>JAZKJV010002699.1:0-384092 GCA_037367405.1 Ottelia alismoides
TGTGCGCCGTTGGCATCATGTGCTTCGAGGCACCGGGAAGCTCCCACGTGACATGGAGCTGGAGATAAGGACCCGAAGGCGTAGCCGCGCATGTGGGCGAGGAGGAGAAGCCACTTCTTCGACACAGCAGCGCACATACAGCGGTCACGATAGGGGAGAAAGATGGTTTGCACGTTGCTTGGGAGGATGGAGGGGAAGCTCGACAGAGCAGGGGAAGGATGGAGGATGGAGGGGAAGCTCGACAGAGCAGGTGGGCGGGGACCTTCTCGAGCATCTCACGGGTTGGGAGAGAGGAAGGGTGGTGCTCGGCGGGGAGGGGGGCGGGGGCCTTCTCGAGTAGCTTGCGGGTTGGGAGAGGGGAAGGGTGGCGCTCGGCGGGGAGGGGAAGGGTGGCGCTCGGCGGGGAGGGGGCGGGGGCCTTCTCGAGCAGCTCGCGCGGGGGGGGGGGGGGGGAGGGGGGGCTTTGGGAGTGGGGGAAGGGTGGCGTTCGGCGGGGAGGGGAAGGGTGGCGCTCGGCGGGGGCCTTCTCGAGCAGCTCGCGGGGGCAGGGGGGCTCTTCAAGGAGCAGGGGATCTCGAGGGGGGATGTGCTTTGGGAGAGGGAAGCACGACGAGGGGGCTTCGCGGAGAGGGGAAGCGAGGGGGGCATGTTTCGAGCAGGACAGGGAGAAACAGCCGGGGGAGTTTCAGAGGTGCTCGGCGATGGGGAGGGATTGGCATGCGGGGTGCTGCTCGACAGGGTGAAGAGGAGAAGATGACATGTTCTATAAATAAGAATGAATATTAAGGGTATTTTTGTCTTTTTAAACGGAAATCGTTACGTATCCCAAACAGAACCTAACACAGGGCTATGTTATGTAAGAGTTAAGCATTACTCGAGGTTTCTCGTGTAATTCGCGATTATGCAGGGTTATGAATGTTATTGCGAATTACTCAGGGTTATGGGTGTAATTATCCCAATAATGATATATACATGCATTTAACTGTAAAGGCCAAAATGAAAGAATAAAGGTGGTGAAATGGAGATTCATCAAACCTCCCTAATCAAGTCCGATCGCACTTGTCTCTCTCGTCGGTACGATGATGAGTCATGTCTCTTCCCACAAACTTCAATGTATTTTCTTCTCGAAGTTGTCTACCATGGATGAGACCAAGAATATATCAAGCTTCTGATTTCATCTCACGAAATCAAGTCCTCTTACACGTATGTGAACTACGATGAAGAAGACGGTCTTCTCTCTCACAGGGCCACACATATGAAGAGAAGATGGATGCTTGAAGGCGAACTTGTAGGGCTATAGAGAAAGGAGGACATGTATTAGAGAGTCTTATACTCTCCAAAAAAGTTCTCAATGATCGTGGTAACTTGGAATTATTAAGAGGAACAAGCATACATCGAAAGAGAGGCATTGCCTTCTCTTTTATAGTCACGAGGGACGTCTACAAGGAGTATTCTCGTCACAGTAGATGCCATCCATGATATCCCTTGGATCATGGATCAAGGTCTATGATTTAGTTCTTATCCAACAAGGATTAGGACTATATCTCTTGTTAATCACCAATTAATTAATTATGTAACAAATTGAGAGGCTAATCCAATTAGGACTCTCATAGAGTGCGTCATGTCTCCTCACAATACACGCCCTCTATATTCCAAATATAGATTGGAATTGCTGCTTTGCTTATTAATTTGATAATCCAATAATAAAAATTGGTAA
The DNA here is from genome assembly GCA_037367405.1 of Ottelia alismoides. NCBI lineage: Eukaryota > Viridiplantae > Streptophyta > Magnoliopsida > Alismatales > Hydrocharitaceae > Ottelia > Ottelia alismoides. Next base: position 1,718 of record JAZKJV010002699.1, read on the forward strand.
TTTTATGGGAATAATCCCTCGTAGTTTATGAACCATATTCATAAATTCAAATGAATATGGAATCCAAATTTTATTTATTAACCCAATGTGAATTATATTCACATATGTGCTTTTGTAATAATTATATGATTCATATTTACGTAATATTAGTTAATTACTATGAATCATCATTTATATTAATTGATTTTTTTGACAGGCATTCATATTAATTAACGAGTCACATTTGTGAATCACATAATAACAACAACAACAAAGCATTTTCCTCCATCAAGAAGGGCCGACTACACGGATTCTTTGCCTCCATTCATATCTATCTTGGGTCATTCTATGGCTTAGATCCAAAAAAACTAAGATCCCTTCATATAGTCTCATGGCAACACTTCTTGGGCCTTCCTCGCTCTCTCTTAGCCGGCTCAACATCCCAAAACTCGCATCTTCTATATGGTGCATCAACTGACCTCCTTATGAATTACATTCACAAAAGTTGCCTTTATGAATGATAATAACAATTATTGTCCTAATATTGACATCAAATAGTATGAGTACTAATCCAATTAGGACTCATGAGATACAAATGCAGATACTTGAACATAATGTCGGGGAGATCACACTGCTTGTGTATAGTGACTTGAAATTTAGATATCTATCCAATATACATTTTTTGGTAAAAATCCATCACTTACGAACACACTCGAAGTGAGATCAACAAAGCGCATCACACCCTCCATGAGCTGGAGAATGCATCAGTGAGTTGAACCCAACTTCTTTGTCCATTTCTAATAAAAGTACAAAATATTTGGAGTTTAGAAATGAGCTCAAGTAGTGTATATATTTCCATTTCCATCACCATTTCACTTTCCAACATTTGAACATTGAAATTGGAATTGGACATTGGATTCAAATGAGATGAGACTTAATACAATTAACTCTCAAATCATTAAGCTAAGCAATGGAGCCACTACAATCCATATGGTTTCATCATTCACTGAGAATGGAAGTGTCATGGTAGATGATATATTATAATAGATTTAAACCTAAGTAGTCCCATTACTCATTCTTCATTCAAATTGGAAGATTTTGATATATCCAAAGTTCAAACCCTAGCTCGATTGTCTTCTTCGGAAGACATCAATAGATTTCTCATTCGATAATTGGATGACAATATTAATCATATACTTTAAAAAAGCATATACTAATGTCTCAAATTTGTGTCCTGATTCATAAATAAGAGGACCATGCATGGATAACATTATGACCTGAAAATTATCTCATGAATGAGATCTGTCTCCCGGTTCATCAACTATGAATATGTATGATTCCTTTGAGAGATCATACATTTAATGTCTTCCTATGCACACCAACTTGTCAGTTATGACCTTAGTAAGGTTACCAACCTATTGGCTTGTCAAATACGCACATTTAAGCATATAGATGTATATATGTCTTCGATCAAAGGATGCATGCATGATAGTGACAGTTACGATTCATGTCTTAGTTTATATCGACGTCATCAAGTCAACTTTTTGACTTGATTATTTCAACACTTCCGAAATCTATTCCTATGTAGAGGACCTGCACCAAGAATTTGATCGGAAATCAATCTTTAGAGAAAGATATCCATCTCTTTCTCGGGCTAGAGATCATTATTGAATATCACATGTTAATGGCAGTTGTGTCCGTCCAACTGCATGGTATTTAATAGGGTCACGGTACATAACCTTAATTGTACAAAGGGACCGTAACATTAAGTGAATTCATAATCATTCATTTCAGATGGACATAATAAAATAATAACTTTCATTGCATTAACGGGTCGTCAAGGACTTACAAGTCCAACATCGTCTCATCAACATCGCCATTCGGTATATCTTAACCCCTCTTTCTTTATACCACTGCAATGACTTTCTTGGTTGAGGTGACGATAACTGGACAAGCGACCCTCGATTGTTGTTGTTTACGCTCCATACCTTGAATTGGACTGTGAGTCAACCACCGATGGCAATGCCCAAACACCTACACTCAAAAGGAATTCATTGAAGTTGTTGAACTAACCTTTCATTGATGCATTATTTTATTAATATTTCAACTTTGATGTTACTTTCTTGTTCCTGAAGGAAGGACTCTCCGAGTCGACCAATTCCCACGTGCTACTTTTTCGGCTACCACGTGTCATGCAAGAAGCCCATATCCTTGATTTGGCCAGTATGAACTGCTTTGGGCCAACTTTGCTCCTAGCATGAAAGAAAGACGGATGAACCTCAATAGTTAGCTATCGTGTATCAAATATTTATTGATATATAGCTTCATATATTATGCCATTGTCATTGTATATCATGCAATTAAATAAATAAACATATATACACACTGAAAATAACATGTATGTCGAAAAAATATTATTATAAAAGTGACTTTTGTAAAGGATAGTACATTAGCATAGTTTCATTTTCAAGCCATGTTATTTTATTAGCTCTCTTTATAAATTGTCATTCATATCCTATGCTAATTCAATATTCTAGCATTACAAATCAAAATTTTCTATAGTGGTTGATATACAAAGTGAAATTCATTTTGATCATTTTTTTATTTGATGCAAATATATGTGTATATTTGATGTCCAACAATCATAAAAGTAAGGCTAATATTATATTTACATTAATTCATTCAATATAGTTTTGATATAAACTATTGTCCATACCATTAGAATTTAATCCATCACATTTTGATTCTAACTAAAAAATATTATATTGATGATATTTGTTATGCATATAAGAATTGATGTAGAAAATATACATCATGCTTTATATTAAGTTGGGAAGTATGCACCAAGGCGCATGTAAGTCTATATGCACCGGTGCCACAACTATCTATTTTTTCTTGAATTTTTGAACTGCATTCTTGGGGGTGGGGGTGGAGGGAGGAGGGCTTACTTAAAATATTAAGTGTATTATGTATTTTAGAATTAATGTAAAACATGTGTTCCTAACATGTCCATCTGAAGGGGTTGATTTCATCAATTTTGAGACTGTTAAAAATTGATTGTCTTGGTGGGTAAGTTATAAGTTTAGAATTAATATGAGTTTTGAATGACGTCAAGGTGATATATTGTGATCTAAATCCCCAAGGTTTCATTTCAAAAAAAATACAAAAAATAGAAGTTTGTGCCATCAACTTACGTGCACCTTGGGTGCATACTCCCCAACCCCGCTATATACTAGGTTGAATTATTATTAAATTGCAAATATTAAGCCATAAAGTTAAAATATAAAGTCAAATACATCTTAATTTTTAGTTTTGAAGTAACATGGATGTGATCAAGAATTCTCCCCTTGAGTTATTCAAGTTTAAATAGAAATATACAACAATGAAGATCACAAAATAAAAAATTGATAACCAAATGAAGTAAAATCTACACTCATTGTTTCTTTAACATTTGACCCAAATATGTTTTATGATTAGAATTTTTCATTTTTTTGTTTACTTTGGCTATGATCCTAACATCGGAGAGAGAGATAAAAAAGATAAAAAAAACATGATGACCTCGACTCAGATATATCAAACATGAGTAATATATAATAAATGGAATGAATGTGTGAGAATACATATGTGGTTAAGAATTCAATTAAAACACGAAAAGGTATAATATGGACTAACTATGGCATTTTTTTAGTATATGAGTATATATACATTATCGTAGATGGGTGTTTTCTAACAATATTTTGAAAGGGTTTGTCAAGAGAGAAAAGCGGAGGAACCAGTGAGAGAGGGCTTGAGAGGAAGAGTACGGGTGACTTATGGCTATAATTTAAATTCTTTGGTGTGCATGGGTGAAGAAAGAGGAGGGAGGAGATGTGAGAGAGAAAAGAATGATTGCCAGAGAGAGGGAATTGAGAAAACTAGGGTTCCAGGTATTGATATGCGTCTTGTATACTCTGATTATATAAAATTAACATTGAATATATTAAATCTTTCTTCCAAACAATATTAACAGATGGAATTACACCTAAATATCTAATAATATATTATGGCATTGACAGATTACGACTGTAAAACTAAAAAATATCATTTACCGATGACTAGTTAATGATATCTAAGTGAAATAAAGGTGTTAAGTTTTTTTTCACGATATTTGATTATGGTATGTGATTTTTTGAACAAGGGTACATAATATTTAAATATACATTAAAATGCAATAAGACATGATAGATATCATAAAAATATTATGAATTCTATAGTGCATTATAAAAACATGCCCATGTGAGTACATGTATTATTTGTATCATAAAAATTCACTACTATTGTGATCCGTAAAAGACACAATTATTATGACTAAAAAATTCATGTATTAGTACAATTCATAGAAGTACATTAAAATATTACCTGTATTTTTACAAATCATGAAAATACATTATATAAATGTTATACAGTGATTTTTTTGCAGTATATTACGATTCTAAAAATAATATTTATCACCGTAACTATGCATGATACATTATAAAAAAATACAACCACTGTTATTATTTGTTGAGATATTTGTTGTCTTTGTTATTGTTTTCTTATTTTCTATTTCTTTTATCTTCTTCTTGTAGTTTGTCCAATAGGTCCCTCTCCTATATAAGAGAATCACATGGCCTCTCATTAATCAATTCACTCCTTCTCCATCTACATGGTATCGAAGCAATGATCCTATAATGGAGTTCCTTTATCCCGTCAAACCCTAACCCTACCGGCGTCCCCTGCCACCGTCGACAGCTATCGGCCCCTCTGCCGCAGCCCAGGCCATCTCCCCCGGTCGCTGCTAGGCCACAGCCTTGGCCGCCCCTAGTCGCCTAGGCCGTCGCCCAAGGCACATCCAAGTTGTCGCCCAGCCCCTCCGATCGCAACCCAGGGCACAGTCAAGCCCCTCCGATCGTCACCCAGGTTGCCCAACCTCACCACCTCTTGACCCTCCTGGGTCGCCACCCGCTCTCACGTGCACCTCCACGCACTCTACAGCTCAATCTGTAGTTTCTTTCGGTATGATTTTGATCGGAGAACATGATTTCAGACATACAAATCATATTTTCCGATCCTAGAGAGTAATAAAGATTGATGAGGATGGTTGTATGAATCTACACATATAACCAATCCTTCGTATGATTGTGTAGACTTGTTCGTATAGATCTACTCCCTGGTTGAGTTCCGTTGTTCAGTCGTTTATCCGTCATCTCAGAGAAATAGAGGAAAGATAACCCGACACCAGCTGCGATGACTGAGAGGGAATGCGACCCGACAGTGGTGGCGACTTGACTCGACGGTAATGGAGGCATGCGACCAATAAGAGAGTGGGGGCCGGCGGTGGCGAAGACATCTAAAGGAGAAGATAGAAGGGGCGACGTGTGTGATCAGGGTTAGGGCACGAGATCTCTGGTCTAGGATCGCCGCTCTGATACCACGATGGGAAAAATAGAAGAGTTGTTTCTTCCTGAGAACCCTAGGCTCTCTTATATAGAGGAGAGACCTATGGGTAAATTACATGAAACATACATAAAATAAATAAAATAAATGAAAAGGGTACATAAAACATAGATATATCTCTATAGTTCCCCTTGCTCATAGGTTTTGCCTATCATCCAACACATCTTAGGTATGTAATGAGCACATTGTTTTTATTGATGACATTGTTGAGTTATCTGTGTAGCAGGATTCCATACAGGATGAACAGGTACCCTCTCAAGAGGGGAACTCACAGGTTACAGACTTGGTAGATGATATTGATGTACCGATTGCTCTGCGTAAGCCGAAACACAGGTGTCCTACTCATCCTCTTGCAACCCAGATTTCTTTGAGCATGTTGTCAGGGGATTTCAGGAGATTTACCTTAGCACTATTAGCCATGGAGCTACCACGAACATATCAGAGGCTCTTCATGACAGTCAGTGGAGGTTAGCCATGGAGTAGGAGATTGTCAGGCTACAGTCACGTGGTACATAGAGTCTTGTTTCTGCTCCGGTTGGCGCATCCGTCGTGGGATGAAAATGGGCGTTCACTGTGAAACACCATGCGGATGGCAGTGTTGATCGCTATAAGGTGAGACTCATGGTACGTGGGTTCACCCGAACATATGGGGTGGACTACCAGGATACTTTCTCTTCAGTTGCTAGACATTCTACTCTATGTATTCTACTTTCTGTTGCTGTGACACAAGATTGGCCTCTTTACCAGCTTGATGTGAAGAATGCCTTCCTCTACGATGATCTACAATAGGAGGTCTACATGTAGCAGCCACTTAGGTTTGGTGTTGAGGGGGAGTGTCAGAAGATTTGCAAGTTACACAAGGCTATTTATGGCCTTAAGTATAGTCCAAGAGCATTGTTCCAGAAGCTCTCGGACTCGATAGAGCAACAAGGGTTTGTGCGTTCGATTGCCGATCACTCGTTGTTTATGCAGAGGACCCAAAGAGGTACTATTGCCATTCTTGTTTATGTTGATGACATTATTGTTACCGGGGATGACGAGCAAGTCGTTCATGGTGCTAAGGACTTCCTAGGTCAACAGTTTGTGACCAAGGACCTTGGACATTTACGTTACTTCCATGGACTGGAGTTTTCCAGGAACCCATGAGGTCTTGTGATGACCTAGAGGAAGTACGTTACAGATCTTCTTTCAGAGACAAGCATGGCAAATTGCAGACCTACCACTACTCCTATTGACTCGAGCATGAAGCTCTATGATGTTGATACTGAGGAGTCGACAAGATGAGGTACAGGGAGCTTGTTGGCAAGCTACTATATGTGACTATTACCAGGCTCGACATATCCTTTGCTGTGAGCAAAGTGAGTCAGTTTATGTAGCAACCCAGATATGCACATATGGATGCAATCCATAAGATTCTGATATATCCGAAGACATCACCTGGTATGGGACTTATTTTCAACAGAGGCACATCTCTTTCAGTTATAGCATGTGCAGATGCAGATTATGATGGGTGTCCAAAGGATATGAATTCTACCTCATGCTTTGTTGTGTTCATAGGGAATGCCATGGTTTCATGGAAGAGGAAGAAGCAGATTATGGTTGCTAGATCAAGTGCTGAGTCAGAATACAGGGCAATGACGTAAGCTAGAACAGAGATGATGTGGGTAAGATCTGTTCTTTCTGAACTGACTATAGTGATGCCTCTTCCCATGCACCTCCAATGCGACAATCATGCTACTCCTTTCATTATCAACAACCCAACCTTTCATGAGAGGACGAAGCATATAGAGGTGGATTGTCACTACACTCGTGAAAGCGAGGGATCGATGGGGGAAGGGGACCATGACAGTGGAGGTGAGGAATACGATATGAGACCCGACGGAGGAGTGTTTCTTTTGCTGCATGAGGGGGCGGAGGATAGGAAGGGGAGGAGGAGGTTGACCTAGGGAGGCTGGGGACGGAGGAGGTTATGGGAATATCAGTTGTGTATCCCGACTTCTTGTCATTCTATCACTTGTGCTCCTCCGTTACTTTGTCCATCAATTAATTGAACTTAATGATGGTTTAATCAAACTATGGTGTAGTTAAGAGGGGCATATCCGGAAGAAAAACTTCCATATCCTCCTTCTCACCTCTGACCTTGATGCCTTCTACGCGTGGGCCTCCGACGACGATGATGGAGCTCATGTACGTGCTAGCGAGGGAGCGATGGGGGAAGGGGATCGCGACAATTGCAGTGAGGAAGGCGATATGAGCAGCGATGGAGGAGTGATTCTTTTGCTGCATGAGGGGGGCGAAGGATATGGATGTGAGGTCGACCTGGGAGGCTGGGGGCGGAGGAGGAGGGGAGGCAGAGGTCAACTTGGGGAGGAGGAGGTCAGCCTGGGGAGGAGGAGGTCAGCATGGGGAGGAGGATGTCGGCCGGGATGAGGAGGTTGACCCGACGAGGGGGGGGGGGGGGTTTAGGAGGGACAAGAAAAACCTCTCAGCCCATTTTTTATATTTTATTTCTGCTCGTGTCTCCAAAGTTAACGCTTGTTTGCGTTGGGGATGACCGACAACTAACCCGAGGGGCATAAGTGATAGAATAATAAGACAAGGGCGCAACTGATATTTCTAAAAGAAAGGGCATGACTAATATTGCAATATCTCGGAGGAGCAAAATTAATAAAACCCTTTATTATCATGCAATCCTACGTTGTAATGAATTATTATAATACACTTACTTACCGTTATGAAATCATGAGTTAATTATCAATTTAAATAGTTGTAAGCATATCACTAATCATTTATTATTATTTTGAATAATTGATCACTATCACGAATCTTATGATATACATGACTATGCATAAGAGTGTGTGTCCATATTTTTATAGTGTATTCGCATGTGTTCATAATACTTAAAAATATATAAAAAATAATTACGATTCATAATCATCATATAATATAGAATTTTCCATATGTATTTCTCTAATTCATAATAAAACACTTATATTATTCGCATCTGTGTATTGTATTTTTAAGAATGGTTATATTGGGCTGCCTCCACTCTATTTTTACATTTTTTTATTTGTTTTGAAAAATATCACCATATATATTCATCTATATATCCCTCGGAGACTTCTAGGCTCTCCATGTGGAACATGTCGATTCCAACAATGTTTAGACCGTTGAAATTACCTATTCTAGATAAAAGGTATAAGAGTCTGTTTCTGATGAAATACGAATGATATATTGGAGGGATATATAGATGAATATACATGGTGATGTTTTTTCAAAACATAGAAAAATTTACGGAAAAATAAGGCGGGAGCAACCCATTTTTTCCTTTTAAGAATACATTATCATGAATCATGATAATTCATGTACTATCATGAATCATGATAATCCATTTATAGTCTTATTCACAGTATACACGTATTCATTAAAAACATGTATTATTATGACTAATAATAATACATATATTTTTATGATTCCCAATCATATATATTCAAGCACATGTATCCATAACAATACACATATTATGAATCATAAGCGTATATTTTTATAAATTTTTCGATAGAATACATCTATTATTATTATTATCTATAATATTTATAGTATCTTTTAAACACGCGTGTTAGTAAATAAATAAATGATTCTTAATATTTGTATTATTATGATTTAAAAGAGAGATAGAAAAAAGATATTAATGGATATTTGATTAAAATGTGTGTGAGAGAGTGTCGGTAGGATCTACAAATTGGTTAAAAGATTTGAGAGAGGGTAAAGTGGGAAAATCATTTCTAGAAGGATAAATTAATGGAACTAATGGGGTTGTTACCTCGGGGCAGCCATCATTATTGCCCCCGCTTCTATTTTTCTGCAATTACTTTTATTTTTATTTTGAAAAATATTCACATATATATATATATATATTCATTTATATATCTCTCCAATATACCATTCAAATTTCGTCAGAAACAGAAACTTCTATGCCCTCTATATAGAAGATGTAATTTTAACGGTTTAAATATTGTTGTAATCGTCCTGTTCTAGATGGAGGGCATAAGAGTCTTTGTTTCCGACGAAATTCGAATGACATACACGAGTGATATATAGATAAATATACATGATGATATTTTACAAAAAAAATAAAAAAATTACGTGAAAATGAATCGGGAGAAGTCCCACTGAATCCTAAATTAATTCAGAGTTTGTCCTAAATTAATTAGAGGACAAACTCGCAAAGAAAAATATCTGAAGTGAAAGTCAAATAAAGCAGCCCCCTCACTTCAACCTTTTCCCTCTGCTCCCAGTCTCCATTCGAAGCATCCCACCCCTTCTCGTTTTATTTTCACAGGGAGGGAAAGGATGCCGAAGAGGACGACGCACACGTACTCGAGCGAGGACGCGGCCCCCGACGGTCCCCAGTCGGACCTCTTCGTCTACTACTGCAAGCACTGCGCCTCCCACGTCCTCATCACCGGTAAACCCCCCTCAACACCCCATCACATGAGATCTAGAATCCCATCTCAGAGATCCTATCATCTGGCATCTTGGTCTGGAAGACACCCAATTGCAGAAGATGCCGAGGAGGAAGACCGATCGGGCCCACGTGCTGGACAAGGAGAAGCACCTCGCTAGGCTCAACACCAACGAGGCTGGCAAGGTTACCCTCAGGCGGTATGTGCCCATTTCTACTTAGTTTTAATAATTAATGAAGTAATGCTCTTTGAAATAAGAAGGCATGACATCGAGTTTGCTGTTTCGCTTTTTGCTAGGATATTAAACCCAAGGTGAGGTCATATTCAATGACAAAAGATACTGATAGGATACCAATGAGTAGTTGTGGCATATGAGGCTGGATACATGTCCTTATTTAGGAGCACATCTCAAAATGCTTAATTGTAACATTCTTATTTCTTAGTAGTAGTTCCCACCTCTTACGATGATTTTCTTGAGACAAAAGAAGGGGAAACACACGAAGGTGCCTGCCCATGTATATTAAATTACTTGAAAGATAGTGTTACCTCATAAAAGCCAAGAATCAAGGAGACTCTTGGTATGGAAAATTATATTAAAAAAAACGATCATACGAGAAAATAACTCCATTTAGAGATAGCCAAAGTGCCCATATGATAGCGATGGGTCAAAGCAAACCCGAGTCATCTCGAGATCTCGCATGGTAGATAGAGTCCCAGAAATTTACAAGAGAACTGTTGTTTGCCCAATCAATCTCCAGATCCAGCCATATGCCTTTTGTCCTTCCATGGTCAATGGTTTCTGTTGTATCATCACAAAAAGGACACATGTCATTCTCACTGCCACTGAATCTGGTTCAAAGATCCCTTGTAAAAATTCTCCCTCTGCGCATCAACCATAAGAATACTCTGATACAGGGTTGGGACCTTCAGTCTGTCAATAAATTTACAGTTTCTAACCAGAATGTCAGAACCTGTAATCGGAGTCATGTCAGTGCTTTTATAAGCCTTCTTCACAGAGAAATCTCTATCACTTCAGGTCCAATGATCTCTCCTTCTTCCAGATACAGAGTGAAAATAAAGTACACACTAAAGGTCAACATACTCTAATACATGTTGGTCAGATAAAGCTCCGTTAAAGGTAGGCAACCGCAACCATGCACTGTCAATCCAAGCGTCCACAACTTGCGCTTCCTGAGAGTAAGAGAGAGCGAACAAATGTGGGAACCTTGATACCAATGTTTCACCTCCAATCCAGTCATCCCTCCAAAAGGGGAAATAGTCACCAATCCCCTAAAACAACTTTGAAAAGTGCACATGCCTGTGAGAGAAGGGAGCGGATATCCTTCTAGAAAACCAAGATATGAAATGAGGGATGGTGAGTGATACTAAGCCGTGCATGTACACCGTATATGCGTCTAAGGAGCTTACAGTAGATGTATTCACTACTCTCCCATATTCGGGCTACCCATTTCATTTACAAAGCTGTTATGATGATGTTGTCATATATTCCGGAGTAATTTGTATGAAACTATGTGTGGGATGTCACAATCCCATTTACTATTATTTGTTAGATATTTGTCTTTTGGATGAAAGGTTGCTTCATTTAATGGACTAATTCATGATATAAAGCATCCTATGTATATGTAATAGAGGACATGAAATGAAATAATGTTGATCAAGCCTTTGGCTCCCCCTTCCTTTGGTTTTTCTTTCTCCTCTCAAATCTTCCAATCTAGTTCTCCTCCCCGATCTTCTTCCCTCCTCACGCTACTAGCTGTACTCCTCCTTATCTTCTTGCCATAACTTCCTCTCTTCTCACCATTTAAAATTCTCCAAACTTTCAACTGCATCACATAATATTTTGGCGTGTATTCAGTGTACAACATAGAAGACCATGGTTCAATTCCCCCCTTGTGGGGATTGCGTTAGGTAGTCGACTAGTCGAACCTTTCAACATGTATTTGAGCAAGAATCCATGTAGCCGACCCTACTTATAGTGGGAGAAGGATTCACCATTTTTTATTCAGTGTACAACCTAATTTTGGAAATAATAGATGACTAGAGTTGTTACAAAGGTGAGAGTTTTTTTACACAATCCAAAACATGCCCAACCAAAGCAGGGCCTTTTTTTGCATTAAGAGTGGTATACATGGATCCCCTAGCTCCATTTTGTTTTATCTTCTGATATTGTTGATAAACTGGAAAAGATGTACTGGTCAAAATATGGTTTAATTTTATTAATACTGTGTGTTAGCTTGATTTTTTAGATACACATGCTATTATGAATTCATTGGAGATATCCTACTAATATTTTCATTGACATTGCATGTTATCTTTTGCATGATGAGTATGCGGGCTTAGGACATCTTTGCTTAAATTACTGGTAAAAAATATAAATCGGGGTTTACTAACAATGTCCTAATTAGTGGTGAAGGAAAAGTGGAGAAACAGTTTCGCATGAACTGTAAAGGGTGCGAGCTTTTCGTCTGTTATCGTTCAGAAGAAAATCTGGAGTCTGCTTCTTTTATATACGTGGTTGATGGTGCCCTCAGCTCTGTTGTTGCAGAGACAAATCCTCAGGTATAACACAGACAACTACAAGCAATGCACCTCTCCCTCTTTTTTCTGACTTCACTCTCTTGTATTCTTAAAATTCCGATTGTGCACTATTTCCCCTTCTACTTTTGTGTTAAAATGGCAAGTTCAATATAGCTTCCACACAACATTTCTTCTTGGGACACTTTTTTTTGAAAACCTTGGGTGACACTATATAGTTCTTTTCTTTGGTGTTAGTCGCTACATTTTTAATTGTGTATTATGTAAATTCTCCACTGTAGAGCTAAATTTGTATTATTATTATTATCCCACAGGATTGTTTTTTAGAGAAAAATAATGAACCTTTACATTGACATTCTGGTGTTCTTTCTTTTCACTATATACATATTTCAAAGAAATATTTATCCTTTTTTCGTTCTTTCAAAAAAAATCCCTTTTCCAAGGGAGAGTTTGGTTATCAGTTCCAACAAGCACGATCAAATTTCGAGTGCATAACAGCTCTAGTACTCGTTCTTCAAAATTGAGATCAGATTCATTGAGATTTAGGAAAACAGGGGATTGGTCAATTTAAACACACTCTCCATCTTGCGAGCATTTATTGTTTGGTAATCTCGGTTGGGCAAAGTGGACGAGTTTACAATGTGCTACGAACATGGAGCATTACTTTGTTTTCCTTTTTTTAAAGAAAAATATATTCTGTTCACATTGTTTGAAGAGAAAGATGACCAGTAGAGGTTAATATTCATTGAGGACATTAAGTTAAGGTAAAGACATCATAATTGAAGGTAAGGAGAACATTTTGAGAATGATACCTAACGATTAGAAGCATTAGTTGAGGTGAGGATTATATTTTCATGGCCCTTGCACTATATTTGTAATGTTTGGTTATAGACCCTAAACATTATCAACAAAAACCGGTGTTAACAACTTGTTGATTTTCGCTTTCAGTTCCTTTGGACCTGTAGCAATCACCTAAAATGCCTAAACCCTAGCCATTCAGTCATCCTCAACCCTTTACAAACCAAGGTCATTTTACGTGAATTTTTACGGGGACCTTTTTTTTTTTGGGAATTTACACACTTGAACTTATACTACAACTATCCTCTTTCCTAAGTCTAGTCAATTAGTTCCAATAACTATGGTGGGTTGTTCTTTTTGAAAATCAAAAGAAAGTATTACAAGGCAGCTGTAAAACCTACTATGCTTTATAGATATGAATGTTGGCATGTGAATCGTAGACATGCACAGTGAATGATAGTAACATAAATGAAAATGCTACGATGGATGTGGGGTCATATATGAAAAGTTCGAATTCGGAATGATTTGATCAAACGAAAAGTTGGTGTAGCTCCGATAGAGGGTAAGATGAGAGAGAGAGAGATTATCATAAGGTGGTTTGTCTATTTGCAAAAGAGGTCAGTTGATGCACCGGTTAGAAGATGCGAGATTGGGATTTTGAGCCGGTTAAGATCGGGTGAGGAATGTCCGAGAAATGTTGGAAGGAAACTATTCAAATGGATCTTAGTTATTTGGATGTAAGTCTGAGAACAACCTGGAGGCAAAGAATCCATGTACCCGACCCTATTTAATATGGGAGAAGGCTTTGTTGTTTTTGTACCCATTAGTTGGTAGTTACACCTTTTTGGGAACCCTTCCATGAGTAGAGGGAGAGTGCTCTGCAAGCATTTAAGATTATTCAGGCCCTGGATGCGACTGGATCCAAGGCTTCCTTCCAAAGTGTTCAAGACTAAGTTACCAAACACCCTCTTTTGACTACCCTAGTCAATTAGCTCCAATAATTATGGTGGCTGGTTCCTTTATCTTCTTAGGCTTTAGTGGGATAGTTCCACCTCTCTGTGAGCCCTTCCACAACTATATGGAAAGCAATCTGCTAACATCTATGATGATTCAGGTTTAGACTTTAGTTATTATGAAAGAAAACTAGCACTTTTAGATTTTAGACTTGATTATATCCAAGTCTACCACCGAATTGGCTTAAGCCCTAGTTATGAAGCAGTTTTTCTTGACTACATATGTAATGTGCCTGTTTTGTTTGAGATAAACAAGATAAATTTCGAAAAAAGAAAAATGAAAGAGAAGTTAGTTTTAGAGGTTATAATCCTAATCAAACTTCTAATCCTTAGCTAATACACATTGGAATCCGTCCAAAAAAATCCCTATATGAAGACCCCATTCAAAGACTGAATACCACAAACCCCTAAAACCATCGATCAACCATTGGGGATTAGGAAGATCGAGAGGGTGTATGAGAGGACTTTTCTCTATCTCCTCCTCTGTGGGAGCCAGGGAGTAAAAAACGACGACTATGTGGGTTGCTCATAGCAAGGAGATTGAGTACCCGACATGCCTTAAGGGCCACCATCACATGTTTGTGTCAATTCTTTTGGTTACAATAAGAGTCGCGTTGAAGAGGAGACAAACGTTAGCGTTTCAGTAGGGGAGAGAACGAGCTCCTTTGCAACCTGCAGGTGTGGGAGAACAAAGTTGGCGATAACATAGCCAACTTATCAGACCCAAACTCTTTGGTGACATACAATAGGGCCCTTTTAAATCAGATCATAGTTTCATCCATACAGATTGGAGGCTATAAGAAGGAACGTGTGACTTAATACCATCAAGCTAAAATAGATTCCTTTTGATAAAATAGCATTTTTAAAACTAAACCATGATGGTCTTCTCATTTAAAATGCTACCTATTGATCAATTATGCATAACAAATATTGCTGCTTATTGTTCTTTTTTTTTAAAATTAACCGTTCCTAGTTATGCATGACAAATGTGGCAAGGATTTTTTGGCATGCTATTTGCTAGCTATACAACATGGTTAAATGCACGAAACCCACATGTTATATTTGTTTCTTAACCTTTACTAAAATATTGGTTATAGAGAAAACACATAATTAAGGCATTGGCTAGCGAGAGTCCCTTCGCTAAAAGGGCAACACTTATCGGGGGTATGGGGCGAAACATAAACCTTGCATTTGTAGCTATTTTGATATCATCATTCATCATTGC
This sequence comes from Ottelia alismoides, assembly GCA_037367405.1. Taxonomy (NCBI): domain Eukaryota; kingdom Viridiplantae; phylum Streptophyta; class Magnoliopsida; order Alismatales; family Hydrocharitaceae; genus Ottelia; species Ottelia alismoides. The sequence continues at coordinate 17,230 of JAZKJV010002699.1, forward strand.
ATGGTATTGGACTGCTTAAGCTGCCAATGAAAATTCTTTGAATAAAAGTAAGATTGGAAATTTATGTTACATAATGAGGTTAATTTTTTATAGATGGTCAATGGAAATTTCTTATCAAGTAACCATCTCATCGGATATTTGTGAATTAAGTTGGATTGAAAAATCACAAAAAAATTCATGGAACATGCATAACTTGCAAAAAAAGTTTCGTGGTTTGGGCATTATGGTTTATTTGTTAATGCTTTACAATAATCTCAAGAATAGATTGGATTTGTAAGCGATCATTCGTGGAGTCAGTGAAGATTTGTCTCGGTATTACTTTATTGCATGATTGGTGTCAGATGGATATCTTGGCCCACTGGAACGTTTTGAACATCGTAGTCGTTTTCTATTTGCTTTTGAGTTGATTCAGTTTGTAGTTGTTATTTGTAGCTGAGTGAATAATGGTTTTTATCCTTTAATTTTTTAAGCATCTTGAACTTTTAACTCCTTGTTCATTAGCCATGGCAATTTAAACTCATCGACGATGATCTTGACAATTGCGAGTTTTCCGCTCTTTTTTCATTACTCTCTAAGTTGGGGACATTACAAATGGTATTGGAGTGGGACTTTCTCCGGGCATGAGATTTCCGTATAGTCATCATAGACATGTCATTTGCCTCAACTCCTTGACAATTACATTATTCTTTAAAATCTAGATGCCTCCTTTTGGTGAGAGCTAGTTCAAATAATGATATGAGAAAATTCCCACTCAAGCTCCACACAACTTAGGCAGGATCAGTTTATGCATATGATGATTGTCCTTGCATATAAAAAATAAATCAATTCGGACGATCACTAGACTCATACTAAAGACCTTTATTTACCATGACCCACCAATCTTTACGTAAGAGAAGCCATAGAAGGCTAAGAACTAGTTTAGGGAGTTGGAGGTGAGCTTCAAAGTTATTGCTTGTCCCAAGGAAAAGAAGGCATTCTATGCAACTTTTCGTATAAGGGATAACGACAAGGAATGTAAGGCAATCTACACAAATTTTCATTTGGGATAGTGTTAGAAGATTGGTGGATGGCATCCAAGAAAACCTCTACTTGGTTGGGAAGACTATTATTACATGTTATAATTTGTGGAGTACATCACTGAACATTGTATCCTTTAGCATGTTAGACATCAAAAGAGGATGGAGTTCTTGGAGCTCGTTAAGAAAAAAATGATGTGTTGCCTAAAAAAAAGAAAAAATGATGTGGAGGATTATGTTGCAAAATTTCAAGAGTTACAGAGTATATTGAGGGAATCTAACAAATCGAACAACAAGGACGGAAGCTTGCAAAGAGATTGTGTATAGGTCTAGGCATGAAGGTGTTTACTCAAGGTCACAAAACCTTTTATGAGGTAGTATCATGAGTTGTGGAGATTGAAGCATTGTATTTTAGGATACAAACGCTGACTTTCAGAAAACATCCACAAAATGCAACAAGCACAAAACATATCAATCAAGATAAAGGAAAATGGAAGAAGCCAAGGTCGAGGGTCACTCACATGGAGGAAAAACGCTATCCTATATGTTCTCGTTTTAATAGGAGGCATCCATGAGAATGTAATACGATGACTGGAGCATGATAGAATTACTCTCCCCAAGGAAGCGAGGAGTATGATCGGGATGGTGGGCTGCCCCACAACGGCTCTACCAATTCTTTACTTGGGGCTTCCGCTGGTGGTAGGGAAGCTGAGGTCTGTTTATTAGGGGGCACTTTTGGAGAGGATGGAGGAAGGCTGGCTGGGTGGAAGGTGACGATGCTCTCTAAGGGAGGGAAGTTGGTTCTCTTGAAGGATGTTCTCTCAACAATCCCGGTTTTCTTCTGCTCCATGAGAACGTTGCCGGTCGGGGTTTGTGCTAGGATAGAGAAGTTGATGAAGAGATTTTTCTGCTCGGATGCCATACAGGAGAAGAAGGGTATCCATCTTATGGAGTGAGGCAAAGTAACGTCGGCCAAAGAGAAGGGTGGTTTAGGGTTGCGGTTGGGAGAAATGAACAGGGCTTTCTTGACGAAGTGGGTGGTGCAAATGTGGGAGAGTTCTCAAGACTTGGTATGGTACATGCTCAGGAAGATCTATGATGTAACCACGACTTTGAAGGCCAATTCGGGGCATCTCCCATCATCCCTTTGGAAAGGGGTTGCGGAGGTCATCCCAGAGATCATGATGAAGATGAGGCCGACGCCGGGGGATGGCGCGCCTTTTCATTTTTGGAGAGATGATTGGACTGTGGAGGGGCCTCTGGGGTTCGCTTCCCATGGCTAATGAGGTTAGCGAAGGATAGAGAGGTGCGGGTGCAACAAGTGTCGGACCATGGGGCGTGGTCTCTGAATTTTGCGGCTGCATTATCGTATCTAAGGGTGGAAGAGTTCCTTTTGTTGTAGACTGAGCTACTTCAGATGAGGGTCCGTCCTCGGACAGGGACCACTTCGTGTAGGTGATGGAAGATTTTTGGTGCGAAAGATGTACCGCTTTCTGGTAGAGGATGGGGTGGAGGTGCAGGAGGAGCTCCGAGTGGACAGGGGTCTGATTTGGCGGTGCAATGTACCTAACAGGGTGAAGGTTTTCCTCTGGCTCTTCAGATGTCAAAGGCTGCTCACCAAGGGTCGTTGGGGATGGCTATTGGGCTTGGAAGACGTGATCTGCGATAGATGCGGAGTGGCAACAAAAGACGCGGATCATTTATTCTTCTCATGTCTGCTCTCTGCGTAGGTTTGGAACCGAGCTGGCATCACGTGGCTTGCACATGACGTCTGTCACTCTTTCTGGCAAGACACTGGATTGGTCTGCGGATTTGGACATGAGGATATTTTGTACCCTTTCGCTGTGGTGTGGTCGATCTGGTGCGTAAGGAACAATGTCATTTTTGGAGGGGAGGTTTTTAGTGTGGGCAGGGTAATAGCTCAATGTAGGGCGCTATGCACGACATGGCAAGTTTGACACGATGTATTAACTTTTTTTTGTTTTTTTCTTTTTCTTAAGTAAATATACTTTTTCGTTGCGGTGAGTTCCAAAGCGACCCTACTTACGTGTGGGAAAAAAGGCTTTGTTGTTGTTGTTGTGAGTTCCAAAGCGGGATGTTACCGTTTACGTTTTCAAAAAAGGTAGCAACTATCCACCCCATTTCACTATTCCATTATGGATTAAAAATAATTAGTATTCCATTAAATCCACTAAAATATGATAAAAGGGAAATCTTTCTTGTTCATAAAAACCAGGGTTCCTTAGCTCTCAAAATTGTTGAGAGTTGAGGCCTTTAGACCTTTACCCCACATTTGTTCTAGGTTACTCCAGCTCTACCCTTGCATTTTTAGGTTGGAGTTAGTTATATGGATCCCACATTTTCTTCGTTATAATATTTCAAATCACCTTAAAAAAAGCAACATAAAAATCCATTATAATCATAAACACAATTAATATAACACATAAATATTATATTACATCATACTTACCATTCCAACCCTCCAAATTTTATCTTCGATTATGGAGGATGTCGAGGATCCCAACAATAGAGTGGAACTGCGGAAGGCACTCTACCTATCAAATTGCATGAGTTGTTTTATTCCATCCCGATGTAAGTTAGTCGTTCACGTCACATATATTTATCAAGAAATATGAATTGAAAAGTGAGAAACTTGCTTATACATCAAGCATGTCGTCACTGGCAGTTTATGTCTGTAACACTGGGGTCTATTTGCCCGGTATACTGATTCTTTTTCTGAAAAAGATAAGGGTGGATACTTAGAATGATGCACTCCTCACACTTTATTTAAACAAACCACAAAAAGATTACATCGACCATGATTACGTACCAGTTCTTGTTGAGTGATTTCTTTTTTATTTATTAATCTCATTCTACTTCGAATGAACGATTTTTTCTGAGAAATGGAATGAATGATTTTGTTGTCTTTTGGGGCCTAAGACACCTCCAAAGGTAAACATGCAAATAATCAAGGCACCGTTGTTTTTTCTTTATGTACTCCGTCGTATTAAAATAGTTTTTCTGTTGTTGGTCCCAAGTCCTGGCAGATGAGTATATTAAGTAGCTGACAACCAACCAAAAATTGTCAGATCTCTTTAAAATTGTTATTAACTAAAGTGATAACTGTTGGGAGAAAAGGATTCGTTATTATTCCAAAGAATCTAGGCTCTCTTATATAGAGAAGGCCTATGGGTAAATTACATAAGATGGAAACAAGAAATAAAATTAATAGAAACGATATATAGAATATATAAATATCTCCACACCCCCCCTCAAGATGGAGCATAGATATCAATGATGCTCAGCTTGGAAGAACACTTCTGGAATGGCCCTCTGAGCAATGGCTTGGTGAAGATGTCGGCAGTCTGCTATCCTAAACTGACATGAGAAGTAGAAATCAAGCCCTTCTGGATCATATCTCTAGTGTAGTGACAGTCTACCTCAATATGTTTTGTTTTTTCATGACAAGCAGGATCATTAGCAATGAATAGTGCGGCTTGATTATCACATTGTAGCTGCATGGGTAGAGGTACATCTATATGCAAATCTTCTAGTACAGCTCGAACCCACACCATCTCAGTGCTTGCTTGTGCCATGACCCTATATTCAGATTCAACACTAGATCTAGCCACCACTGTTTGTTTTTTGCTTTTCCAAGAAACCAAAGAACTACCCACAAATACTGCAAAACCTAAAGTAGACTTCCGATCCTTAGGGCATCCTGCATAATCCGCATCAGCACATGCAGAAATAAAAATGTTTGTTTCTTTTCTGAACAACAATCCTGTGCCTGGAGACGACTTTAGATACCTAGTATCATGTATATGGCATCCATATATACTTGTCTAGGCTGTTCCATGAACTGACCCACCTGACTCACTGCAAAAACGATATCAGGTCTAGTGATAGTAATATAGAGAAGCTTACCCACCATTTCTCTATATCTTCTCCTGTCAGCCTCATATGTATCATTGTCATATAACTTCATGCTGGGGTCCATAGGATTAGTTGAGGGTCGACACCCAATCATACTCGTCTCAACAAGCATATCTGTAATATACTTCCTTTGGGTCATCACAAGATCCTGTGCATTCCTGGCAAATTCTAACCCCAAAAAATATCACAGAGTGCCAAGATCCTTAGTAACAAACTGATGGCCCAAAAATGCTTTTGTCATCTTTATCCCTTGTGCATCATTTCCTGTAACCGGTATATCATCAACACACACCATGATGACAACCGTACATCTAGAAGTCTTCTGGACGAACAAAGAATGATCTGCATTTAATCTTTTGAACCATTGCTTTTCAATTAGATGAGAAAGCTTCTGAAACCATGCCCGTGGGCTTTGTTTAAGGTCATGTATCGTCTTGTAAAGTCTACACACTATGTGACTCTTCCCCTCAGCAGCAAACCCCGGAGGCTGCTGCATATAGACTTCTTCCTGCATATCGTTATATAAGAAGGCATTCTTAACATCAAGTTGAAACAAGAGCCAATCACGTACCACAACAACTGACAGGACACGTAGAGTCGAATGACATGCAACTGGAGAGAAGGCGTCCGTATAATCCACGACGTATGTTTGAGTGAACCCGCACGCCACTAATCTTGCCTTGTAACGGTCAAGGCTACCATCTGCATGATATTTGACAGTGAACACTCATTTACAGCTGACAACAGATGCTCCTGGGGAGCAAGAACCAAGCTCCATGTACCCCGCGACTGCAGAGCAACCATTTCCTCCTCCATGGCAGAACGCTAGCAACCTATCTTCAAGGCATCCTGATGAGTCCGTTGTATCTCCACAGCTGATAAAGCCACAACAAACCTCTGAAAGTCCCCTATGAGACGATGGAAGGAAACCTGTGAGGCAAGTGGATATGATGCACAAGTACGTTTCTGCTTCCGCATGGCAATAGGGACATCCAGATCCAGAAACAATACTTGCCGGTATACTATTCTCCTGCAACGATGATCCCTGCACTTGCACATTATCAGCCCCATCGTTAGTAATAATATCTGGACAAACCCGAGGCATGTTGGATGATTGACGGGCACCATGAGCATGAACAGACGACCGGTATAGAATTTTGGTAAGGGTGATACATGTGGTTGTTGGGTAGTGGTGGTGGTAATGGCAGTGATGTGTTAACGGGAACAGGAATGGGAGATGGTGGACACAAAGGAGGAGGGACATAGATCTCATCTTCAGATGTGGACGAGGACAACCTGTCACCTGCAGGGGAGAAATACATGACAGACTCAAAAAATGTGACATCAACACTGACAAAATATTTCCTGTTTACAGGGTCATAGCATCGGTAACCCTTCTGAGTCTGGGAGTAACCAACAAAAACTGCACTTGACAGCCCTAGGTGAGAGCTTGTCAAGTCCCGGAGACAACTGGTGAACGAAGGCAATAGCATCAAAGACACGAGAAGTTAGTGGGAATAATTCCTTATCAGAAAAGACAACAGAAAGAGGAATTTTCTCCCCTAATACTGAAGATGGCATACGATTCACAAGATAACATGCTGTAAGGACTGCATCTCCCCAAAAAGAAATGGGGGCACAACTCTAGATAAGTAGAGTCTGAGTGATATCAAGAAGATGACGATGCTTTCTCTCAGCAATGCCATTCTGTTGAAACGTGTGAGCACAAGTGGTTTGATGGATAATGCTTCGAGATGAGAATAATTGTGAAAGAGAACGAGTGCAAAATTCCAAAGTATTATCCATACACACATATTTCACAGTAGAAGAAAAAACATTCTGCACTTCATTTATAAGATTTTTGATCACATCCCCTGCTACAGATTTGTTCTTAAAAAAAACACCCACGATAGTTGAGAAAAATCATCAATGACAACAAGATAAAACCTGTGTCCCTGGTGATCAAGAACATGACTCGGGCCCCAAATATCAACATGAAATTGACGACTAGGGAAGCTATATCTATGGTGCTTTCCCAATTGGCATGCTTCACACTGAAAGGAAGAACTTGGCGAAATTTGAGGCAAGATATGATGTATCTTCTGAAGAGGGAGGTGACCAAAGCGAAGATGCTATGTGAAAGAAGATACTAGTCCACTAGAGTGAGAGGAGACGCCAACATATGAGGTATAAAAACCTCAAAGGGAGTCTCGTCCTCGAGACTCGAGTCAAGGTCATCATGTATCTTGTTTGAATCTCATATGGCCATAAAAACCTCAAAGGGTTTTGAACCCATAAAAACCTAAAAGAGAAAACAAACCATATATTTGAACATATATTTAATTATAAAAGCTTGTTTTGCTTATTACCTCAGAAAAGTTGCGGGTATCGTGCCCGTATGTCTGCTTCGGTTTCCCACGTCGCCTCTTCGACGCCGTGTCGGTGCCACAAAACCTTGACCAATGAAATCTCTTTGCTGTGAAGCTTCTTCACAGTACGGTCAAGTATATGGACTGGCTTCTCCTCATAAGTCAGATCTGGCTCCACGTCTAGATTCTCGTAGCTGATGACGTGTCGAGGGTCGTGCATATACTTCCTCAGGTTAGAGACATGAAAGACATCATGGATAGCTGAAAGATGTGGAGGAAGAACTACTCGTTAAGCAACCTTCCCTACTCTAGCCGGAATCTCAAAAGGTCCAACATATCGCGGCGCCAACTTGCCACAAACATCGAATCTCTGCACTCCCTTCATGGGAGATACTCGCAAAAATACCCAATCTCTAACCTATAATTTTTAGAAATGTCGTTAGTATGAGATTAAGTTGAGCATATATATATGTCATAATTGAATGGATGAAGAAGAAAGAATTGAATTACCTGGAACTCCAAGTCTCTTCTCCGACAGTCTGCATAGCTCTTCTGGCGGCTCTGTGCCGTCAGAAGCCTCCGTCTCACAAGATCAACAGCTCTCGCGGTCTCCTCCAAGAGATCTACGGAATAGAGAGCGTGATCACCTACCTCACGCCAACTGAGAGGTGTGAGGCATCTCCGCCCGTATAGGACTTCGAATGGTGCCACGCCAATACTGGAGTGATAGTTGTTGTTGTACGTGAATTCCACTAATGACAGATGATCCTTCCAGGACCTTTTCCACTCCAAAGAGCATGCGCGAAGCAAATCTTCTAATGTCTGAATGGTGCGCTCGCTCTGCTCATCTGTCTGCGGATGATATGCAAAACTCATCTTCAGCTCTGTCTGTAGTGCTGACATGAACTGATGCCAATAATGCGAAGTAAATCTCGAATCTCTGTCAGACACCACTTCGCGTGGTTTACCATGTAGTCTGATGATGTTCTGCACATAGAGCTTGGCTAATCTAGATGGAGTGTAAGTCGTGTTGACAGGTATGAAATGGGCTGACTTGGTCAACCTATCAACAATAACCCAAATGGAATCATGGCCACCCGGTGTCTTCGACAGACCTGTGACAAAATCCATAGAAATGCTCTCTCACTTCCACTCGGGAGGCTGCAGTAATCCTGGTGGTCTTCTGTGCTCGGCCTTGACCATCTGTCAGGTCATGCATCTGCTAACATGTTGTGCCACATCGCGCTTCATTTCATCCCACCAGAAATGTCGACGCAGATCACGGTATATCTTTGTACTGCCTGGATGGTTAGACAACCGTGAACTGTGTGCCTCATCAAGTATGTCTCGGCGAAGCTGCTCGTCATTGGGTACAACGACCCGTCCTGCCTTTCATAAAATAGACTCCATCACAACAAAATCATCAAATTCGTCCTTGACGGCGCGCATATATCTATCTCGTATCCAAGGATCTGTCTTCTGGCCTTCGACGATACGATCCCAAAGATTGCTGTATCGTGGAGGCATGGCGGTAGAAATGGATGCACTCTCCTAAGGATACCGGTCAATCAAAGTGACGAGCGTATCCCATGTATATAGTCGGTTCACCGTACCATCAGCATGCGCTCTCCTGCTAAGTGCATCAGCCACCACGTTTCTCTTACCAGGGTGGTAAGAGATCGTGCAATCATAATCCTTCAGTAGCTCGAGCTATCTGCGTTGCCTCATGTTCAGCTCCTTCTGATCAAAGATATACTTCAGGCTCTTGTGGTCCGTGAAAATCTCGAAGTTTACCCCATAAAGATAGTGGCGCCAAATCTTCAAGGCGAAGACAACTGCCGCCAGCTCTAAGTGATGCGTAGGGTAGTTCCGCTCATGCGGTCTCAACTATCGTGATGCGTAAGCAATCACCTGTCCTCTCTGCATCAACACTTCTCCTAGACCTTCTCCAGATGCATATGTGTAGACTGCATAATTCTGAGTGCCTGAAGGAAGAGTAAGAATAGACGCTGTAGTCAATCTCTCCTTTAGTGTCTGGAAAGCCTGCTCACATGAATCGTCCCAAATGAATGGAACTCCCTTCTGCGTCAATCGTGTCAATGGACGGACGATGCGTGAAAATCCGCTGACGAAGCGTCTGTAATAACCTGCTAGTCCAAGGAAGCTCCGAATCTGTGTGACAGTCTTGGGCTGCTCCCAAGACATAATTGCATCTATCTTCGCAGGATCAACTGCAATGCCTGCGCCGGAAATGGTATGTCCGAGAAATGAGACCCGGGATAACCAAAACTCACACTTGCTCAACTTGGCATATAGCTTGTGCTCCCGCAATGTATCCAAGACAATCCGTAGATCACTCGCATGATCCCATTCATTCCGTGAGTAAATGAGCACATCATCAATGAACACCACCACAAATTTGTCCAGGTATGGACGGAAAATTCGGTTCATCATATCCATGCCGCAGGTGCATTGGTGAGCTCAAATGGCATCACCACAAACTCGTAATGTCCATAGCAAGTTCTGAAAGCGGTCTTCAAAATATCGGACTCTCTAATCCTCAGCTGATGGTAGCCTGAGCGAAGAGCGATCTTCGAGAAAACCGAAGATCCCTGGAGTTAGTCAAACAAATCATCGATGCGTGGCAAAGGATAACGGTTCTTCACCGTTCTCTTGTTCAGCTGCCTGTAATCGATGCACAGTCTCATGGATCCATCCTTCTTCTTGATAAATAGAACCGGAGCACCCCAAGGTGAAGTGCTCGGCCTCACGAATCCCAAGTCAAGTAACTCTACAACTGCACCTTCAGCTCCCTTAACTCGGCTGATGCCATGCGATATGGTGCCATAGAGATCGGCTGTGTATCTGGCAGCAATGTGATCTCGAACTCGATCTCTCTCTCTCTCAGGACGTAATCATGGTAGCTCATCAGAAAATACATCAGGGTATTCTGATACTACTCGGATGTCCTGTGTCATCGGCTCATGATCAGATACCTCCCGAACAAATGCAAGATATGAATCACAACCCTGATCAACAAGTCGTTGAGTTCGCAACACTGAAATGTACTCCATGGTGGAGTCATGTATAGTACCCTCAAAAGTAAACTCGGGTAGATCTGGAATCCTGAAGACAACCGTCTTCCTAAAGCAATCAACAAGTGCATGATGAGTGGATAACCAATCCATGACTAAAATCAAGTTGAACTCATCAAGCTGCTGAAGTAGACAATCTGCGATCATCTCGTGACCGCCAATCAGTACGGGTAAGTGCCTGACTATCAGTGAAATAATGAACAACTGGTCACCTGGCCCTCGGATGTGATATGGAGAAGAGAGAGTCTCTGCGACTCTACCTAAAGAAGTAATTAGCCTCGAAGCAAGAAAAGAGTGTCGCACCAGAATCAAATAAAACATGGAAAGGTCGGCCCAAGACTGAGACCATACCATTCACTACAGTAGCCGATGAACGTGCCTGCTCCTCAGTAATTGCATGTATCTGCCCCTGCCTGGCTGGTAAGGCACTGGAACCTGCCACACTCTGCGTATGTCTCTGCTGCGGTCGCCTAAAGTTGGAGTTCCTGCCATGGAAACTTCCTGAACGCTGTGCCTGAGGCTGCGACTGTGAAGGTTGTGGCTGAGGCTCCCCAAAAGCCTGTGGGAACTGTGATCGATAATGCCCCCACTCGTGACATCGATAGCATCGGACTGGTCTGGTGAGTAGAGTAGTCGTGTCTGTGCTCCGGGCTGGTCCTGCAGGTGGTCTGTCTGTTCGCTGTGACCCAGATGGTCGAGCGGAATCTGTGCCACGTCCGACAAGTGCTCCTCCTAAAGTAGTCGATGGAGAAGAGCGAGTACTGCCTGAAAAGGTCGAACCTGTAGGTCGGAATCATCTAGCTGACCTCTGCCGTTGAAACGGTCGACGTATCGGTCCAAAAGATCGCTGCGGTCTAGGCGCTGCTCCAGACGAGCTCCCGAAACGTCTTCCTCTAATGTCTTCGAACTTCTCCGCAGCATCGGTAGCCTCGGAGATGGATGTGATGTGTAGTCCAGCCAGCTTCTCCTGTACCTCCTCTCGCATGCCGCTGATGAACTTTTCCAGATTCTCCTCTGGAAATGCGCCAGCTGCTCGTGTAGTCGTGACAGCTCTGTATATCGGATAAAGCAATCTCTGGCTGTCATCGGTCCCTGACGAAGCTCTGCGAAAAGTCGACGTTGGGACTCCTTCCACTTCGCAGAAAAGAAGTGGGCTCTGAACTTCGTCTCAAAATCATCCCATGTAGGCTCTCGGCCTAACTCAGACACTACGACATCCCACCATCTCTCGGCAAAGTTTGTCAATGAATACTCCATGAAGGATAGCCACGTGTCTCGTGGTGCGCGAATCATCCTGAGCACCTTCGTCACTCTCTTCAGCCACTGCTCAGCAAGATCCGGTGAACCTGTACCCTCGAACAAGGGTATGTTGGCGCGCTGGTAGGATGTGAAAACGGATTGGTGCCTGTGAATAGCTGAATACTCGTGGGCACCCTCGTCTGCTAAGTCCACAGGGTCCTGCTCCCTGTTAAAGTCCGCATCATCTGCTCCATGCTCAGGTACATGCTCAAGTGGATCATCAGCATGAGGCTGCTCTACCTCAACAGTTTGGTGCTGGTCCTACAGTGTTCCATCCTGTGATGGATGGTACGTGAAATCTAATAGGTCCTCAAACCTCATCTCTATATCTGTCTGCCTGTCGGCAATCTCAGTCTGCTGGGCCAATATCTGCTCCTGCTGACCTCGCATGGCAGCCTGCTGCTGGAGGTCAGTGAGGGCAGTCAATATGCGTGTCAACAGATCAGACGTCTCCTGGCCTGGTCGGGATGCCATGGCTCTGCATAAGAACTATCTATTAGTCATAAAATTTATTGTTCGCAGATATTATGATATATGCTTTTTCTCTTCTTGGGATATAATATGAAAATTAATGAAATCGGTGGTATTTGTGGTGGTTGAATATGAATGTCATATTTCCCTTTTCGGACTTACGCCAAGTCGGAAGACTGTCGCTATCCGAGAGCTTAATGCGATCGGAATTATAATACCGCGAATGTGCGTATCGGGGTACCACTGCTCTGATACCAAATATGAGAACCCCCGAGGATCCGGGTACCCTTTTACGCTACTTTCGCGGCATTTCATTCACACAAGATCGCACAAGCAACAACAAAACAGGGAAAAATTTTCGGGCGGCTATGTTTACACATGACATTCACATTCATTGCATATACCACAGAGACAAGAATATAAATGTCATTACTATTTCATTTCATAACTTTCATATAATTACATCATATACAAGTATCTGCCAGTATACACAATATATCCCAAAAATGTGGTACAGAAGAGAAGGGGAAGCATTTACATCATAATTTGAAACAAAAACTGAAACAAAATAACAACATACCGTCTAGTGTATACCCTGTCTCTTGGAAGCATGAACAACTACTAAACAACAGGTTGTTTGCCTGCCAAAACATGTTTAGGAAGAAACGGAGTCACAATCGTGAATACAAACCCGAATTTAAAAATAAATAACAAGTAATTTATAATGTACAAAAGAGAGCAAGTAGAAAGGTGGAACAAGTATAATTTACATCTACTTGCATAAGTAAAAAGGTTTTCAAGTTGTTTATAAGCATCTCTCATGATTGCCCATTAACCCAGCATTTTCCATATATGACATTTAAAGTGTAGTTGAATATTCATGATGTATGAGTATAAGTATATAACATTATTTTCTTCGGAGATCATGTTTGTGAGTGATGATGGACAAGTTTGAGATTTGGAATGATTTCTCGATTTATTTAGATTCTTAAGTCTAGCGGATAGTCTGTGATCTTGGTTAGTGTGCAACCTCACACTATGACTCTAAGACTTGGGGAATGTCTTAGGGTTGGGGTGCCTCCGTAGGCATGCGGTGTAGTATAATGCATCCTAACTAAGTTCCCAACACGTCCACTAGCTTAATGGGATTTCGAATCATATTATAGTCACTTCCATTTACTCAACTTTATTTGTAATCCCTTCAAACCTTAAGTGCAACTGTCTCAGATGTAATTGTAGATGATGTAGATATAGATATAGATGATCTGGATGTAGAATCGTCAAGTCTATTGGCGAAAGTAAAAACTCATGCGGTGAAAAAGCCTACAAATGGCTCTTCCGTCTCGCCCTCTAGTTGGAAGTGCGGTCCAATAGAGGGATAGGTCTACTCCCAAACTACGCCACTGAGACGGGTGAGAGAGACTTCCCGGAAAAGTCGCTCTAGAAAACAACCCGACTAGTACGGGCAACCGAGCTCGTACGTAAAACTGAAAACCGAGGATCCCCCGCCTGGGTATCCTAGAACAAAGGGCCAGCGAAATGATCTAAAGTCGGGATCCCAACGAGGCGTAAAAACACTGCGAGCTCGCGTAAAAACCGTAAAGGAGACTGGGATCCTAGACTCGTGCACTTGGCGGCCGCTGCCTAACTGGGCATTCCTTTCTCCCGCCCAGTTGAGGGTCACCGCGCCCTCGCACGGTCAGGTGTAAGGGCACCATGACCGGCACTCAAATATCAATGGTCGCTCATTTAGATTCCAACCGACGTTATGTAATTTAGTCGTGATCAGATTAAATACCAAAATTGGGAATCATGGGTTTAATGTCATCGAGCATTTATTGATGAATGCTCTAAACAATAAAAAGGTTTGTCATTGTAAGGAAAGAATCTTTGTTTAGGCAGTGATTATGAGAGATGGATATGGAGATTTCAGGCAGTTAAACATATATACGCCTACACATTAAAATGTCTTTACAAAATACCTAGTGGGTATAACAATATATTTTTGACATGATTGATGGCTTATATAAAGAGAGATCCCTTTTAAATAAAGAGTGGAAGTGGTACAATATGATCTGTAATTGAAAGATTTATCTTAGAAAAGAGCCATTGATAATCAAAAGTTGAATGAGATTGGACTTCCATTCATTTAAAATTCATGATAATAATCGAGCTAAAATCATAGGATGAATGAGATCCAACCCCTAACTAAACTGTAACACAGATTAACGGAAGTCCCATTGTTAGCCTTTGGAATCAACATTTAAAATCAAATGTCCAAAATTTGTCTAAGTCGCAAGACATCATTAGTAGGAGATACTGTCTTTTTCCTCATAGTACTTATATCTAAAATACTAATAGTCTGGTCCAAAAAAAACTGAACAACCAAAGACCTCTTTCGAATGAAATGATGCACACTTATGATATTGATTGTGTCCAGTCAAAATGCAAGTTGGTGACCGTCATTTTTAATTTCAAATAATCTGACCATCACTTATATTAAAAATCCAATTCACAACAGATTTGGTAAGTATGAATATTATCTAAATGACCAAATAACCAGACAATGTTTAATAGTCCAGATTTTAATTTTTATAGCCGTACAATAAAATATAAATTAATATAAACATGTCAATTTCATATCTATTTTTTCCTTATATTACCAGGAGGAGTAGACATAACAAGAAAATGAATTGTGTCCCACTACTAAATAGATCCTAAACTCTATGAGATTGAGAGTTTGATCTTAGACTTAAACCTGGAGATCAATGTGTATAAAATGACACTAATGGCAGCAAAATGAAGAAAAATAAGATTGGATTGTACAAAGAATCAAATGTAATATGCATGCATGGCAGCAAGGAGGAGGATTGATTTGTACATTCATGCATGGTATCAAATGTAGAGGGGGAGATTGTACATATGCTCAAGTCTAAGGTACATGCATGGCAGCAAAGAGGAGTAGGGAATGTACCTTTTTTTTATCCTTCAATTTGAAGAAGATCTTGCATGCAGATTTGAAAATTTCAGAGATCTGGGAGAAAGCTGCAGCAATGCTTCTTGATTTTTCCTTGGGTTTTTGAACAGCTCCAACTCTCCAATGCTGCAGCAGTTCTGAAATAACTTCAGCAAGAGGTTTGGGGGCTCAATGGAGCTTAGAATGATAAAGAAATTGCAACTTAGTTGCAGATTTCAGAGGTTGGGAGAGGGAAACAGAGGTTTCGGCTGGAAATAAGGAGGGATTTGAGGGAAATGGGAAGAGGAATGTAGATATAAATAAGGAGGAGTGAAGGGTTTAGTGTTGCCAAGTAGAGAGGAAAGAGGGGCCATGTGGTAGAAGAATTCAAATGCCACATAACCTGTCAGTGCAGTCTGTACAACTGTACAGAATTTTTTTATTATATTTTTTTAACAACCGTTTAGTTTACAGAAGTTATTATATTAAATTATATATATATATGTTTTGAGATATTTAAAATCTATCCGTATTTGCGCCTCGCATATCGGATTTCGATGTGAAATAGCTCATTTCGACCGTCGCTGAATGACGGTCATTATGAGTATAATATTGATATACTTTCGGTTGGGTTTTGAATACCCGAAATTTTCGGATACGGTTTTTGTTTAAGATTAAATTTTGTGATTTAAAAATATCAAACGACCTCCGATTGACGAACGGTCGATTCCGTTGGTCTTGTTTCGTCGAATCGGATCTAATGATGGTCTGTTTGTTTTGCAGTTTCCGAATTTGCGTCGCGGCTTTTTCGCGGCGTGCATTACGAAGCGATCGATTTTTGGTCGATTTCTTCCGAATGACTTTTGATTCACGATCAGTTGATCGTTTTAGGTTGTTTGATATTGACCAACAACTTTATTGGTTTAATCGTACCCAAATCGGGTCGAGTTCGGGTTTGATTGGAAACCAGATGTTACATGAGGTCCGGACCAGACGATAAATGTAACACCCATACCTCCAAACATAGTACCACATCTAAAACTCACGAAGTGTGAGTGTGGTTTATAAGTGGTGGGGACGACTACTTGACAACTGGGCTTAAGCATTTTGGGTGGTTGCCAACGGATCCATTTGGGCCCGAACCCAACAAGTTGTCAGGGCCAGTGTTGAAATCTGAGAAGCGGAAGCGGAATCGATAAAACAAGAACAATAAACATCAAGAACACTTGGATTTACGTAGAACCCTACTCCCTAAGGAGCGGGATGAAACCACGGGAGAAGCCCTCAAAGGGGCGGATATTCTATTAGGATTTCTCAATGAGTACAGGGGGTGTGAGGCTCCTTATGTAGGACAAACCTAGAGTGCTCAAAGGAGAATATTCTATAGAATATTCTCTATAGAATATTCTCTTAACAAATAGCCACAGAATATTTTCTAACACTCCTCCTCAAGCTGGAGTTGAGAAAGATACAACTTGCAACAAAAAGAAAGTATACATCACATCTTCATACGATACATCACAAGAACTCATGTCCGTTGCTGGTAGACGACCTCGCACGAGGATGGGTCTGCAGCTTTCAGGTCATCAGAATAGAACCGCTGCGATATCAGGTCACCGGAACGTATCTCTGTCGTACCTGGAGAAGAATCGCTGCAGAAGAAGTCCAGCGCGGTAAACTGATCGGGTCGTAAAAGAAGAAGTATACGCCTCGACGAAGAAGTTGGTACTCGGTGAAGACAAGATGATCCGTAGAAATCTGGAGTGCCGGTCTGTCAGTCTTGGACGAGTAGAAGCCCTGAAGAATATAGCTCTGACTCCCCCTTTCTCCCATACTTGATAGGATAAAAATCATAGATCAAGTTGGGAAAACCAAAAAACGTATATTTTTTTTAACATAAGCCGTTCATTTTTTTAATCGGCTTTTCAAATCATTTTTTTGAACCTCCTTTTTTTGCATTTTTTAGGAATTGCGTACGGCTCTCTTTTTTTATTATACGCACCTTTTCTCAATTTTTTTCACGACCCAACTTTGGACCTTGGGTCTGTGTATTTTTTTTAACAATGCACAGTCCTTCTTTGGGCTCAAAATATGCAGCAGAGATTTTGTTTAAGCTGCAGTGGATTTTTATTTGTTATATTCTCGGCCAGTTGGACCTGAACTCTCCCCCTCTTTTTTTCTAATGCTGCAACCCAAAATTGGGCTCTCTCACTCGTTTTTTTTAAATAACAAGGGACATTGAGCCTCCTTTTTTTACACGGAAATTAGGGTTCCCATTGCCCTCACAGGAGCCGCCCCTGATGGGGCCTTATTCGTTTGTCGTCGTCGCCGCCGTTTAAGGGTTCTGGAAGAAGCCGTTGCCGATGCAGCGGGACTAACGCTCGTTCAGGATGTTGCAACGAAAGGGCGTCTCGAGGATGCCGACATCGTCTCCTCCGTCGCTAGAGGAAGGCTGCTCCCGAGCCGCTGTTGGAGGGGTGGCTCCTCCCGAGCTGCTTGGAGGGAGATCACGAGAAGAGGTGGTTGCTCTCGAGCCGCCGTTGGAGGAAGGGGGTCACGAGGGGTTTTCCCTAGGGGTTCCGCCTGAAGGGAGATTACAAGGAGTTGTTCCGCCTGAAGCAGTGCCGCCTGCACTGCTCACCGCCTAGGGGTTCCGCGAGGTTGGTGCCACTGCCAATCGGTGGGGCTGTTGATGGCCGTATGTGATCGGCCTGGAGAAAGGGCACCCCCTATGTGATGCCGCGTGCGAGCTCGCACGAACAGAGATGCTCCTCCTGGATCTTGAAATCGAGCAATCTTTGAATAATCAATGAATATCAATTTTCTTCGGAATGATCTTCAAGAACTTCAAAAAACGAATCTCGATAAATATAAAATATTCAAGAATAACTTCTCGATTCTCAAAATGAATACAATAAAATCCTCGAGAATCGACCCGCTCTGATACCATGTTGAAATCTGAGAAGCAGAAGCGGAATCGATAAAACAAGAACAATAAACATCAAGAACACTTGGATTTACGTGGAACCTACTCCCTAAGGAACGGGATGAAACCACGGGAGAAGCCCTCAAAGGAGCAGATATTCTATTAGAATTTCTCAATGAGTACATGGGGTATGAGGCTCCTTATATAGGACAAACCTAGAGTGCTCAAAGGAGGATATTCTATAGAATATTCTATATAGAATATTCTCTTAACAAATAGCCACAGAATATTCTCTAACAGCCAGTTTTCCTCGATAACGGACTGGGGACCTAAGCCCAGGACGTTACAAAAGATATCAGAGCCAATTTCCCCAAGATAGTGGAAAGGACTACCCGAGAGGTGGATCCACCCCTATAAAGAGACAGGAGGAAATAGCTACCCGGAGCATGCAACCGCCACTGTCACTGGGAATAAGTGATAGACCATGTCGCAACAAGGACGTTGCGAATATAAGTGGGGGAGGTTGTAACACCCATACCCCCAAACATAGTGCCACATCTGAAAACTCACGAAGTGTGGGTGTGATTTATAAGTGGCGGGGATTACTACTTGACAACTTGTGCTTAAGCATTTTGGGTGGTTGCCAACGGATCCATTTGTGCCCGAACCCAACAAGTTGTTAGGGCCAGTTTTCCTCGATAACGGATTGGGGACCTAAGCCTGGGACGTTACAATAAAGACCATCCTGCTCAGAGCCACAACCAATCACCCTGCCCGTAAGAATGTCCTGAAAAACAAGAGACGATGGGTCAAATATAACGCGATAGTACAAATCCTTCGTAATCTGACTGATAGAAAGTAAATTTATCGAAAAATCAGGAGCATGTAACACATTTTGTAGACGAATGGAAGGCGATAATGTAATCTCCCATTGTCCAATAATGGGGAATGAGTCCCATCTGCTATCACGATGGATCGCCCTGATGGAATCTCCCTAAATGACATAAGTTTATCTCTGTCTCGGCAAAGATGATGTGTCGCGTCGGAGTCCATAATCTAATCTGAGACATCAGATCCATGACATGAGGTAAAAGCATAAGCACTACCTGAGGTGCTGGCAGTGGCAGATGCACCGGCAGAGGCTGAATCCGAGGTGCCTCCTGGAGATTCTGTAGAGGCGGGGGGCATTTTTTTTTGAGTCGAAAGAGGGGGAGACACTCACAGGTTTTCGCCCCAAAATTTATTAGAAAGGGAGAATAAAAAACAAACAGGTACAAGAAGACAAACTACAGGACCCACTCCGCCACTAATCTTGTAGAGTGTACCCAAACATTTTCCTTATAAAACCTTTGACCCGAAAAGAGAAGCGCGTTCCTGGCCAGCCAAATAGCCCAAACGATAGCAAGAGGTCGCAATAGGACCCGCCGAGGCCGCAGTCTGTTCATCACCAAGGAGCCGCAAAAGGAGGCCATACTTATATAGAGAAAGGAAGCGAAGAGCTTGAATTTACACGGAGAAGACTGAGAAACGGCAAGAAAAGAAGAGGCCGTCTCTCCACACGTCGAAAGGTTTTCATAATCAACCTCCAACTCCTGCGAAAGTCCCATGTTCCGATCTTTCGATTTGATGTATCCATTTCTTGGGCAAAGTCTCCCAACTATATTTCCAAATAGATTGGTTCTCCATATGTCTGTCG
Source organism: Ottelia alismoides (assembly GCA_037367405.1). NCBI lineage: Eukaryota > Viridiplantae > Streptophyta > Magnoliopsida > Alismatales > Hydrocharitaceae > Ottelia > Ottelia alismoides. Next base: position 36,994 of record JAZKJV010002699.1, read on the forward strand.
CACATGCCCAATCGAGATCCGCCCCACCTCAGATCAGAGTCGTCTTTGGACACTGGAAGAACAAATGATCAAGAGTCTCAATCTCCACATCACATAGGAGGCACCGATCAGAAACGATGCCCAAAAGCCTAGCACATCGGTCCCTCGTCATCAATCTTTGCCGCCTGAAAAGCCAGAAGAAGAAGCCAATTCGATTGGGGAGGCCCAAACCCACAGGAAACCACGCTCCCTAAGCAGAGCTTCAGAGCGCGAGGGGTGCGACCTACAAATCGCCCCATACGCCCTCTTAACAGAAAAGGTCCCCCACGCCATACCCAATGGTCCCTGTGCGCATTCGGCCTCCCCAACTCGCGCAAGGAATCCAGTAACTCAAGAAAGTCTTCAAGACGTTGATCCGAGAAGTTAGCAGAGAACGTAGGCAGCCAGTTTCCATCCAACCAGCACGAAGCAACACAAGCCTCCCTATCAACGGCCAAAGCAAAGAGGCATGAAAACGCTCATTCAAAGGTGGGCATCCGTCCAATCATCGGTCTAGAAAGCGAAAGAATCCCCATTGCCAAGCACTGGCTTGAAGAGAACCTGAAGACGAGGGAGAACCCCAGAATCCCCCTCCAGAAGGGCGTGGGAGACACAGCACAGAAGCCAGGCCGAGGCGAGGCACCATTAACACCATAAATCCGACGCAGAAGGCCGCAACAAAGATCATCACTGGCACCCCAAAGCCTGCTCACCCATTTCGTGAGTAGTGCTTCATTCATAGCATCTAACCTCCGGATACCAAGGCCCCCTCACATTTAGGGAGCGTGACTTCATCCCACTCGACAAGATGCATCCCACCTAACTCTCGCCCGACCTTGCCCCATAAGAACTTGCACATCAATCTCTCTAGACGACCACGGATCCCCTTCGGCATGAGGCGAGTGGACATGAAAAAAATCGGGATCGAAGACAGAACCGCCTTCAGCAGCACCAGACGACCCCCCTTGGACAAGATGGCCGACTTCCAGCCAGCAAGCCTACACTCAAGCTTCTCAGCAACTTGTAACCAGTCATCCAACTTTGTTCTCCCCACCGCCAACGGTACCCCAAGATACCCAACAGGGAGTGTACTGCAATCCGAACCCAAGGCATGACCGCAACGACGAGCCTCCCCTTCCGATAAACCAAAGGAGACGACCTTGGACTTGCCAACGTTCTTGAAGAGACCAGAAAATTCATTAAAAAGATCAAGGGACATAGCCATACCAGAGGTCGCCTCAGCGCCCCCCTTGATGAAGAAAACAGTGTCGTCGGCGTACTGAAGGAGCAGGATCATAATACCATCCCGCGAATATCCCGCCGTAAAGCCACCCTCAGTAGCCCGTGTCACAATACGCGCCAGAACATCCGAAGCAATGAAGAAAAGGAGAGGGGCCCGAGCCCAGAGGGCACCCCTGTCTCACTCCCCGTCGCGGCTGAATGAAGCCACCCTCTGGGCGACCGTTCACCAGAACGGACATAGAGGAAGTCGTAACACAACGCTTCATCCATGAAATCCACAAATCCGGAAAGCCTCTCCTCCGCAAGGCCGACCAGAGAAACTTCCAATCCAAAGTGTCATAGGCTTTCGTGAAGTCCACCTTCCAGAGTACTCCCTCCTTCCCGCGCCTCTTCCAGTCTGCAACAATCTCCGAAGCAAGAACCAAACAATCAACGATCTGCCTGCCCGGGACAAAAGCCGACTGAAAGGGAGATATAATGTGCTCAAGCGTAAGGCTCAACCTTAGAGCAAAAACCTTCGCCATTATCAAGTAAAGAGCGTTGGACAACGCGATGGGCTGGAAGTCCTCGATGCGCTCCGCCGCCAAGCCCTTCGGGAGGAGAAAGATGAGGGCCTTATTTATCCTCTCGAAGCCAGTGTTTCTTCCACAAAATTCCAAGAGGCGGGGGGCATAATGTCACACAATCTAGCAACGAGCTCCTCGAACCTCTGATCTGAAGCAGATGCTGATGGAGATGCAACATGCTCGGCTACACGCATCGAGGTCGGAAAACCATGCTTAGAATAGCATGCGTCCTCTGCGTGACCTGGTCGATGAAAAAAGGTGCACGGTTGACGAAAGCGGTCGCCTCTACCACGAGGTCCACGGCCACGGAATGAAGAAGAGCCTCCTCTGCCTCTGGAGGCAGCCATCGCCGAAGGAGGCTGAGTAGAAGCATTGGACGAGACTGTAATGCGGCTAAGTCTGCGGTAAACTTCCTCCGTAGGAGGAATGGTAGCATCTGCAAGAATCTACGAGCAAGCAATATCATACTCGGGGTCAAGTGCCGCAAGTAGGACCCCCACAATGGTAGCATTCTGAAAGGTCTTCTGCTGCTCTGGAGTCGCCGTAAGAGGAATGATGCTGTAGAGCTTATCAAACATCCCTCGCAAGGATGTATATTAGGAGTGAAGGGGCTGTCCATTCTGCTTGACTGTAAATATGTCGTGCTGGAGCTGAAGGATCTTGGTCTCATTTCGCACCTGTGAATATGTTGCTGCAGTGGGCTGATGGAGAACATCATTGGCAATCTCCATTGGCAGTGTGCTTGAAAGCCAGACCTTGGCGTATGAATCATCAGCCTCCCACGAGGCATAAATCCCAGTCTTCTCTGTCGGCTCATCTTCGGTAAGAATGTGTTTCTTACCATTCGACTTCATGAAACTCATTAACTGCATCGACCATAGCTCATAGTTCGTCCCATCCATCTTGACAATTGACGCTGGACCTTTGAAAGCACCTATGGAGGGTATATCGAACTTGTTTTCTAACATATTGCCTGAGATATTGAACTAGGGTTTGTAGACCAAAGAACAAATGTCTACATAAACTCCAGATGATTTGAGTGCATATGTAGACCTATGCACTCAAACCCATAGATAGAAGAGGGCCGGCGATAGGGGGGGCGGTGGGAGGGGCCGGCAGCGAGAGGGGCCGGCAGTGGGAGGGGCCGGCGGGAGAGGACCGATGGTGGGAGGATGCTGGCGGGAGGGGGCTGGCGGTGGCGGTAGAGAGGCTGTCGGCGGGAGAGAGAAGCCGGAGAGAGAGAGTAGCGGCAGCGGGAGGAGGGGGAGGCAGCGGTGGACTAGGGTTTTGGCTCTAATACCATGTTGGGAGAAAAAGGATTCGTTATTATTCCAAAGAACCCTAGGCTCTCTTATATAGAGAAGGCCTATGGGTAAATTACATAAGATGGAAACAAGAAAATAAAATTAACAGATACATACGATATATAAATATCTCCACAATAACTTTCACATATATATACTCTGGAGACAGAAATACCTAGGGGTGCACATGGATCGGGTAAAATCCGTAATCCGATCCAATCCGTTGTCATTGGATTGGATCGGTTAGGATTTATAAGTTCAATGGATTGGATCGGATTGAAGTTTTACAAATCCGTTCATTTATGGATTGGATCGAATTATTGTCAAAATCCAATCCGTTAATCCGTTAATAAATAATAATATATACCACTTTATTTATTCTCAATAAAGCATATTATATAATATATTTTATTTGAAAGCTATGTGTAAATATCCAAGCTAGTCTCTTTATAACGTAAATCTATTCCAATTCAAGTTTTACCACACACAACTTGATGGAAAACCCCTTATCTCACCCTACTAGTCGGTTTAGAAAAAAAATAATACCTACCCACAATGTCCTTCATGCTCTTCCAATTTTTCAAACGAAACAAACTTCTAAAAATAATAATACATAAACCTAAACCCACTCAGGACCCATTACAAACAAAACACTCACTTGCGCCGCACACATCCTCACCCTCAGGCGCACGCATATCGTCCTTGTCCTAGCTGTGCGCATACGTAGCCAGATCTTCTTTGCGCATGCGCAATTAGCTTGTTGTAGTTCATATTTTATATATACAAACTTGCAATTTTATTCAAAGTCAATCTGATTCTTCTATGATTTCTACGGATTACAAGTATGTTATTTTTATTTAGTTATACAATGATTGGTTGTAATAAATTCATAACAAGCATATATGTTTTTGCTTTTCTAAAAAATTAAGTCAAATTGCTTTCTAAAAATTAAGTATTCTTTTCTTTACATTTATCCATAATCTCAATTTTAAAACCATGATTCGAATGTCGAGTTCGGCTATGCTACAAACGTAATCATATATTAGGTGAGCATTAAAAATTCGAACCAATCCGATCCAATCCGTAATCCGGTGGATTGGATTGGATTTGCATGTTTAATGGATCGGATTGAACTGGAAAAATAAAAAATTTGTTATGTGTGGATTGGACACGGATTAAGCCAAAATCCGATCCAATCCGGTCCATGTGCACCCCTAGAAATACCCACATTAATAGCAGGCCGTATTCCAGCGTTGAATAGATCAACAGATAGGAATATTTGTCCGTCTGTAATGGAAATAACATTAGTAGGAATATAAGCTGAAACGTCTCCGGATTGAGTTTCAACTATTGGTAAAGCGGTCATACTTCCTTCACCTAACTTAGAACTTAATTTAGCGGCTCTTTCTAAAAGACGTGAATGCAAATGAAAAACATCTCCCGGATAAGCTTCACGCCCAGGGAGTCTTCTTAATAGAAGAGACATTTGACGATAAGCTTGTGCCTGTTTGGATAGATCATCATAAATTATTAAAGTATGTCGTTCACAGTACATAAAATAAGCCAGAGTCGCCCCTGATAAAAGGAAAAATATACTTTGAGATGGTTGACAAAGCATATGAGATCGTGTTAATAGATGAGAGATAATGGAACATATAGGATTACTCAAGTACAAAAGAGTCCATGTTAAGTAATGGTTTTGGCTCAATTAGACAAGAGAGCAATGGAATATGTGGAAACATGTAGAACACAAGGAGATACAAATGGGATTAGATTGAGATGATCACAGTATTTGTTATATGGTCTAGAATGTTTAAATAAGTTTTTTTTGAAAAAGGAGGGGAAAACATAAACATGTGCCTCACCCCAAGATTTAAACCCTGGTCTTTTGGGTGGTAGGCACACTGTACTACCAAAAGACCATTGAAGTGAGTTCAAATAAGGTTTTTAATAAGATGAAGGAATTTGTGGAGATGCAATACACATATAATTAGATCTAGATGGTTGAAATGGAGCTTCACGTTCTTTAATGACAATAAGATGCCTATGAAAAATGGAAGGTAACTACTATGGAGCTAGTATACCTGCGATATTGTCTATACAATTTTCAAGAAATTGTTATCTGCACAAGATCAATTGTCGGATTGTCAGTTGTAGAATATGTAGAAATACATGTGGAAGAATAAAGACGTTATGGTGGATGTGTGACCAAAAAAAGGTACAATTGAGATTATCAATGAAAAGTTGGTACAAATCGAAAATACATCAACATTAGCAAGACATTTTGAAGGTGGTTTTGACATTTGTAGAGATCAATAGATGCATGCAGAAGATGTGAGATGTTGGTTGATTTGGCTTATAAAAAAATTCAGAGAAGTCCAAACCAGCGTTGGGCAGAAAAACATTAAGTTCTGGATATGATGACATTTCTATTACGATATATTTGAATGGAGGCAAAGAAATCATGCGGCTGACCCATCTAAGATGGGAAGAGGATCCATCATGGTTTGACTAATAAAAAAGACTATATTTTGATTTGGTTAAATTTGTTTGAAGTTGGCCAAGTAGCAAAATTGCACAACATTATTAAATAATGATATAACGGATAAAAAATCTAGTGGGATAAAGTTGCGAGAATTAAACAAGGTATGGTTTCATTATCTCCCTTGTAATTCACATTGCTTGATGAAGTCAAAAAAGTTGAGGTTCATGCATACATGCAGTTAACCCCTAATTGTACGATCGAAGCTAACATAGTTATTACAATAAGAGGTGTGTCACCATGACTAGATGGTTTCTCGATTTCTTCTACAAGGAGTTTTAGAACATTGTTGGGCCAGATGTAATGCAGGTGGGGACGAAGTTTCATGCTGGGATTCTGAATTCGAGCAACTTAACTGCGTAGTGGTTGATGCTTTGTCAAATGACGTCTACATGATCATTGTGAAGACCCTGGCTCTGAGGCTATGTGAGGTTCTAGGTGACATGGTGAGCCTTTTTTTAGCTCGCTTTCATCATGAGAAGATCTCTACTAGACGATTTCGTGGCAACTACAAAGATGATCTTGCATTGGGACATTGGAAGGATGAAAAGTGAGACACTGAAAAGACGTGATATTATAGACTGGCCTTTCCTGTGGACCATGTTGAGGAAGAGAGGTTTCACGGCTATGTAGCTTGCGTGAGTGGAGAGGTGCATCATGATGGTGTCATTCTCCCATCTGGTAAACATGCATTTGAAGTCATGCTTGGGTATGTCATTTCCCTTGAACACCAAGCATAAAGGATGCAGCCATCAATCCTAGAGTCAGACTTCGTCTTGGAGTGCATGATACTTTGATAGGCCAAGGTACCGTTGAAGATGAAGTTGCACGCTTGATTGGTGAGGTGGAAGTATCGGTTTATTCAATACATGAGCAAGTAGGGGACATGCCTCAACATTACGTGTCCAATGCATTGTTTGGGATAGGAGGACGTGGAACACATATTTTTCACATGCCAGTTTGCTTTGGCGGTTTGGAGAGCGCTAGAAATGCTATGGGTTGACACGAGTGGAGGGGAGGCTTTCTACATGATGTTCATAGTTGGAGTTGTGGGTGGAATTGATCGGACATATAGGAGGGACCGGGACAGAAGATGGCCACTCATGGTTCTTTGGCCCATTTGGAACGAAGGGAATGTGGTAGTTTTTCAAGATTTGGGAAGTTTTATGTTGAAATTTTGGTGCATAATGTGAGGGCATTGTATGCGTCATGGTACATTTGCTTATGTGAGAGGTGGAAAAGGTTGCGCTTCATATGTTTGCATGGTGTTGATTAAATTCTGGATGACATCCTGTATGTGACCATCCTTATGCTTTAAAAAAGCTATGATAACAAGATTTTTCTTACTTTATTGTTGATTTTTTATGGAGATTCAATTTCAACACGAAAAGTTTGCACTTGTCACCTCCCTGCTTTAAACTTAAGATCTAAATTCGTATTACAGTAAGATTATTGGTGGTCTAGTTTGAGTTTTATGAATATTCGAATTCAATATGAACTGTCGACTGCATAAAGGAATAATCGTGGAGAGTAACAGAAGTGGCATAATGATGGGATATTTATTAGCTTCAGCTTACATTGTGAACTGTATCAACTGAATAATTTCAGCTAACATGGATCCGACAAAAATGTAACTTCTGTTTATGTAAACAGTTGTATATATTTCAGCGTCACGTGATATCCATCTTGAGAGTGATTTGTGAATTTGATACGATATCCACGATCTCTCTTGATTTGTAGTTCAATACGCAACTCAGCGGATTCTGTGAGGTTAGCTATATGTTGTGTAGTGTCAACTATTTCCACAGGCGGCGGTGAGATGATATCTTGAGCAATTACGTGTTTTGGACCTTTGATGCAAATGAATGGATCTCGAACTCCATATAAATTACTTCTCAATACAATTTCTTTCAAATTCATTCAAATTTCATGTGCATATTCTTCAATACCTGGTATCGTCGAATATTCATGTGGTACCTAACCTTCTCCAATTTAGCATCGGCTTGGCCTTTCATAAGTGGGGGCAGAATGAAACGTCCATAATAAAGACATTTACCGTCTACTCTTGATTCAATTCAACGTATTTCCACTGTAGTGTTTGAGTGGGTCCTGCTACTTCCTCTCTGGAGAATCCGTCGACGATTCACGTTTATCTAATAAGGGATTGAATGTCAAGGAAATGAAAGATATTTTACGCGGGAAAGATCATAGCTAATGAAAGTTGACAGTTTCCCGGTTATATATTAGACGCAGTCTTCCCTAGGCAATACAGTAAGAAAGGAAAGCATCTCTGTCCAAGAAAGACTTCTTGGATTGAATGGAGGACTACTGAAAGGCTCGGAAGGCTTCCCATGTTAAACAGAAGGAGAACTTTCTAGCTTCCAAAGATGGCTAGTGGGCTCATAAGTACTATTTCTAAACCTTTTTGATGCAATACTACTTTTAAACTTGTTGATTGTTTTAATTTATTGAAGTTGACGGATATGCTTGCTTTTGAAATTGATCAAGGATTTGCCAAGCAATGACTCCAATTACACTCCTATCTGGTTTTCTGAGTACTTCTATTAGTACGGATCTGCATATTTCGTATGATTGCTATAAGCATGCATCGTCTCTATGATTTAGTAATATCCTGTATTCTCCGCATCTCTCTACTAAAAGAAGCTATTCACTTGCTAATTTCCACATGATGTTCCAGGATGCTCCTGTGCCTCCTTGCATATCTCAATTAAATGGCGGCCTTGTTCAAGTTGCAATAGAGGTAGAAGACCGAGCACAACGTTCTGCAATCACAAGTAATTACAACTTTTGACTGATTGGTGAAAGGATACAGTGTGTCTTATATTAATAACCATTTAAAAAAAATCTTTTACTTGCATTTTTCATGAGAACTCCCTTTTTCTTGATGGCCTTAAAATCGATCCTTCAATTCATATTGTTTACAATCAATCCCTTATTTTATTCATTTGCATGACAATCTTCTTTGCAAGAGCTCCTCCCCGTTCTTTTCCCCACCTCAGATGAGCTTTCTTTGATTAGCGTATGGATCTGACCACATTTCGCATGTTGCATGTTGAAGTTAACGGTGGTGTGGAGCAGGCGATGAGAGCATCTCGGATTATGGACATCTTTGACGATATTTCGGGGTTGCATACTTGCATGTTAGCGGGGGAAATTGGTCTTTGTTTATTTTGAGTGGTCCCCTGATGAGGTTTAGAATGCCGTGCGCATCCTCCAATGCTCGAAGGGTCGCATCCGATCACTTATTTGTGTCTTCCTTTGGTTTCTAGTAAACTTAGAACTTTGCATTGGAGCTCGCTGATTAACAAACTTGAAAAAAAAGATGGCAGGCGGGAAAGCTGCGGTGCTCACAAAGGGGGGAAAATTGGTCCTCCTCAAGCAGGTCCTGTCGGTTGTATCTATTTTCTTCTGCTCCACAAGGCTACTCCCATTTGGTGTCAGAAAGAAGGTTGAGTGTGTGATGCGATCATTCTTCTGGGTGAAGGAAGGGCGATACGAAAAAGGTATACAGCTCATGGACTAGGAGATCGTGACTCGGGGCAAGAAGGATGATGAACTGGGTGTTGTGAAGATGGAACACAGAATAAAGAATTGTTAACAAAGTGGATCTTTCGGCTTTGGGATGATAAGGGTGATGTATGCCACCTTCTGAGGAACACATATGGAATCAATGGACTCTATCTATACAACATGTTCGATCGCCCTCCTCACTTATGTAGGGCATTTACAAGTTGATACACGAAGTGAGAAGTGTTAGAAATCAACAATACGGAAGTGTAATACCAGAAATAGAATAAATACGAAGAACATCGGGATTTTACGTGGAACCTTACTCTGTGAGGAGTGGAATGAAACCTCGGGAGAATGCCTCAAAGGGCTTGTGTTTTCTATTCACTTTTCTCTCTCATCTGATATAATGGGTGTGAGGCTTCTTATATAGCCCGCATTAACTCTCCAAGTCCCACAAATAACAGATGTGGGACTAAACCACTGTATGCGGTAATTGGACCCTGGAGGGATCCAATTCCCCATCACTACAATGACACATACTCCAAAAACCACCCCTAAGCTGGAGCATGCAATGCTCAGCTTAGACAAATAGAAAGAAATCTCAAAATCACAATACAAGGCTCTACAGATAATGTCAACTCAATGCATACTCTATTGTCGGTTGCTCTCGAGGACGTTGCTTCTCATGCCGTGCTGGTGAGGAGGAACTAAAGGGCCGGAGTGTGAGTTGAACCGGGTCTCCTCGTCGGAGAATGTGTGCACTATACTGGTCTGTCAAAGTCACTAAAATTGGAATGAGTCTCCACCTGGAGAACTCTGGCCCGCAACTGCTCCATCTCTTTGAAGAGCCGAACCGTAAAAAGGTCTGGAAACATCATCGCCAGGGTCCACGATCGTTGGAGAATGGAGTCTTAAAGTCTCCTCATCGGAAAACTGGGCCTCTCCCATACTAGCTAAGAGAATGGGATCTCTACTCTGGAGTCCCTATGAAATCACATGAAAACCCTAGCTCACATGGGTATAGAGAATGAGATCTCTACTCCGGAGTCCCTATGGATCACATGAAAACTCTGAGTCCAAATCAAAGACGTGGACCTCTCAGATAATGATCGCAGACATGCACGAATCAAACTGTAGACTTTGAAGCAATCTGAATGTAGAGTCTGAATCTAAACGGTAGAGTCTGAAATCTGGTCCTAGAATCTGAAATATGAATCTGACTTATAAAACTCTACATAATACTCCCCCTTTCTCTCATATTGGCTGGAATAGATAACATCGACCAAATTGGGAGAAGATAGGAAAGATGGGGAGAAACAAAAAAACCACATAAGCTGCCTCGAATTTTTCGACTTTTCTTTTCGCAAAATTTTCCTCAGATCATGTTTTTCTCTCTCTGCGTGCGGCTTTTCTCTTCTTTTTTGTATGATTGTCTTCTTTTTTTAAAAAAAACTCATGGTCCAGTTGGACCCACAATCTTAGCCTTAATTTTTAGGCCCCTTTTCTTCTCAACCGTTAAGGTGGATGTGTGGACATATACATAAAGATCGGATTCATAATGATGCAATCAGAAGGAAAGTTGGTGTGGCTCCAATCGAGGATAAGATGCGAGAAAACCGCTTAAGGTGGTTTGACCATTTGCAAAGGAGGTCAATTGATGCACCTGTTAGGAGATGCGAGTTTTGGGATGTTGAGCCGGCTAAGAGAGGGCGAGGACGACTTAAGAAGTATTGGAATGAGACTATAAGAAGAGATCCTAGTTTTTTGGATATAAGCCCGAGATTGACCCAAGATAGATCTGAATGGAGGTAAAGAATCCATGTAGCTGACCCTACTTAATTATGGGGAAAATGATTTGTTTATTGTTGTTTTTCTTCTCAACTGCAGACATAGCCAAATTTGGGCTAAAAAATCTGCAATATCCCACTGTTGGGGACAAAAAATAACCTTCCCCCTTTTTTCTCTAATGCAATAACATCACCTCTTTTTTAAAAAAAGATCTCTAAATGAGATGTCCATGGATACGGGTTAATCGTTTACACATCACTCGCAATATTATATTCGTAATTGATTGCATTAGGTTACTTAAATTTAGGGAAAATTTTTCCACGTCATGAATGGTATTCAAAATAATGTAAACAACCATAGAACTAACAACTGTATCACCAAATTCATATTTGCATTAACTTTCATATTATATTCGTAATTGATCGCATTAGGTTACATTTTGGGAGTTCGTATGGAGCGATAGACACACCACAACGGTCATTCAGACTGATGTGACGACCGTTCCAACAGCAGAGATCGGCCCGACGGTTTCGTCCTTCAAGTTCGTCATTCTCTGGCAGCGTTCGGTCATCCCCATCGACTACTTTAGGAGGAGCACTCGCTAGACGTGGCATCAGTTCAGCACGACCATTTGGGTCGCAGAGAGTGGAGAGACCTCCGACAGGACCGACTCGGAGCATTGACACGAGTACTATGCCTACCCCGTCCGTGCGATGCTAATTGTGCAATGAGTGGGGTAATTACCGGTATCAGTGCACCCATGCTTCTGGTGAGCCTCGATCGCAGCCACAGCCTTCGCAGCCACAACCTTCAGAGCCACATGCACAATGTACTAGGAGTTTTTGTGGCAGGAACTCCAACTTCAGGCGGCCGCTGAGACAGACACAGAGTGTGGCAGGTTTGAGCACCGTACCAGCTAGGCAGGGTCAGTTACATGTAGTGACTGGGGAGCATGCACGATCAATAGCTACCGTGGTGAAAGGTGTGGTCTCAATCATGAGCCGACCTTTCCATATTTTATTTGATTATGGAACGACACATTTCTTCGAGATTACTAGCTTCATTAGGTAGAGTTGCAGAGGTCATATATTCTCCTTGCCACATCCATGGGCCAGGTGGCCAGTTGTTCGTCATTTCACTAATAGTGAGAGACTTACAAGTGCTGATTGGCGGTCACGAGATGATCGCAAACTGTTCGTTATTACAGCTTGACAAGTTGATTTGATTTTAGGCATGGATTGGTTATCAGTTCATCATGCCTTAGTGGATTGCTTTAGTAAGACGGTTGTCTTCAGGATTCCAGACTTACCCGAATTTACCTTTGAGGGTACGTTACATGACTCCAAAATGGAGTACATCTCAGTGTTGATTTATTCTCGAAATGAATGGGATCACGCGAATGATATGAAGATAGTCCTGGACACACTCCGAGAGCACAAACTGTATGCCAAGCTGAGAAAGTGTGAGTTCTGGTTATCCCAGATCTCATTCCTTGGGCATGTCATTTCTGGAGCAGGTATCGTAGTTGATCCTGCGAATATTGAGGCAGTCATGTCTTGGGAGCATCCTAAGACAATCACTCAGATTCGGAGCTTTCTTGGATCAGCGGGCTATTACATAAGCTCTTTCAGCGGACTTTCATGAGTTGTTCTTCCTTTGACACGATTAATACAGAAGGGAGTTCCTTTCATTTGGGATGATTCATGCGAGTAGACTTTCAGGACATTGAAGGAAAGATTGACTACTGCGCCCATTCTTGTACTTCCTTCAGGCACTCAGGATTATGCACTATATAGAGATGCCCCATGAGAAGATTTAGGAGTGGTTCTGATGCAGCGAGGGCACGTGATTGCATACATATCACGTCAGTTGAGCGGAATTTCCCCACCCATGACTTGGAGTTAGCGGCAGTTGTCTTCGCCTTGAAGATCTGATGCCACTATCTCTATGGGGTGAATTTTGAGAGTTTCGCATATCACAAGAGCCTGAAGTTTCAGAAGGAGTTGAACATTATAAATCACAAAAATTTAATCACAAATCAAGGTCGTATTTTGCCAATTTCTGAATTCAGCTCAGATCAGAAGTATATGAATATTATACTCATTTTAATCGTCATTCAGAGACAGTCGAAACGAGCTATTATACATCGAAATCAGAGATTCATGGTACAAATACGGATGACTTTGGTATCTATATGATAGAGAAAAAAGTTTAAAAAAATAAAAATATAAAATATAATTTCAGAGATTCCAGCACAACCACCACTTGTTTTTCTTCTCTCCTTTCAACTTGGCTTCTCTTTTCTTATTCCACTTCGCAATACAAAAGCCACTTCACCTCCTTATTAATATCAACTTCCTCCCCCTTTCTTTCTTTTCACTTTTTCCCAATTCTTCTCTCTATTTCTCTTCAACAAGGGAGCCACGACACCCTTTTTCCCTCTTGAGCTGCTGCTGATTCTCCATTTGTTGCTGTTGTTAAGCAACCCTTAGCCCTCCTTGCTCTCTGCAGCTGCTGGAAGACCTCATGCTGCATCCCTTCCATTTGCTGGAGCTTCCCTTGTAGCTGCTGCATGAACAACAACCAATAGCGGCTGCCATCAACCAAATCTTGGTGATGCTCTTGCATGCATTTGATCTCCAAATCTTGGAGATCAAACGTACAATTCTTTCCCCCTCTTGCTGTCATCCATGTTTCCTAAAAATCCAATTCAAAATCCTTAAATAATTATTGATCTCATGTTTAGAAATGAAAAGTTTGGCGTGTTTTTGCACGGGTTAAGACTTAATTTCAGTTCAATTTGATCTCCAAATTTGGAGATCCAAAGGTACTAGATTAAACCCCTCTCTTCATGGATTTTTCTACATCTTTTTGATTCCATCTATTGTGAGGCTAATTGGTTGTCTGTAATCTGCGTTTCTTGGGTACGTTGTGATTTTTTATATAGTTTAGAGTGTATCATCAACTATTCTTTTGTTCTATCATTTTATGTAAATCTATGACTGGATATCTATATTCTTCAAGATCGGGCTTCTGTTCTTCATAAACCATAAAGGGACTCCCTGTCAGTTACATTTGCTGTGACTTGCTCTTAGAAAAAAGAATTTCCAGATATTTTTTGTTAAGTTTAATTAGTGTCGAGTTAATTTAATTTACGGTTAATCGGGTCATTGCAATTTTATCTTAAAATAAAGAGATCACATGTGATCTCGATTAATGAATTAGTCGATTTATATTTAGTAGTTAATCGGTTAGAGATATTTAGAGTCCAAATTAGGATAAGCTAGGATTTGAGTTTTGATTTCATTTCTGTTTTTGTAATCCCACCCCTCCTATATAAAGGGGGTGGTAGTCCTTTGTTTAAGACAGTTCAAGTTGAAATTATTTTGCGATTTATCTCATCTCTCTTCCTATTTCTTCTCCCTCCACACGATCTACCGATTCTTTCCCGAATCTCGCACAACTTGCACACTTTCTCTTCTCCCTCCCTCCTATCTCTTCCACCAAATATTTTCCACCGTCAAATTTATATTTTTCATTGTTGTAAAATCCTTGATTTGCATCATGCATGCTGAGATAATGATGGTGCCACCTCTTTTAAATAGCAGCCCTGCACCTGGAGATGATTTAAGATACCTTAGTATCATTTGTGTAGCATCCATATGTACCTGACGAGGTTGTTCCATGAACTTACTCACCCGACTGACAACAAATAAAATATCAGGTCTGGTAATGGTAACATACAGAAGCTTTCCCACCAACTCCATGTATCTTCTGTCAACGTCATCAGTATCATCATCATATAGCTTCATGCTTGGATCCATGGGTGTGGTAGCAGGTCAACATCCAAGCATACCCATGTCACTTAGCAAATCAGTGACATAATGTCCTCTGAGTCATCACAAGCCCTTGTTGATTTCTGGCTCCAGTCCCAGAAAGTATCTAAGAGCTCCAAGATCCTTGGTAAAAAATTCACGACCCAGAAATTCTTTCGCCCTGTTTATTCCTTGTATGTCATCTCCTATAATAAGTATATCATCAACATGCACCATAATAGCAATCATACCTCTGGAGGTTCTCTATATAAAAAGAGAATGATCTGCATTCGACCGTTTGAATCCCTGCTTCTCAAACAAATCTGAGAGCTTCTGGAACCAAGCTCTCTGGATCTACTTAAAGCCATAGATAGCCTAATGAAGTCTACACACCTGTGAAGACTCCCCCTCAGTAACAAACCCCAGCGGTTGCTGCATGTAGACTTTTCCGAAGATCACCATACGAAAAGGCATTCTTGACAACAAGTTGAAACAGAGGCCAATCTCGAACCACAACAACTGATGAAAGAATCTGTAGGGTAGAATGACGAGCAACTGGAGAGAAGGTGACAAGATAAGCCACCCCATATCTGAGTAAAGCCACGTGCTACTAGGAGAGCCTTGTACCGATCAATACCGCCGTCTGCATTCTGCTTTACTGTAAATACCCATTTGCAACTTACTATAGACGCCAAGTGGGGGCAGGGACCTGACTCCAAGTATCTCTGGACTGAAGAGCCACCATCTCCTCCACCATAGCTAGACGCCACCTGCTATCCGTTAATGCCCCCTGGTAAGTCCGTGATATAGCCGTAGTGGACAAAGCAACATTAAAACTCTTGAAATCTCCCGTCATATGCTCGAAAATGACATGAGAAGCAATCAAATATGAAGCACAGGAACGCTTCCGCTTCCTAGTAGCAATAGGCAAATCAAGATCATCATCATCCCTGCCATCGACCTGATAATCAACCTCCTGAGATAACCCCGACTGAGAAACAATATCAGTCCCATCATTAGAAGTAATGTTGTCAAAACAAACCTGGGGCGTGCTGGTTGACAGACCATGAGCTGAGCAGGAGTAGGCTGTCGGCTGTAGTGATGTGATAGTAGTGGAACCAGAATAATGTGAGGGGGTGGGGCTGATGGTGGTGGTGGAGGAGGTGGTAGTGGAGATGGTGATGAAGGTGGTTAGCGCATGGGTGGAGGTGGAATATAGACCTCATTATCCGAATATGAAGATGTCAACGTATCACCTACAGGAGAAAAATACATGACAAACTCAAAAAAGTGATATATGCGTTGACATAATTTCCTTTGCATAACAGATCATAACAACGATAACCCTTCTGAGTTCTGGAGTACCCGACAAAGACACATTTGACAACCCCAAAAGAGAGCTTGTCAAACCCTTGAGACAATTGATGGACAAATGCAACAAATCCAAAAATACGAGGGGTAAGAGAGAATAACTCCTTGTCAGGGAAAACAAGAGAAAAGAGAATCTTCTCCTCCAGCACCAACGAGGGCATACTGTTAATGAGATAACAAGACATGAGAACCACATCACCCCAGAATGAATGAGGTGCACGGCTCTGGATCAGGAGGGTATGCGTGACATCAAAAAGGTGACGGTGCTTTCTTTTAACAACATCGTTCTGTTGAGACGTATATGCGCATATGTTTGATGAAGAATACCATGAGATGATAAGAACTAAGAGAGCACATGAGTATAGAATTCTAGCGCATTATCAGTCCTTATTATTCTAACAGAGGTGGAAAAAATATTCTGCGCTTCTTTAATGAAATTGATTATTGCATTTCCAGCTTTCGATTTATTCTTCAACAAGAAAACCCAAGACAGACGACTAAAATCATTCACATCAACTAAATAAAATCGGTGTCCCTGATGATCAGGAACACGACTTGGACTCCAAATATTTACAAGGAAAAACTCAAAAGGGGAGCTACTGCTTCGACTCTGACGACTAGGGAAGACAGATCAATGATGCTTCCCTAACTAACATGCATCACAGTTGAACGACGAGTGAGGTGAAATCTGGGGAAGGACTTGACACAATTTCTGAAGTGGAAGATGACCAAAGCGCAGATGTCATAGGAAGGGAGAGACAGGGCCAGTGGAATGGGAGGATAGTCCATCATATGGTGTTTGGACCAGTTGATAGAGCCCATCCTGCTCACGGCCACAACCAATCACCTTGCTCGTAAGAATGTCCTAAGACACAAGAGATGATGGGTCAAATATTGCTCAACAATTCAAATCCTTAGCAATCTGACTAATATACAGTAAATTCATTGAGAAATCAGGGGCATGCAAACCATTTTGCAATCGCATAGAGGGCGTCAAGGTGATCTCCCCCTGTCCTGTGATTGGGAATGAGTCCCATCTTCTATGATCACAGTCCTTCCTGGAGAAACCTGCCTGTAAACTATGAGTTGATCTCTATCTCCACACAAATGATATGTTGCACCATAGTCTACGATCCATTCTGAGATATTTGAACCATGATGAGAAGTAGAGGCATGAACACTACATGAGGTACTAGCTCCTGCAGTAACAACACTGTCCAAGTTGTTCTCTGAAGCAGGTGAAGGGGTACTAGCTGGGGGCATGCTGTCTCTCAGTTGAGACTCAAGCTCATCATATTGCTGATATGATGTGGGTGGAGCGGCATAAGGCTGAACCTGCTCTGCTACACGGGCGGACTTTGGGAAACCATGCTTGGAGTCACATGTATCTTCTGTATGACCAGATCGGTGACAATAGGCACAAGGTGGTCCACGACCACGTCCACCTCTACCATGTGATCCCCGTCCATGGAACTGAGATGGACCGCCTCTTCCACGAGAGGCCACCATGGCAGAGGAATTTGGCACTGGAGCAGGAGTTGAAGTATTGATCCGACTCAATCTACAGGAGGCCTCCTCCATAGGAGGAATGGTAGCATCAACCAATATCTGCGAGGAAGCGGCCTCATACTGTGAGTTAAGAGAGACCAGGAAGACTCCAACCATCATAGCATTCTGTTATGTCTTCAACTGCTCCAGAGTAGCCGTAAAAGGCATGAAGCTATGAAGCTTCTCAACATCCTGCGCAAGGCAGTATAATGAGCATGTGGGGATCGACCATTCAGCTTTATAGTAATGATGTCATGCTGAAGCTGTAGAATTTTTGTCTCATTCTTGGCCTGTGAATACGTGGTAATAAGAATGTCCCACATGGCTTTGGCAGTGGGCTGGTGCAGGACATCGTTGCGATCTCTGGTATCAAGGTATCCCACAACCAGACCTGAGCATGTGTCATCAGCCTTCCATGAGGCATACAACCATGTCTTTTCTGTTGGCTCTTACTTGATAAGAATATGCTTTTTACCCATCGACTTCATTAGGCTCATGAACTGCATACCCCACAACTCGTAGTTCGGCCCATCCATCTTCACTATCGGCGTCAGACCTCTGAAGGCGCCTGTGGTGGGGATATCTACCTTGATTTCTGATATGTGTCCTGACGAGAAAGACTAGGGTAGTAGACTAGAGAATGTATCATCTACACTGACATACGAGAAGTTGGTTGCATGTGTAGACCCAAATCCCAACCAACCACATCAATAAAAAGGACCCTTGCACGGGCACCAAGGGAGGCGACAGGTATGGCTACGGACAAAAAGGGTGCGACGACACCGGCAAGAGAGGTGCGGCGACACAACTGAGATAGATGGGGCAACATGACTGGCTGCAGGGGACGGGTGCAGCGGCACAACCGAAAGAGAGGTGTGGGGCACCAACCGTGAGCGACAAGCATAGCTCCGACCGCAGGATGTGCGGCAACCCTGCACGAGAGGGCAGGAGGCAATGGATAGGGTTAGGGTTTCGGGTACAAGAGCTCCAGTCTAGGACCGCCGTTTTGATACCATGTTGGGGAAAATAAGAGGCTTGTTTATTCCTTGAGCTCTAGGCTCTCTTATATAGAGGAGAGGCCTATGAGCAAATTACATAACACAGACAAAAGGAAAAGGAATATATAGAAGAGTACATAAATATAGAAACATATCTCTACAATCTCTATGTAAAAGTCGGTCGAGTAGTCGACCGACTAGGCAGACTGGTTGGCTCAATTTGTTGGGTTACCGACTAGGTCTAGTCAAGTCAGCTACCCCCCGACTCGACTAGTCGGTTGACTTTTACAACAGTGATTTTGAGATTTATCGGGGCTCAAACTAAACAGACTGAAATCAACAGTGATACTTTTTAACCTTTCGATCACAACGGAACATGCTTGTTGCCTAAGCTTGGGAACAGAGCGTGGAAGTTTACCTATTCGGTATCTTGGACTTAAGCTCACTAGTGGTAGATCACAGTTGTCTGATTGGTTACCAGTTATAGAAAAGATGTAGAGGAAACTATCTGGTTGGAAGGCAACTATTCTTTCTCAGGGTAGGAGACTTATTCTTGTGAATGCTGCTCTTGCTGCAATCCCAAGCTTTTTTATATTTCCAAACTTCTACCCGTTGGGATTCACAAAATATTGAAGAGGATTGTGAGAAGATTTTTTTCGGAAAGACATGCCAAGATACACACGATATACCGTTGGTGGATTGGGATACTAACTTTGCCTGCACATAAGGGTGGACTTGGCATTCCTAGACTGGAAATCATGAACAAATCTCTTTTATTGAAGTAGGGGACCAGAATTTCGGGAAAAATGAAGATCTCTGCTGCAACCTCATCCAACGAAATTATGGTGTCCATCCACGACTGGAGTTTGCTCACTGTCCCTCTATCCACACGTCGGTGTTCTGGAAATGTATCTGCTCCCTTCTGCCACAGGCTCGTGAGCTGCTCAAGCCAGCTGTAGGGGACGACAACTCCTTTGCTTTTTGGACGGATGATTGGACTGGTGGTGGAACCCTAGCAACAAGGTTTTGTCGTCTGTTTGCTCTTTCTGAATCTATGGATGCAAGAGTTGTAGATGATTGGATTGACAATGTGTGGGTGCCTACTTTTACCGGAGCTTTCTCAGATCAGCATGTTTTAGAGTTTGTGGCCTCTAGGGGGTACTTTATCACCACTTAGTTCCTGGGGTTGGAAGAGATCATTGGATTTGGGGTGATGGGGACCTCTCTGTGAAGAAGGCATATAGAAAGGTTGATAGGCCTCTAGTTTCAGAGCCTGACATTCTATTAAGATTGTAGATTTATTGACAGGTTGAAGGTATCGAATCGTATCAAAGTTCTTTTGTAGTTGATGTGGAGGGGGAGAATTCTCACGAGAGAAAGATGGTCCAGGTTCAGTGGCAGCAATTTCGACTTTTTGCCCTCTTTGTGAAGAGTTTTCCGAGTCCATTGATCACATCTTCTTTGATTGCGAAAGGACAAAAGCTATCTGGCAAGATCTGGAGATTGATTGGGTAGACAATGGTGCTCTGGTTAATTTCTGGGACTCTATCTACCGTGCAAGATCTCAAGAAAACAAGAATCTGCTTTGGCCCATCGCTATTATATGGGTGCTCTGGCTTTTTAGAAATGGAGTTATTTTCTCGTCTACTCGTTTTTATTCTGAATGTAATCATCCATGCCAAGAGTCTACTTGCTTCTTCGCTCCTTCTGAGGTAATGCTTGTATCTTTCCAATAAATGATATACGTGGGACGGACACCTTCGCGTGTTTCCCCCTTTTTGATCTCAAAAGAATATTGTTTTAATTAATAAATAGTTTATTGGAGTTTATGGATCCACAAAAAGAGTGTTCAGTTCTCTATGAATGCTTTACTAGGAAGATGTCATGGAATGATAGAATGTTGTTGGAAGGAGGAATGATAGAATGTTGTTGGAAAGAGGACTATTCCATTAGAATGGCCTGGTGTGGGTCTTCTGGCGATCTTGGCTAGATGGTTTGTTGGAAAGGGGTGTCTCCATGGAGTGGTTAATCCTGTTTGGTCAGGAGGGAAACTTAGAGATTTATGGTTTCTAATTGGTGGGACGTGCAGGAGGGAGGAGTTGATTGTTCACAGTCAGTTTCTGGGAAATCTTTTAGATTATGGATTTAATGCAGATTTGGAAGGTTACTTCATATTAAGCGTGCTCTTGAGAATTCAGATACTCGATGCTGGGAAAGGTAAACTATCCTCAGTGAAGCCTGCTTATAATTGATTGCTCAGCCTTCCGATTTAGCAGAATTGTCTGAATCAAAAAGGAAATTATACGCCAGCATCTTAATATGATGACTATCAAAATGGATATATTATGAGATGATAGCTCATCTGTCAAAAAAAGAGAAAAGGAGATGATAGCTCTGTAGTGCTTACACCGAATGTCAATCAAGAGACGGCTCCTCTGGGTCGTAAAAAAATCTGGCTAAAGGGTAGTTTATTTTTCGGAAAGCATTGTGGCATTAATATTTTTATTTTAATTGAGGCGAAGACTTTTAATGAATACACATCTCAAGACACTGATGCTGGATTCTGATGTGATCTGCAACTTGTGCATGATACTCCGTGTGTCCATTTTCTTTGAGTGTCCTGATAGACGTCAGTAGCATGCAATTTGTGTGGATCATTAGGAGAACTTGCAGAAAAGGACCATTCTGTTCTATAGAATGCGGTTGTTCTCCGCGCTATCTATTGAACCATGGAGGTTGCAAAGAAATGCGATCATTTTCAAGAGAAATGGAACTTCAGTTAAAAACATGCGACAGTGCTGCCATTTTCAAGGGAAATATCTTAGATTAAAAACATGGAAGAAACTTATTTTCTTTAACAACGGACATCTTTCACTTGATAGTTTGCTTCTTTATTCTTCTTCTGAGTTTCAACCTTTATACCATTTTTTTTATATGTGTTCAAGTGATGATCCTTTTTATTTTTAGAGAAAACATCATTGAGATGCATGGGAAATATATATTGCTTCTATACATCAGTTCTTGATGAGCACTATGTTCGGTAGAGGGGTGTGAATCTGTGATCTTTTTAGCCTTGACCTTAGATGTGGAAACTCGATGGTTTGTTTCATCTGGCTAAATTAGAAGTCTATTGAAAAACGAGTTTTTGATTTTAAAGGTGTTACTGAAGAAAATATTTGGGGACAAGAAGGAACAAGCTTCAGATAATATTTTTGATATGTATGCATGTTTGCATCCAAGTGTTACTGAAGAATATTATTTGGGACAAGAAGGAGCACGCTTCAGATGTATGCTTGTATCCAAGTATTTATGGCTTTATGCAATAAAAATCCAAATCTTTGAGGTGCACTCTTTATTTCTTTATATACTGTCAAATGATGGGTTATTGATTGAGCCCACATGGAACATGTATGCATAGATTCTGAAGTTCTCCAATCCTAGTGTTTATTGTGCCTTTGGTATGAGTAGAACTAAATTGGATGAAACCCGATTCTGTCAGGATATTTGTTTAAGATTGATGGTGGCATGTGATTATGTACATCAGCAGTAAGTCTGGATCTTATTGAAATCACAGGAAGGCTGCAAGGGAATGCACTTTCTTACAAAGCAAAGCCTTATCTTGAACATTTTTAAATAACTTGTGGAGATCGAAACACGGTGATGGCATGGTTCTACAGAAACCAACAAGAACAATTCACTATAAAAATCCCTTGACTTGGACTCCAATTTCATAATGGTTCCCGAACATTGACAGACCAGCATGAATTCTGAACTTTACAGGGGAAGAGATCAGGTTTCTTTTATTTTTGAGGCCCGCATCATATGCAGAATGCATTGTGCTTTTTGAAGTCATGGCCAACTCAATGTTTTTTTCTAAAATTCTTGTTCAGTACATTTTCTTCAATCTCTTCCTAGTTTATGCTAAACTTCAAAAAAACAAGAGATGGATCACCTTGATTCGTTCAGAGAGTTTACGGGTGAAATTGTTCCTTTTTAAGAATGGGAATTGCATTTAATCTAAATGTATCTGCACTGGAACTAAGTTGTTCTCATATGAGATTCAAGTGCTGCAGGTTCTAGTTCGATATGAATACTTTTTTTACGCTATTCTCGGAATGCAAGCTTTACAATGAACGTTCCTCCGCGTTTGTATTATTTTCCTCTACAACTTTCGAAGAAACATTCCCACTGTCAGATTTTTCCTTTGCTTCAGGGGTGAATGCAGATGATGTTCGTGTCACAGTTGCTGCCTCTGCTGCTAATGGTGAAGTTAACAATGAGTTGCTGGAATTCATGGGCAAGGTCTGGTTTTCTAATTCCTTTGGTCCCTGACTGTTCTTGAAATTTTGAATGAATTGATAGTAGGAAATTTTACACCGCAGAACCTATAAAATCTAGAGGATCCAACCCTATGAATTGATAGTCTTATCCAGAAGGTCGCTATGGAGGAGCTGAAGACAGCGGTTTGGAACTTTAATGCGGATGGCTCTCCTGGCTCGGACGGTTTTCCTGTCAGCTCAAGGAATTCTGGGATCTTGTGGGTGTTGAGGTGATGCAGGTTGTAGAGGAATGTTGTCAGTGCAATGCAGGGTTTGATAAGCTGAACAAGGCTCTTATTTTCCTCCTTCTGAAGTGTGAGACGACGGAAAGAATCGAAGAGTTCAGACCGATTGCCCTCTCAAATGCTATTTACCTGATCGTGGCGAAGGTGTTTGCTATTAGACTAAGCATGGGTATCGAACACATTATCTCCCCTTTTCAATCGACTTTCATTCTGGGTCGGCAGATTCCAGACAGCTTGTATCTAGCCTCGGAGATCATTGCAGAGTGGAAGAGAAATGAGACGAAAGCTATGCTTTGGAAGGTGGATTTCACCAAGGCGTATGACACATTGGATTGGCGTTTTCTTTGGTCGGCTCTGCACATAAGAGGTTTTCCGGAGATTTGGGTGACTTGGATGAAGCGTTGTGTCACCACTGCGTCTTTAACGGTTCTTGTGAACGGACGTCCGGAGGGGTGTTTTTTTCAACCGCAGGCTGCCCTCATGCTCCTTTACTGTTTGTCATTGCTTCGGACGTCTTCGCTTGCATGGTTGACCGCGTTCAGAACTCTGGGATCACGAATGGTTTTTCTTCTGGTGACTTTTCAATATCGCTTCTTCAGTATGTTGACCACATGATTTCTTTCATCGAGGGGGGAAACGAGGAGGCCACCGGTTTGGCGCTCACTTTGGAGATTTTTGGAGAGATGTCCGGGTTGGCTTTAAATTTTGCCAAGTCCACGATGATTCCCTTTGCGCTCTCGGACGATGAGGTGCAGGGTTGTAGCAGTGAGCTCAGCACATATTGTGGTTCTTTACCTATCCGTTACCTGGACATTCCACTGACGTCGGGCAGAATCAAGATGACAAATTGGTTACCAGTGGTGGAGAAGATGGAAAAGAGACTCTCGGGGTGGAAGGCTTCTTTCCTCTCTAAGGGGGGTCGTCTCGTGTTGGTGAAGGCGGTGCTCTCTGCAATCCTGATTTATTTCATATCCTCTCGTCTTCTACCTGTTGGGGTTAGGAAACGTCTTGAGAGACTCATGAGAAGATTCTTGTGGAACAAATCCGGCATGGAGACTAGTGGGATGCATCTGGTTGACTGGAAGTCGGTCACTCTTCCGAAGGCAGAGGGTGGTCTGGGAATAAAGCATCTGGACTCGATGAATGAGGCGTTGCTGATGAAGTGGGTAAGCAGACTTTGGGGGAGAGATGATCTTTGTTGCTCTCTCCTCAAGCGCATCTACGGCATCTCTCGTTCATCGGTGCATGCTGCCTCTGGGGGCCTGCGGCCATCTGCCGTCTGGAGGGGGATTCTGAAGGTTTTACCGTGTTTTGGCGAGCTCTCCTGCCCCATCTTGGGGAATGGCGAATCCTTTGCTTTCTGGACCGACGACTGGACAGATGAGGTCCTGATTTGCTTTCGTTTCCCACGACTATTTGCCTTGGTTTCGGATTGGGAGGTGTGAGTTGCTAATTGTTGTTGTGATGGAAATTGGATGCCTTTGTTCTTGGCAAAATTCAGACCAGCGGCTGGAGGAGTTTCTGTTTTTGTTGGATTCACCGCGTCATGTTGGGGGGCCTACTATGGAATGTGGCTGTTGGATTTGGAGAGGAAGCTCCTTTTCAGTGAAGAAGGCTTATGGGGCGGTTTGTAGAGCTCCACCTTCGAGGACGGATGACTTGATTAGACATTGCAGATTTATTTGGACACTCGGCTTACCGTAGAGGATCATGTTTTTCTTATGGCTTCTCAAGAGAAAGAGACTTATGACGAGAGACCATTGTGCCAGATTCTTCGGGGGTGTTTCTGACACACTCTTTGTGGGATTGAAATTGATTCTATAGAGCACCTTTTCTTCCTATGTCCTTGCTCCGCTCCTTTTTGTGGAGATTCCGACCTTGGATGGGCTTGTACTCAGACCCTTGAGTCTTTCTGGGCATCTTTAATGGTGCTTCGGCGGCGACCGAAAAATGGATATGTTGAAGCCTCTGGCCTTATATGGTCTATCTGGATTGCTAGAAACACACTTCTTTTTCGGGTCAAAGATTCTATTATGGTGCTTTTGGTTCGTGGTTATCTGGAGGAGGATAACCCGTTTTTGTGTTTTGGTGTTTGGTTGGTGGGTTTATAGTTGGGAGGGTTTGTGTGATGTGATTGTATTGAAATTTGAAAAAATGGGTAGTTATTATGATATGATTGTATTGAAATTTGAAAAAGTGGGTAGTTGTTGTGATGTGATTGTATTGAAGTTTGAAATAATGAGTAGAAGTTGAATATGTTATGATTTTTAGATGATATGATGGTATAATATATATATTTTTTTTTGATGGAAAGAGAGTGGGCCCCATTAGTGGGTTAGGAATATGGGTTTGGGGGGTAACCCACCCAAAGTGGGGGTAACCCTCCAACCAAACGCCCCCTTATGAAAATGCATGTATCTAGTCTAGGGGGTTCTTGAATCATGGCTTTTGTAACAGTCAGATTTTGTTTCTACTTCTCTTTAATTAGTTAATTTAGATGGGGCGTACACCGTCGCGTATTTCCCCCATTTTTTATTAAAAAACCCCTATAAACTTTCAATTACCCAGTTGTCTATATTTTTATCCCACAGCCCCTACAAACTTATTAACTCTTACACCACGACTCCTGTGGTTAACTCCCATCCATTCGGTCGTCAAAGTTAACAGTGTTGCATCCATATTAGCATCCCCACTTTCTTCCCGACTTTCCTCGTGTTAGAATTATTTATTAGAATTACCTTTTCTTATCTCTTTGAATGTTGTAGCCACTTGGGGGTATTCATGTCATTCGTATTTTTGGTCACTAGGGTTTCACGCTATATAAGAAATCACATACCCAATGGAATAAACAACTCTCTTTTTCTTCTCCACATGATATCAGAGCAACGGTCCTAGATCGAGATTCTGACCTAATCTTCCTACCGCCACCCTAAGCTTTAGTGTGCCCTTATGCGGGCCCCCTCTCTACAAGGAGCTTGCCATATTTCAGCCGGTCTGTTGCACTAAACATGTAACTGAGAGATCTGAGTGGCAAGTCTGCAAGTTTCTTGCTGGATTACTTCCCCGCTACCAGAATGTTAAAGAGCAATTCCTTACTTTTGACAGCTTACCTTCGATTAAGGTCATCTTCATGCACTTGCAACAAATTGATAACTCCACTGTCCAAACCCAGTCTCTGCGACCAATGGAGAACTATGTCTTTCTGGCCTCACCTGGACAGGGAGGTCGTTTCAATTTCCGAGGAGCCTGAGTTCGCGACCCTGATTGTGGTCGTGGCCAAGGTCGGCCTCCCTACATTCACTGTCAGAAGACAAATCATCCGTCTGAGAAGTGTCGAGCAACATTTGGGATGCCACCTCAAGCTCACATGACATCTGATATGATAGCACAACGACAAAGGCTCCCGCACAGGACTCTATTGGACAAACTGTCCAACTTTCAGCATCTTAGTATTCACATTTGATGGAGATGTTCATCGATCTGATGCTGCATCTAGTGAGGCCATTCCCATTGATCATTTAGCCATTCCATCAGGTATTATTGCTAATACTGCAACAGCTAATGTTCCTGCATGGATCAACGGCTCTGGAGCATCCACTCATATCACAGGAAAGGTAGTCTATTGACCTACTCTCAACCTTCTTCCACTATGAAGTCGGTTAGAGTGGATAATGGGGCACATTCACTAGTTACCTCTGTTGTGATTATGAAGTTTCTTTCAGGCTCTGTCTTATGGGGGTTCGTTGTGCCTCAGATTTCCCCTTGAGCTTATTGTCCATTCATAAGTTGTGTACCGAACTGCATTGTCGTGTGATTTTTGATGAGCTATCTTGTTACTTTCCGGACATCCATATGATGCAGATTTTTGGTGGGGGACATGAGAATAATGGACTCTATTTATCTTGACATTCCTGCAGACTCTACCTTTGCTGGCGTTGTGTCGATTTCTTTTGATCCTCTGTTTTGGCATATTCGTCTTGATCATCCATCTGCTAAAGCCCTATCCATGATGTTCCCTGAACTTTATTCATTGAAGCTCATTGAATGCGAGGCATGTCAGTTCGGAAAACATCATAGGAAGCCTTTTCCTCCTCGAGTTGATCCTCGTCGTTCTCTTCCTTTTGATTTGGTTCATTGTTACATCTGGGGACCTTGTTCGGTTCGTGCTATAGGTGGTCACAAGTATTTTGTTGTTTTTGTTGATGGTCATAACATATGTTCTTGGGTCTATCTAATAAAAGAAAGATAAGAGATTAATAAAATTGTTAAATCTCTCTTTCAGTTCGTTAAGATTGCATTCTCTACTCGTATTCAGATTTTAAGGACTGATAATGCACTTAAATTTACTTAACATGATTTGGTGTCCTTTTTATATTCTCAAGGTACTATCCATCAAACTTCATGTGCCTACACCTCTCAGCAAAATGGGATTGTTCGTGCAATCAAATGTGTTTTTCTTGGGTACTCTCGGGCCCAAAAGGGATATAGGTGCTATGATCATGTCATGTGAGACGTCGTTGCTACGTCTCTGCTAACGTCACCTTTTTCGAACAGACAAGATTCTTCACACAGTCTGTCAGTGACATACCATTGGAGTTACCACCACCGCCTATAGTTTGTAAGAGAGAATATCATTAACAATGAATCTATTCCTCTGCCCATTCCTTTTGTGTAGGAAGATGTACCTTCTTCGAATGTCCCTCTCGCTGCTCATTTGGATGCTCTATCAGATCTCCTTATAGATCTGTGGTGAAATAAGAGATAATATACTCTCCATCATATGATTCATATCTCCTTTTTTACTTCTACTGACAATCTTTCTAGTGATGATAGACGGTTTACAGATGCTATGATGGCAATCACTATTCCTCGCGATTATATTGATGCGATGTAGGATCATGGCTGGAAAATGATCATGGACGAGGAGATGGATGCTCTTACATCTTGAGGGACATGGGATCTTGTGCCTTGCTTGCATGGGGTGAAACCAATTGCATGTAGATGGGTTTTCACAACAAAACAATATACTGATGGCACAATTAACGGGTTGAAAGTTCGACTGGTTGTGAAGTGCTTTACTTAGACTTATGGCGTGGATTATTTTGAGATTTTCTCGTCGGTGGCCAGATTGGGCCTTGTTTGCACTATTCTATTTGTTGTCGTCAATAACAATTGACCTATATTCCAACTTGATGTGAAAAATACCTTCTTGTATGGTGATATTGAGGAAGAAGTTTACATGATGCAGCCGCCTGGGTACTCAGTCGAGTGGGAGTAGGTATGTCGACTTCGTAAGGCTATATATGGCATAAAGCAAAGCCCGTGGGTTTGGTTTGACAAGCTAACTACTGAGATTAACTCTCTTGGGTTCCAGAGGATGACATCATATTACTCTGTCTTTGTGAGAGGCGAGCCATTGGGACTGTGATATTGGATGTCTATGTTGATGACATGGTGATAACCGGTGATGATAAAGCAGTAATTGCAGAGACCAAGGCCTTCCTCTTGAAGGTGTTTGTCATCAAGGACCTTGGTCATATACGTTATTTCTTGAGTATAGAGGTTATCCATACAACAGAAAGGCTACATTTGTCACATAGGAAATATTGCATGGATATTCTTACAGAGGCAGTTTTGCTTGGTTGCAAACCATCGGGTATCTTGGCAGAAACATGGAAGCATACGACCTCTCCGGATCTCGAATTTGAGGATTCTACTCGATACAAAAGCCTTGTTGGTAAACTATTCTATCTCACTGTTACCAGGCCAAATATCTCATATGGTGTGAATAGGGCAAGCCAACATATGGAGAAACCTTGCCACAGTTACTGGCAGGACTCCTGCTACTCCGTTATCTGAAGGGATCTCCAGGGTGTGGCTTATTCTACAAAGCCAACGGCCAACATCACCGCTTATGTTGATGCGGATTATGCTAGCTCTTCGGAAGACAGACACTCCACTATTGGATATGCAATGTTTGTTGGAGGAAACCTGGTTACCTGACGTAGCAAGAAACACGTGGTGGTATCTAGGTCAAGTGTTGAAGAAGAATACATGGCAATGGCTCAAGTTACATGCGAGATTATATGGTTAATACCTTTCTTAGCAGAAATTGACCTTGCCGTAACTACTCTTGTTCCACTACACTGTGACAACAAGTCTACCACGCATATCACTACCAATCCAGTATTTCATGAAAGAACCAAACATATTGAAGTAGACTGTCATTTTATACATGATGTTGTACAAGAAGGAAATATATGTACGCCACACATATCCTCTGACTCTCAGCTTGTAGACACCTCACAAAGGCACTGCCCGGTAGACATGTTTCTTTACCCATCTCCAAGTTGGGTATGGTTGACAAATATGCTCCAACTTGAGGGGGGGTGTTAGAATTATTTATTAGAATTAGATTTTCTTATCTCTTTGAATGTTGTAGCCATTTGGAGGTATTCATGTAATTCGTACTTTTGGTCACTAGGGTTTCATGCTATATAAGAAACCCCAAACCCAATGAAATAAACAACTCTCTTTTTCTTCTCTACACCCCAAAACAACATCATCCAAACCTTTGTACATTTTGAAACCCTTGCTAACCCTGCATCTCCATCCTCGGAGGAAGGAGGCGACGTAGGCAGAGGGTGCCATGGTGGGAGGGAAGATCCGAAAGCAGAGGGGGTGCATCACGTACATGGAGGGATGTTGTTCGAGAAGTCGAGAGGGTACCTTGACCCTGCCATTGGTCACCCCATCAGATTTCACTCAAAGTCCTCTCCTTTCAACCAGATTCGGACTACTTTTTCTCAAATTTCACGGCCACACGAGCTGTGGATTGTAGGAGAGGTGGTTGCTCTTTCTAGCAAATTAGACCCTCAAGAGTCGACCTTCTAGTGGTGGATGTGAAGACTTATGAAGTAGAGCAAAGGGGGAGTTGTGAAATCAGAGATGGGGCCATTATGGTATAGTGTCTTTTAGAAACGATGGGTTGAACCTCCTTTAGAGATCCATCCAAAAAATATACAAGAGACATCTACAAGAGCTTTGGCATGCTCAAGAATATTCTCACTTTTATAATAAAAGCTCCCACCCTGAAAGACAACACAATTTCTAGCCAGCCAGACGGTCTAAAAAACGCACAAATATTTCTTCTGCCTTCTATCGAACCAGTCCATAGTGTTATGGTATAGTGTTGAATTCATTTTATTCAGAAGGGTGGAGTTCGATCGGGAAGAGGTTAACTTTTGGCAAGAAGGTGTTCGTTGGCTCTCACTTGGGTGCAAAGGATCCTTCCCCCTCCCCCCTCTCTCCCCTTGTCATGCACGATCTTGTCCCCCGTGAATTGCTTTAATTAGCAGGCCTTCGTCTAAATATCAACCTTCTCGCGCCATAGCCAGAGGATCATGGGCATTGCCTCGCTTCTTGCGCTCGACGACGTGCTCTGCTCCTCGAGCTCGTGTTGTAGGTTCTTGATGGTCATGCACGTGCCCTCTGCTCCCATCCACGTTACCGTCAATGGAGAAGCGAGGTGGAAGATGCTGAGGTCGTCGACATTGTCGCCGCCACCATGGGTAGGGCCTTGCTTTTATGGTTGTGTTTAGGGTTGACGATGGGGTCATCGGGCGGCAGTTGGCAGCGAGGAACGGCACTTGGGGTCGGGGTAGCCCGGGATCCTCTCCAATGGTGATGCTTAGGACGATCTCATGGTGAGCATCGTGAAGGATAGAGGGAGGTGGCAAAGAGGATATGGAAGGAGAGATGGGGGTGGAAGATCTTGTAATTAGATTAACTCAAGATTAGTTCAAATTATGACTCAAATAAAGTTAAAATTGACGAGTGGGGTTGTGGTGTAAAATGGAGCATGTTTGCAGGGATTGTGGGATAAATATGAAGTATACATGGGCGAGCGAAATGGGTAATTGATAAAGTTTATAGAGTTTGTGGTTAAAAATCCCTTCATAATATACAGATATTTAAAGGAAATTTCAATAAATACACAATGCAAGTCAATTTTTGCAGGTTTTGGGTCTGAGAATGAGTCAGATGGCTCTACAAAGAGGATGGAATAACAAGTCGAAGCTTCTCCTTGTGAGTTGATCTTCTCAAAAACACACATACACAGTAGTTTCTCTATTTAGCATCTGATTTTATAGCATTTGTTTCTTTTCTAATTATTTTCGTGCATGCCTATGAGCACTGTTGCGCCTTTCTTTTGGACACCGGTCTCATTTTATATATAAGTGATCCTTCATTCCTCTTATTAATCCATGTACGCTCAGTTTATATGTAATTTTAGAGTAATTGAAAAGCAGTAGGAGATTGAAATAAGTAATAGAATTCCCCTAAAATATATAGATCGACTTCAATCCTGCATGTTCTGCTTCGCTGTTATTTATATAACCGTGTCATCAAGTACAATAGAAATCAAAATATATATTATCTGACAATGACCATCTACAAAGCAAGAAGTTACGAATCGCTGAAAGGAAACAGGTTTTGTCGATATTTTTGAGTCCAAATGGGTTTGATTAGCACCCTCAGTCATGTTTAAATTGTAACTGATAAGAACAATTATTTCTGAGACCAGGTCGAGGACATGTCTGCTCGCGAGGTCTACGAAAAGCTCCTCGAAGCCGTCCAGCCCTGAATATGCCTTATGCTTGGTGGCTGCTCTTTCCCAGTGGGCGATCTCTGGAAGCATGTATGGTTTGAGGGAGCAACTCTGGTCTTGCAAGCGTGCCCGCTTCCTTCCTCTCTGTGCCCGATGACGACAAGCTGATGGCTCAGGGCATTGTTTGACAGTATAACCCATACTTTCTGTTTTCTGTTAGATTTTATAAACCTACTTTCAAGATCAGATTATCAACATTTGTGCATGAAATATTCGTCAAGAAATATGATCAAGTGCGCCATGATCATGAAGACAACATTAGCAACGGTATGCTATTGCACGTAACTCGTGTTTTTTTCTCCTAACCATGAAAGAACATCTCAGACTAATTGATCTCATGACATGGTTACTACATAACTGCATCATCCATTATATCTCTGTTTACAATATTTTCCTCTTATTTCTGTTTACAATATCTCATGACATGGTTACTACAAAGTGCCCTTCCTCTGATGTATTTCTCCATCTCAACCTCCACATCATTGTTCTAGAAACTTGTGGTTATAAAATTATGATTCCACGACACCCAGCCAGTAGTCAAGGCCTACGACATCGAGGGCGTTGAGTATATTGACTTTGTGCTTGACGTCGTCAGTATTTGAAATCGACAAAGTGCTTCTACGGATAGTTCACAATTTTACGTAAAATTGTTCTTAGATTTGTGATATCTATGCTTGTTAATGGTATAAGCAGTGCGATTAGTTTTTTTTAATTTACTGGTTGATAAGTTAGATCATTATAGTTAATTCAATCCATTATCAAAGTAATTGTATCAATTGACGCGGATATGACAGATAATTCGTAATCCTTTTCACAGCAGATCGATTCATTGATACTGTCGTACACGAACAACCTTAACTACCAGATCCACCTGAAGTGGAAGTTGGAACAAATGGATAAGTTATAATAACTACTGGGGTATTATTGTAAAAGTCATCAACTATGTGAGTGACGGTAGAGATATGGGTAAATTGCACAAAAAGTCCCGAACTTTCGGATAAATATCAGAGATAGTTCGTCATTTTGGATTACATATAAGGTACCCGTAAGATTGATTTCGCCGTTTTGATGAAAAAATAGATAATCTTTAATGAAGTATTATAGTTATAGAATCCAGATCCGAAATTACCACATTTGATATTTATTCCAAACTTTGAGATCTTTTACGTAATACCACTTATCCTAAGTAGGAAATGGCAATTGATCTGAATATGGGCACGATGTCTTATCCAATTTGAGTTCCTTGTAGTGCAACGACGTTGCCTACAAAAGAGTTCTCAAATTAAAAAGGTTTCTGTAATTTTTGCCCCCTTAGAGATTCTACAATTACAGATATCCCCCTAACATTTTTATAATAACACATGTGCCCCTGCATCCTTGCAAAATTCAGTTTCTCTTTTGTAATTACACTTATACCACTTTTATCTTAAGTAGAACTGTAAATTTTGTCGGAATATGGAGATACAAGTATTTTGTCAAAAATGTGGGGGCATAATCGTCATTGTAGAACTTCTGAAGGGTGCAACGTACAAACCCAATTAAAAATATGATGTTTACCGGCCCTCAAGTGAGACATCTAATTGCGAAAGTTAATCATTGTCCTATTGTAGTACTTACAGATAAAGTACAACATTGTTATTTTTAACTTCAGATAAAGTACAACATTGTTATTTTTAACTTCAGGTATGCCTTCAAAATTTGGTGTATAGTTCCAGAGCTTTTATCTAATTTACTCTTTTTCTACGATGAGAGAGGATCACCTGTTGTGAGTGGGATCACAACCGTACGAATGATCCAACGATTCCGATAGATGGTTATGATCCAACGATTCCGATAGATGGTTTCTGCTGAAGTATTTCTAGTTTAAAGGTGGTTTTTTTTCTTTATGTGGGATTTGAAACCATCAATCAGAGTCGTGGGATCGTTCACCGACGATATTGATTGTCATGGCAACTCGCCCACATATGAGGCCACACAAAGTGATTAGAGGCAATACTTGTTGGCATGGTCGTCCAGAAGAGAAAAAGAATACATAATGAAACAATAAAAGGTATTTACTTGATTTTGTCGTGATAGGCATATGTTGAAAAGAGAGATGCAGGTATCTCAGCAAGGGTATGCCAATACCGATCATTTCCTAGCACATTGTCACGGAGTGGTGTACAACATATATGAAATTAAGCATCGTTGACATCGTATGTAGACCAGCGCGAGTTATGCAACCACTGACGTGCACAACTCGACGACATGGAACATGCATTTGGAGTACATAAGAAGAGGCTCAAGTTCTGCGATAAGTCGATCTTTCCATTTGGCACACGAAAGCAGATTGTAATGACACACACAATGCCGGTGTTGGAGATTGGGAGGTTCGGAGGGAGCATGATGTAGGTGAGAGTGAGCAAAGCACAGGGGAGTTTGCGACCAATGTAGGCAGATTGCCAAAACAAAGCATAAGGGATAGACACTTCCAAGTGGAGAAGGTTTTTGATACTGGCAGTAAGCGGTAACTTTCTATGTTTCGAACCATTCTGAATCAAAGTCCCATTGTGCGCACATTGGTGTTCACATATAGGATGCACATACAAACACAATGACATGATCAACTGAGGACAGACAACAGGGAACGGCAGCTATCTCATAGTGGTTGTGTACCGCCTGCTCAGACCTAATATGCAGATCGTAAACAGGTTCCATCTTGGTTTTGTAGTTGGGCATTACCCACTTCAAAAAGAAAGAAAGCGAGATCACCACAACCCATTCAGAATAGAAACTAACTACCAGACCTAAAAACTAACCTCTCATTGCTCCCAACCGACAAGGATTCAAGACAATAATCCATCAAGAGGATGATAATTGTCTGTAGATACCCTCAGACTGGCACCTGCAAGGAATTGGCGGTCACCGCATATTCAGAAAGTATCTGTTAATCAGTTGCTCTCAGCATCATATCTCCAACTTCATTACAACGTGGACATTTAATCCTCTGCATAACACAGCCTGATGTCAATGCATAGAATAATGGTGCTGATGCTTAAGCTTATGACCCCCAAATGAGTTGGCCAATGGGAAGATTCTGTGCCTGTAATCATATTCAATATTGCATGAACTCTCTAGAAAACTCTGATAGAATGTTGATGAAAACTCTGAACTGAAATCAATAAGGCACGCGTTAGGAGTTAACTAGGGTGCAAAAACGGAAAATCCAACCTGCTTCCACAATAGACTGCTCATTCCCATGAAAATAAGATACCGATATTTTTCCCAGCAACTTTTAGAGCTTCAATGCATAAATAGACAAAAAAAATGTACTAAGCCTTCTCCCACTATAAGTAGGGTCGGCTACATGGATTCTTGCTCAAATCCATGTTGAAAGATTCGACTATTTTTTACGCTGGCCGTCGACTACCTAACGCAACCACTGCAACAGTGGGATTTGAACCCTGGTCTTTTGTGTGGTAGACACACTGTACTACCACTAGACCATTCCCACTTAATGGTCTAGTGGTAGTACAGTGTGTCTACCACACAAAAGACCAGGGTTCAAATCCCACTGTTGCAGTGGTTGCGTTAGGTAGTCGACGGCCAGCGTAAAAAATAGTCGAATCTTTCAACATGGATTTGAGCAAGAATCCATGTAGCCGACCCTACTTATAGTGGGAGAAGGCTTAGCATAAATAGACACAACCCAAAAAAAAAGTAATGCTCAAGCAGGATCATCATATTCCTGTAGTAATCTAAAAAAACACCCTCAAACAAGCGAGACTATCATTTCTATACATCCAAACTGGCAAAATCCTGATTACGACTTGAACGCTTACCTGTGAAGCTGATCAAGATCGGTCATTACAGTTATAGATACGATTAGGGCATATCATAGAGTAATGGGAGGTCTCTCAGTGGGAAAGTAAGAAGATTGCATAATGTGGCGGAAAATGACAACACATGTATCAAGAGCCTGAATAGGGTGGAAAATGACAACACATGTATCAAGAGCATGAGGAGGGCTTGGGATGAAGGTCCAGAAACATGGATAAAGCAGACTTAAATTCCGCTTGCTTGAGAAAAAAGCAGTAGTTCAGAAGGAAAAGGCCAAGAAAGACTCGAGATTACCGATCACCGCCACAATGTTATGGTACAGCTGCTGCCTAACCTGTCCCTGTTGGCAGCTTTGTTCTGAAATATAGAACCTATAACCAACTTAGATGCATTTTCAATATTTATCTTATCCAATTCCTATTGGAATCGGTTCTTCAGTGATTACTTAGTCACAATCTGATCAGATGACAACACACCAATCACCTTGAGACATAAGTCTTACTGTGCATGAGTGTTTTTTAAAAGAAAAGTGTGTTTACTGAGTATGAGTTGGTAGTCATTAAATAAAATAAGAGCAGATGTTAAACTGTAGACTACAAACAATATAAAACTAGAATGCAAATGTTGTATAAATTGTAATCAAAATAATTAAATGGTAACCTTTTATACAAAATTAAACAATAATATACCTCTAAGAAGATTGCATTGAGATAGAGGAGAATAATGTAAATTACCAGGTGAGCAAAATTATGGTTTTGATAGATATATATGTAATATTGTAATTTCTTACGAATAAAATGGTATCGTATCAATTACCACGTTCACCATATAATCGTTATTATTTGTGTATCAAGTAAAAACAATTAATAACTAAAAAGCATTGCATTGAAGATAATGCCGTGCCAACTAGAGGCTCCTCTCAATATTCCGAAATTTAAGCCTTGACACACTTGATCGAGGCTTAACTTCAAGGCAGAAGATACCGCTTTGCTTCAAAGCTAGTTTTTTAAACCATGAGTAAATCAGAAATTGTTACCTTTTTTTAACTTTTGATAGTTCATTCGTTGTAAGAACATGGGGTCCTCTATTTAGCTTGCTTTATGAAGACAGTTGATGCAAGATAAAGCTGGGAAGTTGTTTCAGACGACAGGGAAAGGCATAAAGAAGGCAATGGACCGTGAGACAAAACAACACTTTTCTTTGGAACATGTATGTTCGGCCCATGACCCAGTCACTATCATGATATCATCACAAAAATCTTTAAAATTCAGCATAGCAAGACCTAAAAACAGATCAAGTATACTAGAACAAATACAAAAGACTCCAATTTTGACGATAAAATGATATGAGGTATACTAAAAAGAGATACATACACATTGGTCTACCATTAACTAAGGTGAACAATACAGACGCACGATTATTAACATACAGTCATGAACAAGTATGCAGGATTCCTGTAGTTACATCAAAGCTGTAAGCACTTAAGCAAGAATAAGGCAAATGGCAACTTCACACTACCGGTAAATTCAGCGAGAAATCTGAATACGGGGTTTTCATAACAGTACAGCATACCTTAGCACAGCCTCGTGAACTATGATCTACTAACTCCTCCTTCTAGGGAGACTAGAAGGGCCGGGCAAACCTTCAAACAGATCTGAAAGATGGCTCTCCAGATCCTCGGCATTGTATTTCATATATTTTGCTGACTGCCGACCGTCCAACTGAGAGCCAAACCTACCCACAAAAGAGCGATAAGCGGGAATGACCTTCTCCGATATAGATATCCTCAGCTCCTCCCGGAGTTGGGGGTCCGGGACCTTCCACGCAGTTTGCGTTCGGTATACCTCCTCGTACGCCAGGTTGAAATTCTTGAACCTCTCCTTCAAAGCAACCTTTGACACGCTACTGCCACTCCCACCGCCCCCTATTCCTTCATCCTTCAGAAACGACAGGACTTTGGTCCACGAAGCTCTGAGGTAGCCCGTAGCATGCTGACGAATTTGTCCACGGTGTTTCCGGACCCAATGATCCCCCAAGAGCTTCCCGAGCTCGGAGTCCTTCACCTTCTGAACTATGTAGAGTATGTTGTTCATCAAGAAGATATATTGCATCGCTCCGTCCTCGTAGAGTTTGGATTTCTCCACAAGATTCGCTTCCAGATATGAAATGATGGATCGCAACCGCTGACCAAGCGGGCTCATGCTCCCGGAGTACTTCTCATTGCTGTCATCGCTGCCGTGATGATGATCCTCGCTGTCTCGTGCGACACAATCCAGTAGAGAATTGAGGGTTTCGCTGTAAGCCACCAGCAGTTTGGAGTAATTCATAACGTATCGTGTCAAAGGATGTATCTCGCCGCCGAGCATAGCCTTCTTCGAAGTCTCGCGCTGGATGGCCTTCTCGAACTCGGCGAACGTCCCACGTGCAGTATCACCCAGCCCTTTGAGAATCCCCTCGGCCTCGTTGCATATGAACTCCCTGCTACCTTCCGGAAACAACATGCGCAATTCCGGCACGGCTTCAGCGAGGGCATCATGCATGTCAAGTATCCTGAAGAGTTTCTCGGGGGATCTCCGCCCGATGGTGATAGCCTCCGCGAAATTGAGCAGGTGCATCACGCAGCCCTTGGCGCTCTCTGCGAAGCAGACCTCCTTGACGAGCTGCGCATCGCCAAAGATGCGATCACAGAGCTGACGCTCTGCAGGAAGGAGTACGCGGGCGATAACACGCACAGCTTGACTCCATTTCTTCATTCGATCATCAAGTGACTCCCATTCGATCCTCTGGACCTCCTCAATGCTAACACGCTCGACACCAAGCACGCAGAGGTACTCATCGAGGGCCTCGTGGCGAACACTGCTGTAGACCTGGCAGCACTCCTTCTCGTAGCGGGAACGGATCATGCGGTCAGCGATCTCGCGGAGGTCCTCAACGGCTTCGGGGCGAACGAGATCGACTTGGAAGTCACCGGAGAGGCTCTTCCCGCGCGCGAATTCGCCGGGGCTGTCGCGGGGGTTGTCGAGGACGAGCTCGTCGTAGTCATAGTCTGCAGGGAAGGAGAGGGAGAGGCGTCGGATGGAGCCGTGGAGGGAGTCGGCGTCGAGGGGGACGGAATTGGAGGAGATCACGAGGCGGAACTCGTCCTCGAGGCGGGACATGGCGAGCTGGAGGAGCGACTCGGACCGGTCGAGGAGGTCCGGGTCGGGGGCAGTCGGGCCGGGAGATTCGGTGAGGGAGAGGAGGCGGTCGACGGCGAGGAGGTACTGGGAGGGGGAGTCGTCGGAGGGGTCGTCCCATGGGAGCGGGCCGGAGGAGGGGGAGTCCCAGGGGAGGATGAGGGACTGGACCGATTCGAGCGAGTCCGGTTCGGGGGGAGGGGAGAGGAGGGTGGTGATGGTGGAGAGGCGGTTGTCGAAGTTGGAGAGGATGAGGATCATGTCCTCGGTCACGTTCTTGGAGGTGCCGAGGCTCTTCACGATCTGCTGCGCCGCGGCGATGACGCGCTCGTCGCCGTCCACGGTGGCGGCCATGGCGGGTGGGCCGTTGACTGCTGCTGCTCTGCCGGTTCAGATCTGGACCGGTGGTGGGGGGATTGGGTGGGGGGGAGGGGGTTAGGGTTGGGGCTTTCTGGTTTTCTTTCCAGTGGGGTTTGCCATCTCGCCAAGACAAGGATCGATCGTATGTGTGTGTGTCTGGGAATCAGTGTGTGCGGGGGGGACTAGTGAGGTTTTCCTGCTTTGCTCCCCCTTTTTATCTATTTCATGTGAACGCGACTTTTTTTTAGTATTAAAAATGTGGGGTGTATTTGCACTCGTATCCTTTTCTGATAAATTATTATCCATTACCACCCATCTTTTGTGGATTTTCGAAAAGGATATTTACGTGCATGCCTCTGTATAATTCGTAAGTATATTATGACCTTTCCATAATTGTCGATTACAATCAAATCAAAGGTAATTTCTCCGTCTGCACCTTAATTTAACCAAAAATGATTTATACTTATATTTTTATATATTTTTAACTCACTCCCAAACCTCCTCCCCATTCTTCTTCCACAAGCACCTCCCCTCGCCTCCATTGACCGACACCCCTTCTCCTGCACTTTCTGTGACCCCATCGTCGCCTTCCCACCACCTCTCCCGACCCCCTCTGCTACCTTGCCACCTCAACTATTCGAAGCGATGGGATGTGATCGGGAGTGGAGGAGGGATGGGAGGACGGTAGTGGAGTTTGTGGAGATCCATAGGTGCAGGAAGAACTTATGAGACAAATGAGGTGAGCTATCGAAAATATATTCCAATCAAATTATATTATATATAGAGAGAGAAGGGGGGTTGATCCTGTGAGAGCCAAAAACTGTGAGAGTATGAGAGCAGTGATTCTGGACCACTGTATTCTGTCATCTCTCTCATGGTTGATTGGAGGAGGAGAGAGATGGACAGAATCTAGTGGTCCAAAATCAGTGCTCTCTTACTCTCACGATTTTTGGCTCTCTCAGGATCAGTCCTATATATAGAGGGGGGGGTTGATCCCGTGAGAGTCAAAATCTGTGAGAGCATGAGAGCAATGATTCTAGACCATTAGATTCTATCATATCTCTCCCCGTTGATTGATTGTAGTAGGAGAGAGAAGAGCAAAATCTAATGGTACAGATTCACTGCTGTCATGCTTTCACAGATTTTGGCTCTCACATGATCACCCCTCTCTGTGTGTGTATATATAGGGTTGTATGGGGCTGCCCTCGCCCCATTTTTCGTCAAATTTTTTTATTTTTTTGGAAAATAAAATCATGTATATTCATCCCTATATCACCCATACATGTCATTCGAATTTCGATAGAAACTGTTATAGATGGAAGGCATAAGAGTTTTTGTTTCGGACGAAATTGGAATGACGTATTAGATAGATATAAGGATGAGTGTATGACTTTTAAAAAATCGGAAAATTGGGTGGGGCAACCATGTTGGCAGTCCCTAGGAGGCAGCTACATTTTTTCCATATACATATAAAGAGAGAGGGGAGGCTGAGAGCCAAAAACTGTAAAAAGGATAAGAGAGTTGATTATATACCATTAGATTCTGTCATCTCCTCGTTAATTGAGGTACGGGAGGAGTGGAAAAGCAAAATCTAGTTAATTGAGGACGAGAACAAAGAAATGTATTAAGATATGTGCGATAATGAAATTCAAAGGAGGGTATGCATGCAAATTTTGCACAAAATACTGGAAACGGCGCACGGATTCCCAGAAAAGACTACTGATTTTGACGTGAAAACTTGAGTAGCGGTTTATACTCTATAAATAAAAGTAATACTCCAAATGTTCCAGAAGAGTTGCCATATGAAAAGGCATTATGGCACATGGAAACATTCCAATATTGAGAGGGCCTTTCTCGATGTAGCGACTTGTGTTAATTTATAACATTTTTCCTCTTCTGCTATGATAAAAGCAATTGTGCTTGGGATGTAAACATGTCCCTTTCATCCTTTGCTCCGATGTTTCCTCTTCCTAACTAATCCTTGCTTTCACTCCATATCCGTGGGAATTGTACTAATGAAGTAAATCGCATTGAAATTTATTCAAAAAAGTAGGGGCTACCATGCAAAAATCTTGACTAAATCATAGAAGCTTCACAGTACTAACGTTTGTACACGTACCTGGATTTGTGTGAAGCAAGAAACTGATGATCAATCACAGGCAGGGTTTCGGACCGGTTGAATTGGTAATCAGCTCCGATCCAGTCGGTTCGATCGGTTCGATGTAATTAATTTTAAAAAAAAGTAAAATAAAAATCGGGTCTGGCCGGTGGTGGACCGGGTTGATCGAGGATGGTCTAACCGGGTTGACCCAGATTGACCCAATTTTGATGGGTTGGTAAATTTCTAAAAAAATAAAAGGTAAAATGACGAAATAAGAGTTTTTATCACTTGTACCCTTCTTAACTTCTGCAATAACAATTATGCCCCTCTCTTTTAGTAATATAAGTTGTACCACTACTTTTTTAGAGTAATTTTTTAGAAGCAATTATAAATAAATGATTACAGTATTGTATTAATATATAATGCTAGAGAATGTGATTAACTTTTGTAGAGTTTTACTCGAAATAAACAACCATGCTATTTTATTGAAAGATCTGACATTTTAAACAATTATTTCATTGATATATAAATACATATTTGCATATATGTATCTTGTTGGGGACGGATCTGATCAAACACCACACGACTAGAACCTCAATCGAAGAAGAAAGCACGCACAATCGCACAAGACAATGATTTATAGTGGTTTGGCAATGTGCCTACTCCACTTGCTCA
Source organism: Ottelia alismoides (assembly GCA_037367405.1). Lineage (NCBI taxonomy): Eukaryota > Viridiplantae > Streptophyta > Magnoliopsida > Alismatales > Hydrocharitaceae > Ottelia > Ottelia alismoides. The sequence continues at coordinate 79,083 of JAZKJV010002699.1, forward strand.
CACCAGACTCTCTCTATTATTGCTTGAATGATGTTGGGATATAATATGTGGTGCCACAGGGCTCCTTTTATACTACAACAAAAGAATACCAAGCATTCAGCAATCCTCACCATCAGCTCCCAGCCAATCAGGATGCAAGATGTGGATTAAGCATCTCAGCAATCCAACCCAACACCTCTCAGTCAATCAGAATGCAGGAGGTGGATCAGACACCTCATCAATCCAGCCCAAGAGCTCTCAGCCAATCAGAAGGCAGGAGGGAGATCAGCCACATCAGCAATGCTTTCTACTTGTATTCAACCAATCAGTCTTCACAGGATAAATCTCAACAATCTCCCACTTGAAGACTGATTTGTGGTACACACCACTTCTTCAATAGTCCTGGTGTGAGCTTTCCCTTGTCTTCTATTCTTGAAGACCAATAGAAGTTGAACATGTCTTCAGCTTCTCCACTGTTACAGACTTTATTAACATATCAGCAGGATTTTCTAATGTGTGGATCTTCTTCAGTTTAAAATGCCCCATCTTCTAGCTGCGTTCGAATGAAGTGGTACTTCACATCAATGTACTTAATCCTCGAGTGAAAGACGGAATTTTTTGCAAGATGAACTGCACTTTGATTGTCGTTGGATAATTGACAATCTTCACATTATTTATTATGTTCTTTCATCAGACCTTTCAACTATATCATTTCCTTGCAAGCTTCTGTTGTCGTCACATATTCTGCTTCCGTGGTTGAGATGATCACTATCATCTGGAGCCTAGAGATCCAACTAATGGCTCCACTCCCTATGGTAAAGACATACCCTGCTGTGCTTTTCCTGCCATCGATATCTCCTGGAAAATCTAAGTCCACAAAATCTCAAATGGAAATGCCAGTGTTCCCATAACACAATGCCACGTTTGAGGTACCTCTCAAATAACGTAGAATCCACTTCACAGCCTCCTAGTGTCCCTTGCCAGGATTCACCATGAATCTGCTCACAACTCCCATTGCATGGGAGATGTCTGGTCTTGTGCAAACCATTGCGTACATCAAACTACCAATAGCAGACCGGTAGGGTACCTTTGACATGTACTCATGCTCCTCCTTCGTAGTAGGTTCTTTCTCCTTTGAAAGTTTGAAGTGGCTTCCTAAAGGTGTTAGAGTAGATTTTGTATTTTTCATATTAAATCTCTCTAGTACCTTCTCGGTGTAATCTGATTGAGACAACCTCAGCTTCTTGTTCTTCATATCTCTACTAATCTGCATTACAAGGATTTTCTTTGCAGGACCTAGGTTCTTCATTTCAAACTCCTTAGACAGCATTGCCTTCAGATTTGCTATTTCTTCCTTACATGAGCCTGCAACAAGCATGTCATCTACGTACAACAATAAAATGATGTAAGACATACCAACCTTCTCGAAGTAGTAACAATGGTCAACATGACATTTGCGGAACCATGTATTTCTCATGAAATCATCAAACCTTTTGTACCATTGTCTTGATGCTTGCTTCAAGCCATAATGGCTTTTCTGAGCTTGCATACCATGTCTTCCTTTCCATTAACTACATAGCCCTCTGGTTGTTGCTTGTAGATGTCCTCCTCAAGACCTCCATGGAGAAATGTTGTCTTAACATCCAACTGCTCCAAATGTAGGTTCTCAGCTGCAGCAATGCTCAATACTGCTCTTATAGTTGAGACCTTTACAACATGTGCAAAGATCTCTGTGAAATCAACTCCTGCTTTCTGTTGAAAGTCCTTCGCCACTAGCCGAGCCTTGTATCTAATAGAACCATCAGCTTCCTCCTTCATCCTATACACCCACTTGTTGTGCAGAGCCTTCCTTCCCTTCGGTAGTTTTGCTTCTTGAGAGAGAGTTCATCTCCTCATCCATGGCTAACTCTCGATGATTCCTTGTCTCACCTTGTATAGCTTCATCAAAGCATTCATGCTCACCATTATCAGTCAGCAATAAATAATTCAAAGAAGATGAATACCTTGCAGTGGGTTTGTTGATTCTGGAAGATTTTCATAGTACCGGAGTTTGCGGATTATTCTATGGGATGGGTTGAACATTCTCATCACTTGGTTGTGATGTGCTTTATTCAGGTGTTTCATCAAACTCCACAAAGACTAGTTCTTCTGTTGTCTTTCCTTTTATCAATTCATCCTTGTATAGGGAAGACTCATTGAATGTGGCATCAATACTTCTAAATGTCTTCCTGTTCTCCAAATCCCACAATCTATATCCATAGTTATATGTATCATAGCCGACAAAGGTACACTTCCTTGCTTTGGGATCAAGATTTCATCTATCTTCCTGCTCAATGTGAATATAAGCTATGCATCCAAAGATACGTAAATGAGAAAGTGTTACCTCCTTTCCTGTCCACGTTTCTTCTGAAGATCCCCATCTAAAGTAGCAGACGAACCTCGATTGATTAAGTATGCAGCTGTATTCAGCGCATCAGCCCAATGTGGCTTTGGTAGACCTGCATGTAACCTCATGCTTCTCGCACGCTCTAAAAGAGTCATGTTCATGCGTTCAGCAATACCATTCTGTCTGGGCTTTCTTGGGACCGTCTTCAATCTCTTGATCTCGTTCTTGGCACAATATGATTCAAACTCCTCACTGTAGTATTCTCCCCCATTGTCTGACTTGAGACATTTCAACTTTAAACATGTCTCAGTCTCAACTAAGGTCTTCCACATTTTGAAGGTATCAAATACATTGGATTTATGCTTGATAAAATAAACCCACAATTTTCTGGTTGCATCATCAATGAAAGTAATAAAATAATGAGATCCGCCAAGGGAAGGTATCTGAGATGGAACCCATACGTATGTATGAACCAGCTCCAGTCTTTCAGTTTTTCGTACTCTTGCAGTCTTTGTGAAACTGACTTTCTTCTGTTTTCCCAAGATACAATCTTCACAGAAATACAGATCAACGATATGCAATCCCATCAACTTTCCCTTCTTCTGCATGATCTTCATTCCTTTTCCGCTCATGTGACCAAGCCGTCTATGCCAAGTGTTAGCATCACACCTAGATGATGCAACATTTATACTGTCATATGAGCCTGATGCAATATACATGGTTCTTTCTTTCTTACCTCGAGAAAGGATCAATGATCCCTTTGACATCTTCCACGAATCAGAATCGAATGATGTCACCACGCTGCTTTTCGATAACTGTCCAATAGATATGAGATTCCTTGTTAGACTGGGTACATGTCTAACATTCTTCAATCTCAAGAATCCTCCATTGCGTTGGGATATGTCAATGTCCCCCTTTCCAATTATGCTGCAGCATTCATCATCTCCCAGATATACCTTTCCAAAATCACCTTTCACCTAATTTTGGAGGATATCCCTTTGTGGAGTGGTATGAAATGAAGCATCCGAGTCCACAATCCATGACTCACTTCTAGCATAATGCAACACATACTAAGGCATCGCTATCATCATCATCAGTAAGATTTACGATGTTCTTACCTTTGTCATTTTCTCCTTTCTGCTTTCTTGGTGCCTTGCATTCTGTCTTGTAATTTCCCCTTTGATTACAATTCCAGCAGACCACGGATTTCGGATCTCTGGATTTGGTTCTTCCTCTTACTGACTTTCCTCTTGAATGCTTTTGGTTCTTGTAGCTATTCTTGCTTCTTCCTTCTGTATTCAAGGCAGAACCTGACGAGTGTTCTTCCCCAGACGTCTTCCGTCGTGCCTCTTCTCCAAAAAGAAGACCAACAACATCCTCCAACTTCAACTTTGCAGAACCAGAGGAGTTGCTAACTGTTGCAACTAAAGCATTCCAACTATTAGGTAAACTAGAAATAAGTAGAAGTGCTTTGACCTCATCATCAAACACGATCTTCACGGACACCAACTGGTTGATGATACTGTTTAGATTGAAAAACTACGGAGTTTTCACTTATCTTTAAATTGAAAAACTTCTTAATCAAATACACCTTATTTGATGTGGATGGCTTTTCATACATCTTTTCAAGAGCTTTTAAATATTCGTTGTCGTTGTCTCCTTTACGATATTTGAAGCCACCAATGGAGCAAGGCTGAGCCTTACCATTCCTAGAGCCTATCAGTCTAGGACCTTCCACTCATCATCTTTTATTGCTTCGGGCTTCTTCCCTTCGATTGGAAGATAGAGATCTTTCTGATATAGAACATCTTCAATCTGCATCTTTCAGAACGTGAAGTTCATTCCATTGAACTTCTCGATCTTGACCTTCAATTCTTCCGCTATTTGTGTAGAGGTTGATCTCCGAACCTTACTCTGATATCAGTTGTTGGGGACGGATCCGATCAAGCATCACATGACTAGAACCTCAATCGAAGAAGAAAGCACGCACAATCGCACAAGACAAGGATTTATAGTGGTTCGGTAATGTGCCTACTCCACTTGCTCACACCAGACTCGCTCTACTATTGCTTTAATGATGTTGGGATACAATATGTGGTGACACAGGGCTTCTTTTATACTACAACAAAAGAATACCAAGCATTCAACAATCTCCACCATCAGCTCTCAGCCAATCAGGATGCAAGATGTGGATTAAGCATCTTAGCAATCCAACCCAACACCTCTTAGCTAATCAGAATGCAAGAGGTGTATCAGACACCTCAGCAATTGATGTTTCCAAAAGTCAGGTGGTCTTAAGTTCCATATAAAGTGGGAACTCAGTCACTGAACCGACCACTTAGAATTCCAGACTACAATCAACAATCAACCCACAATATCAAATCAGACAATGACAAGCAAATATGGAGTCAAAATTTGTTGTAACTCTACAAAAATGTGTATAGTGTGCAAGTGTGCAGAGGTCAAACACAGGGAGCAAACAAGATAGATCAAGCAAAATTGTGCAAAATGCGATGTGTGATCAAGTGCCTACCAATATGCAAATTTTTGTGGGTTTTTAATTTTTAATAATTCTTTTTTATATATTTTAGATTTTATATTTTTATATTTTGATTTTTAATTTACTGATTTTGTATTTTTCTTTTTATATTTTATATTTTTTTATATTTTATAAATAGAATATATCCACAATATAAGAAAAGAGAATAATAGAGTATTTATAAAAATAAGGAAAATGCTCAAAAAATCAGAAAATAAAATGGTTTTAGTCTTTTTATAATTTTTAGATGTTTTTGTGATTTTTAGAGATTTTTCTGAATGTTTTTGGTATTTTTAAAAGCAAAAATACTGAAAACATGGAAGAAAATAAAAGGCTAGGACAAAAATGGGGAAATAAAATAGCAAACAATCACGAAAATTTTTCAAACTAATTTTAAACTAAAGATAATAAAATAAAGAAGATTAAGAGACAAGAATTAGATTTTTAGGATTTTTGCAGAATTTTTAAGATTTTTATCAAGATTTTTAGAGTTTTATAATTTTTATGGTTTTTGTTTTGAAATTTTAATAATTTTTGGACATAAGTTAAAACATACTAAAATACACAAAAGATATTTTTTGGATTTTTTAAAGGGTTTTTTATATTTTTTAGGTATTTTCTAATGCAAACAGTACTGAAAATGCATATTTTTAAATTTTTATAACTATGAAAATGCAAGAAAAATGCAAAAAAAATTATGGCGAGAAAGAGCAAGTAAACAGGAGCTTAACCTAATTTTTTGGTGATTTTTAGCAATTTATAGATGCATGGAATAAATACAAATACTAAATAAAAACTACACAGCTGGCAGGGGTATATTTGTAAATAGGCAAACATCCAAGGGCCACAGTGTAATTTTCACACAAAATATATAACTAATAAATCAAGTTCCAGGACCGAATACAAATAACATAACCCGCTAGGGCACGCCTTCAAATAACCCAACCCCTCACGTGCTTCACACGCGTCTGGAAGGACCTAAATGCAATATACAAAACTTTCAGGGGCTTACATGCAAATTACCCAAAAATATTACATGTGACAGAATACTTCTTAGACTAAATCGAAATAAAAGAACCTGCAGGGGGTCCAGTGCAAAATCACCACCACCCCACGTGCACAGATCACGTGAGGTGACGTGGACTAGATCTAACTGCAAATAAACAAAGTTCGAGGGCCTAGATGCAAGTGTTACAAAAATATTTAAACTACAAACGAAAGTTTTTAGACTAAATAATAAATACAAAATGGCGCGGGGTGAAAGTGCAAAATACCCCTTTGTATGCGATCCAACGGCGGTGAAGAAGCTACTTGACATGTGGTGTGTTCTGGACGGCCGATGACGGTTCGCGGATGAGCGACCACGATCAGATCTCCATGGCTTGATCAACGGCTGGGTTTCTGGGCGATCTGACGGTCCACGTACACCTGGAGGCGCGGCCTCGATCTGATGGCCGAGAGGCGGGAACGAAGAACAGGGAAGCGTCGCCGGCGAAGCGAGCTTCCCCGCCCTCGATCAGCGGCCTCGGGCGTTCCTTGGGCTTCAAAAGCGGTCTGCAACCTCCTGATGTCCTCCTCTAGCTCCTGGGGGCTTCAAAACTCCTCGACGACGGCCGAGGCGCTCGCTAGAAGGCGGCGGAGCTACGGGCTCCGAGTATCTCCGGCGAACGAGCAAAACTAGCCCCAGGCCCGAGTCAAAGGGCTTTGACCTGCAAACATAGGTGAAAGGGTCCAGGGCAAAATGCTTGGACCCCGCGGAGGTGGAAATGGCGCGAGACGCGGCAGCGTAAGGAGGTGGAGGGTACTCGGCCGGAGATGCACTCCAGCGAGGTGCTTGTGAGGTCGATTCGAATGGCGAAATGATGAAGTTTTTGGGGGAAAAAGATCCTAAAGCTAAGGCGAACAAAATGCAAAGAAAATAAGGGGAGAGAGTAGTTGCCTCGATGGTCGGAACCAGAGGGTAGAGGGTACCTCGACGCCAGCGAAAGGCGGAGGTGATGGAGCCGCCTCGGTTCTCGCTCGACCCACCTGAAGGTCTCCAAAGGAAGTTGTCACCTTCCTCCGTTGATTAGGCACGAAAAGGGGAGCGGAGCTTGTCGAAGAGGGGTTCAAAATGGGCTCGAAAGTCGGAGGTTCAATTATGAAGGGTTGACGTTGTGGCCCTGACGCTCCAAAGATCGAAAGAAATGGCACGAATCGCATCACCTCAGTCCTAGAAAAGCCTAGGGCGTGATTCACAGATGCATGGGCGAAACAATGCAGAAGGAAGTTTCATGAAATGATGAAAGGGCAAGCCTCGAAAAAACCTTAAAATCGAGGTCAAACAAGGCTCTGACAGGCGCACATGGGAGAGGAACAGCCAGTTGACCAAGGTCAACTTGGACTGTCACCTGGTTGGTCCACGTGGACCTACCAGAAAAAATCCCTGATAAATATTTTGTAAATTCACTTAAAATAGAAAATGAAAATATTGTTTTTAGGTTATAAAATAAAAAAATATTTATTATTTTCTAAGGTATTTTAATATGATTTTTAATTATTTTTATGATGTATAAATTTACAAGTTACCATTAATACCCTTTATAGGTATACTTATCTATGTATTTTAATATTTTATTTTTATTTTGGATATTTAATTTATTTCTTTTTGTTTATTATATTACAAATTTATAAAGTATTTTTATACACTTAAAAGTATTTTTATTTTATTTTTCTAAAGTATTTTGTATATTTAATAAAATAGAAGTATTAATGATATAGGTATAGTTATAGGTATTATACCTATGCAATATATACAGGTATTTTATTTTTGTATTTTCTTGAGGTTTTTATTCTGATTTTAATGTACAAATATATTATAAGTAATATTTGCAAAATTATAAAACTATAAAATTATAATAATAATGAATAAATAATAAAATGAATATTTTAATCTATACAAGTATACAATCGGGGTCTAAAACTCAACTTTCAAACCGTAGCTCCACAAAATGCGAGACCACCACCATTAATTAGCTTATTAAAAATACAATTAAAGGATGAGTTTGACACATTTCGAGTTTTTATTTGGGAGATACAAGTCTGGGAAATTGGGATTTTGGAATTTTATTCAGACCATAACTTTTTATTTGTATATTATTTTTTAGTGAAATCAATTTTGTATTTTTATATATTTAATTATCTACAACTTTCACGTACAAAGTTTCTTTATTTGGAGTACAAAAAGTGGAACCAAAAATAGGTCCCAAAATGAATAAAGAAAGAATAAAATGAATAGGTATCTGGCCCTTATCTCCCCCTACTTTTATTCCTTGTTGACCTATTCATCTCGATGCCTAGGTCTTGGGGTTTCAGGTCATAAAATATTTACAATATTTTATTATTTTTCTTTTATTTTATTTATTCTATAAGTTTGGCTCTAAATACAGTATTTTATACACTATTTACATGCACATGCATGGATGCTAAGCTACTGGAATTAAGGGTATTTACATGCAATTGCCAGGGTTTTTGAGGCCAAAATGATATAATAAAGATGATGAAATGTGGATTCATCATCCCCCTATACTTTGCCTTTGCTAGTCCCTAGCAAACACTTATGCAATAAGTGCAGAAAAGAAAAACAAAGAAAAGAAAAAGAATAAAATTGGATTCAGATTAATTATTAAGCTTGTATTCACAAAATCAAAGTTTGGAGCTTAAGTCAGACCTATGGAATTTTAGTGTTGTCGGAACCTTAATGAGAACCAGATTTGAAATCCAACAACCCCTGAGAACCCCAAAACTCTGCCCAAGTCTCCTCAATAGCCAGGTCAGAAATATCTCAACTCATACGCAAACCCTTACGACTATGAATCTGACTCGTACAATGTAAGTGATGGTGGCTCTCCCCAACTAGAATGACAAAGAGACTGACTTCTCCAGTATGACAACCCAATGATTCCCCAATCCAATAATTCCTTCCTCGAGGAGCGGGGTATTCCCTTCTAAGTTCAAGTGGCAACCAGCTCAAGAGGATGGGGTGAAGAGAAGAATGGACGGTAGCCAGTGTAGCTACCTATCCTAGGATGCAAGACCAGTGTAGTCAAGTCATCCAGCTGCAAGCTCACGTGATATGACTTTGGAACTCAAGCTTGCTTATTGGCTTTACAACATATATACATACTTTGCAGGCATTTATTTTTGTATAGGCATGTCCATATATATATACACACACACACACACACACACACACACACACACACATACATACAACAGCATTTACATAGGGAGTTTTTCCTCTTGAGCCAGTAGACTATCCCTCTTTTGAAGCTTTATCGCAACCCACACTCTCCTGTCTTTAGAATTCCTCCTCGCTGGACGGGTTGGGGTGCACTTCCCTCCCTGGAGGAGGACAAGTGTTTCCACTTGTATGCGTCTCATACCAGCAAATCCAATCCCCTCACCACTCCAACTGAGTTGAGCCATATGAAAGGTGCAGGTGTCCAAATTAGGTCATTATCAACAAGAGTCGTGAGTGTGCTCTGAAATACTCTACTTAGGCAGTCAAGAATCCATTGAACCAAGTCCCGTGATCCTCAAAGAATTAAGTCAACTAGACCTGAAGTATCTCAAACCCAGTTCCGATAAGGTTCCTGTTATTAGGTAGATTTTAAGGTCCAACCAAGATCCAATCTCCGGATTTTACTTAGACTCGTTCAACTATCAAACTCAATCTGAAAAATGCTCATGCTATGCAAATGATATGCAGAATGCAGAAAATATTTTTGTGATGCAATTTTCGAAGATTTTGAACTTTTTATGGATTTTTGAAAAGGATGATACATATGTATTTTTTGTATTTTCAAAAAGATTTTTCAGATGTTTTTGGATTTTAGTTTTGCAAATGTTTTTGAGATTTTTGAAAACAAAAAGATTTTGGCTAAAAGCTAGGTGAAAATTATTTACACAGGGATGCTTCTTATATTTACAAGAAGTGGATTTTAAGAATTTACAAGGGTAAGTGGTCAACTTTATAAGTATATATATATAATTGATTTTGGGGTGATGTATGTATTACTCAAACTTATTTGAAAAGGTTTTTACAAACAATTTTGAAAAACTATAGTCCAAAATAATTTTTACAAACAAATTTACAAACATGTACACATATTTGAAAATCATTTTGCAAAGATTTTCCAAACAGAATATATAGATTTTTCAAATATTTTTGCAACCATTTTTCAAACCATTTGCAAATCATTTTTCAAATATTTTATTTCACACAAAGAAAAGAAATTTTGCAAACAAAAATATTTTACAAAGGTTGAAAACATATAACAAAATGTTTTCGAAATAGTTTTCAAAATATTTTCACAAGAATTTTCAAACTATTTTTCAAACATTTTGCAAAAAATATTTTCACCTGATTTATTAATCGATACATATAAAAAGAATTTGAGGAATTATAACATCTGAGGTTTTTAATAAATTTTAAAGAATTATTAGCCATATTATATAAGAAAATATGAAAGTATGAGTTATGACTAAAGTATATACGTAGTATATATGAACCCCCTATACTTAGCTTGAGCTATGTCCTCATAGATCGGAGAGAAAAGAGAAGATATAACTCGTACTAAGTATAAAGAAGTCTAAAGAATAAATAAATAAAGGAATAAATGAACGAATGAGAAGTTGACCGTCCCCCCTATACTTAGGATCAAATAATCCTAAGTATAGCAGACTGTACACGAAGCAGGGAAGGTCAAGGGTGGGAATGAACAGATCGTACTCAGATTGTCTCCCCATATACTTAGGGTAAGATATCCCTAAGTATAGACAAGAAGAGGAGACAATAGAGAGGATCGAAAAGAATGAACACCCGGGGCGCACACCCCCCCTATACTTAGGACAAAGTGCATCCTAAGTATAGAAAACTGTCTACAAGGGGCGACACCTTTTTGATGCAAAAAGAAGATAGAAAAGGAAAAGAAGAAAAGAAGAAAAGAGTAGATCACAGCTCAGTGTGTGTACCCCCCCCCCCCCCATACTTAGGACAAGGTGCGTCTTAAGTATAGCAAAATCAGAAGATGAAGACGGGGTAGCAGACATAACGGAAGAATGAAAGAATGATATAGACAGATGGATCTATGCAGCGGAAGATGGAAGTGATCACGATGTATGAGATGCAAATGATATGAGTCAAAGAGTACATCTCATACCAGAAGAATGGGGGCTACGTCAACGGTCTGCGGATCATGATCTAGATATAGCTTCAGACGCTGACCGTTAACACGAAAGGTAGAGGAAGATGACAGCTCGTATATATCAATACTACCATTGTCATGTACCTTCCTGACCACATACGGACCTTTCCACTTACTTTGCAATTTCCCTGGAAATAATTTCAGCCTGGAATCAAACAACCATACGCGTTGATCGGGCCCAAACTGTTTATGGCTGATATGAGAATCGTGCCATATCTTCACTTTTTCCTTATACTGTAGGGTGCTAGAAAAGGTTGTATCTCTCAACTCCTCTAGGGCTGCCAACTCTGCTTTCCTCTGTTCTCCTATACTCTCGGGATCCAATAATAACTCAGTGACTGCCCATAGTGACTTGTTCTTGATCTCCACTGGCAAATGGCACGGCTTGCCATAGACGAGACGAAAGGGAGACGTCCCTAATGGAGTCTTGAAGGAAGTCCGATAGGCCCACAAGACCGAGTCCAAAAGTTGTGACCAATCTTTTCGGTCTGGGCGGACAACAATCTGTAAGAGAGTCTTGATCTCCCTGTTCGATACTTCAGCAAGACCATTAGTCTAAGGGTGATACGGCGTGACAACACGATGGTCAATGCTGAACTCGTCTGTAAGGGCCCTAACCTTGTCATTGATAAAGTGAGACCCTCCGTCTGAAATCAGAACTCTAGGTACCCCGAACCGTGAAATGATATTTTTCCTCAAAAAGCGGCACACGGTCTTAGCATCTGCGGCTCGGGCAGGGATGACCTCAACTCATCAGCTCACATAATCCACATCAAGCAAAATGTACTCAAACCCCTGACTCTTAGGAAATGGGCCCATGAAATCAATACCCCATGCGTCAAAAACCTCACAAAAGTGAATGAGCTGCATGGGCATCATGTCTCTCTGTCCACAAGTACCCATTTTCTGACAGTCAGTACATCTCTTCACGAACTCATCTGAATCCTTAAAGAGAGTAGGCCACCAAAGGCCGGATTGGAGCACCTTCTGTGATGTCCGTCTCCCAGAATGATGTCCTCCTACCTCAAGCTTGTGGCAGTAGGTGAGGACGCTATGCTGCTCTTCTTGAGGAATGCACCTCCTCCAGATGCTATCCCCTCCTTCATGATAAAGGACAAGATCCTCCCAATGGTAAAACTTGGCCTTCGCTAGGAAGGTCTCAAGTTTCTGCCTGGGCCAACCCTGTGGAACCATCTTAGCAACAAGATAGCTCACAACGTTGGCGTACCATCGGCGTACCGTCTTAGCCAAGATCGCCTCATCTGGAAATGTCTCAGTAATAGGTGTCTAGGCTCAGATTCCTCAAGGTTCTCTAAGCGGGAGAGGTGATCCGCCGCCACATTCTTAACTCCAGGCTTATCCTTAATCTCAATATCAAACTCCTGGAGCAGAAGGATCCATCTGGTAAAGCGAGTTTTGGCATCTTTCTTGGCCATGAGGTATCGGATGGCAGTGTGATTTGTAAAAATAGTCACTCTAGATCCGAGAATATATGATCAATACTTATCCAAAGCAAAGACTACGGCCAGCATCTCCTTCTCTGTCACAGTATAGTTCCGCTGAGCGGCATCCAAAGTCCGGTTGGCGTAGTGACGAAAGACACTTATCATCTACAATGAACTCGATATCTTTCGTAAGCAAATCAGTAAGCGGTCGGGCAATACAATTGAAGTCCTGAATGAACCGTCGGTAGAAATCGACATGCCCCAGAAAAGACCGCAATTGACGTAGGTTGGACGGTGGATTGAGTTTTCTAATGATATCCACCTTGGATGGATCGACCTCCATGACCCTGTTAGAGATGATATGACCAAGGATCGTCCCCTGAGTCACCATGAAGTGACTCTTCTCCCAAGAAAAGACAAGTTTGACCTCTATGCATCGCTGAAGCACACGGTCTAGGAAGTCAAGACAAGCATCAAACCCATCGCCATAGACCGAGAAGTCATCCATGAAGACCTCTAAACAGTCACCCACCATGTACGAGAAAATGGACAACATGCACCTTTGTAATATCGTCGGGGCGTTACACAAACCAAAGTGCACTCGTCTGAAAGTATAAGTCCCAAACGGACAGGTGAATGTCGTTTTCTCCTGGTCTTCGGGTGCAATGGACACTTGATTGTAACCGGAGTACCCGTAAAGAAAACAATAGTGACTCTTCCCAGTTAGCCTCTCGATAATATGATCAATGAATGGCAGTGGGAAATGATCCTTCTTGGTGGCCTGATTCAATCGTTTGTAGTCCACACAGACCCTCCAAAAAGTGGGTACCTGGGTAGCTATCTCCTCTCCAGACTCACTCACAACTGTAGTGATACCCATCTTCTTGGGTACCACATGTAATGGACTAACCCACTTGGAGTCGGAGATGAGGTAGATAAAATCGGCGCTCCACCACTTCGATATTTCCTTCATGACCACATCTCGAAGATTCAGGTTCACCCGTCGATGGAACTCATGCGAAGGCCTAGCGTCCTCCTCAAGATAGATGTGGTGGGAGCACAGAGCCAGACTAATCCCCTGGAGATCAGCTATACTCCATCTTATCGCCTTGTGGTTTCTTTCAAGAACCTCCATCAGACGAGATTCTTGCTCTCCAGTCAAACCTGCTGAGATAATGACTGGGTGCATATCTGGCTCGCCCGCAAGGAATCTATACTTCAGCGACTGCGGCAAGGGATTCAGTTCTGGACAACTGGGAGGTGGCAAATCTGGCTTCTGATGTCTGTGTGAAAGCTACTAGGTCTGCATGTGAGAACTCTCGCTGCGAATGAGAATCTGCCGAAGGGAACCCTGCTGAATCATCTATGAACTGAACTGGCTCGCACTCCGTCCTAGTTGTCGGCTCAGAAGGAATCAAACACGGCAAAAAGTCATCAAAATCATCCCAATCAATGTCTGAATCCGAGGGATCTAAACTAGAAGAACAAGACCGAAACTCTGCATCACCACTCGTCCCACAACTGTCAGCCTCAAAGGTATCCTCGTCCAGGGGTATGCTCTCCAAGCTTTCAACTACCATAAGCTGTAAATATGGTGAATTTGCGGACAAGGCGAGGGCTTGTGCTACTGGATCTATCTGATTGGATTCATCATCTGTCATCACAAAATCACACTCCTGGTGGATGTCTCGCTCATCCTCTGTCATCTGTTCAATGTCACTGGACTGCTCTGAGCATGTTGATTCTCTCGCTCTGGTTTCCTCGATCGTCTCTATTTGTATGCTCTCACCCTCTACACGAAAACATACCTTCCCGCTATCATGGTCGGTCACCGCCTTGGCAGTGGCCAAGAATGGGCGTCCAAGTATGATGGGAGCATTAGTTACCGACTCAGGGATCTCCATGTCCAATACAACAAAGTCCACGGGGAATTTCAGGCCCTGAATGGTAACGACCACGTATCTCAACAACCCCTTCAGCCTCTTAGTCGACCTATCAGCAAATTGAAGGATTGTCCTGCTCCGAAGAAGAGGACCAAACTCGAATCGGTCGAGTAAGGCTGCCGGAAGAAGGTTAATAGAAGAGCCATTGTCTAATAGAGTACGATCGAACCGATACTCCTTAATCTCGCATCTGACATAGGGAGCTCCTGCATCAGGTCTCTTGGCTGGCAGTCGGTTCTGAATGGTGCAACAAGTAGAATGGGTGAGAACATGGATCTGATCTCTGTGGTTCCTCCTCTTCCCGTGGATTGTGGTCTTCTCTCTTAAGCTCTTTTGGAAGAGGGGGATGTGCTCAAGTGCTTCCTGTAGAGTCAGCTAGATCTGGAATCTATTAATCATCTGGTTGCTGAACTCTACATGTTGGGTCTTTTTTGTATTTTCTTTTTTATTCCCCTTTGCGAAGCAGAGTGCTTGAGGGAAGGGGATGGTAGGGGCCTCCTCAGATGGAGGACTAGGAAGAGGTTCTTGTGCCTGTGAAGGAATAGAATCCATACAATGATTATCATGCAACACATATGGACTCGAGGTGGATACAGAAGCCTTTCCTTTATTTATTTATTTGTTCTTTTTCTTGTTTCCACAATCCTGAGATACAAAAGGTGGCAACACTACATGTGGGAGCTCAACAAAAGTAGAAGTGGTGGCCTCAGTACCACCAACGACATCTGACTTCGCGGCATCAACACCGCGCTCTGGCTATGCATTAAGTAAAATGGTGGCCTCAGCACCACCGTCTACATCAGGTATCACGACGGCCTCAGCACCGTCATCTGGATCTCCAACATTGGCGGCATCAGCGCCACCGTCATCAACATCATCAGCGACATCAACACTGCTACTCTGCTCATCTGGCGCTTGTGGTTCCTCATGCGGTTGTCACTCAGATGAGGCGCCGCCGGCTGGCATCCTACCGCTCCTAGTAGTCACAAAATCAGCATCATACAAAGAAGACATGTCACTCAAATAATCACTAGGAGAGGTATCCTCTGTAAACTGTACATGTTCAGACTTCCTCTTCAGATTGTTCGAATTTGGCTCAATCTGAGCTGGTATGGTGGCCTTGTCCTTGATGATATCCCTCATTTCCTGCCGGAACTCATCCATTTCCCGCCGGAAGGATGCGTGCTGGTCAGAAATCAAGCGGGCGAGGTCATCTAGAGATGGGTTCTCAAAGGCAGGTGTCTGAGAACCAGAAGTGTTACCTTGATAGAAATACGGCTGTTGCTGGTAGTGGGGAGGATGGGAGCATGTCTGGTGAGGCTGCTGACGCTGCCTCCACTGTTGTCCCTGATAGACGGGACGAGGACCCTACTGGTACTGCTGGTGGGCATACTGGGGCTGATGCTGCTGCTGGTTGTTCTAATGTCTCTGAGTTGGAGACTGCTACTGGGATGAAGTGCCACCAGTGCCCCAACGGAATCCGGGGTGATCGCGACGAATCCTGGGCTGCTGTGGGTAACGGTCGTACCAAATCTCATTGACTCCCATCAATGGTTCCTGCTCAACGGGGGGTGGTGGAAGAACTACCAGTGGCTGATCCGGCTGATTGACCACCATCTGAGTATCCTGAGATGGTGGTGGCAGTGAGTAGTGCTGTAGCTGCTGGACTGGCTCTGCCTGGATGTGGTGAACCTGGCGGTACGAGGCAGAGGGCTGGGTGGAGCTGCTACTGCTGGGATCGGCCCGTGATCTGGGGGGCTGTGTGGACGTCTGTGCTTCCTGAATACACAAGATCTGTGTCTTCAGGCTACTCATGGTCTTTGTCAACTAGTCTATCTGGGCCAACCCCTGACTTTGCTTCTTCTCAAGGATCTCGATGCGGTCCAGCTTCTCGGAGATGATCCCCATGTCGACGGCTGTGGATTCAGCCTGAGCTACGGTTGTTGACGAAGTGTGTGTACTGGCATCGATGCGTGCAATCCTCTAGTATCCAACTGCTTGTGGTGGGAGCTTCGGTGTGTGTAGACGCGGGCTTGGGCCATGACTGTGAAATTCTCTGCCATACCCTCATAGATCTCCCAAACTACATCCTCTCCCTTGGAGAATACGATCCACCACAAGAGGCATTAACAAGCCCCTAAAGCTGCGGTGTCAGCCCACAGAAGAAACTCTGAACCAGATTGGGCTTGGATATGTCGTGATGTGGACACCAGTCAATGAGCTCTCTGAATCGATCCCAAGCCTCGTGGAACTGCTCATTAGGGACCATGGTGAAGTTGCTGATCATAGCTCGTGCTGTGTTGGTCTGGCCGAGCGGATAGTACTTGTTCAAGTACTCGGTCCGGAGCTGTGTCCAAGATGTGACGTACCTCCCTAAGTGTTTCAGCCAATAGGTTGCTCTGTCAGCCAATGAGAATGGAAAGGCAATCATCTTGATCATGTCCTCGTCCACTAGTCTGTCGTGGATAGTGCTACAAATCATCTCAAACTCCTGCAGATGAAGATGAGGCTCCTCGGTGGCTAGCCTGTGAAACTTGGGTAATAGCTGGATAGTCTGCGGGCGAAGCTCAAAGTTCCCAACAATGGGAGGAAGCTGAATCCGTCGGTGAGTGAGGGTCACGGCTGGGTTGTGCAACTGCCTCATGGTCATCGATTGCGGCCTCTCCTAGTTAGGTTCCCCTCCTTCGCCTGCTGCGTCTGGTATGTCTCCTCCACCGCCCTCAGGTCTGTTATCTCTTCCTTCTCGCATCTGCGCTATCTCCCTCATGAGGTCACCCATGAAAACTCCCTGGTCTTTGATCTGTCTTTGCATAGTCTCCAGGGATGCTAACAATGAGTTGTTGATGGCATCTTGATCATATAGGAATGGTGGTGGTCTCCGCTCATCTGGGTGTTCCTCTCTACCATCCATGTCTTGGGTCTCTGCAAAGGCAAAAGAACCCATCTAAGGTGCCGACAAATTATCTTAGCTTTGTGTAGTACTAAACTCTGATACTCTTGGACTAATGGAAGAAGAAGGGTGGTCGATGGGGAACAGGGTGGAAGTGAACTCAGGCTCGAAGAGTGGGTCTGGACTCCCCGAGGTCGTCCTAGATGAATAGGAAGGAGTGCTAGATAGCGGTGCCGCCAGAGACGGCTTAAGTGATCTCCTTCCCATCATCGTGGTTATTGAGAAGAGCGAGGTTGAGAAATGAAGAAGGGGGGCAAAATTGCGCATTATTGTGCAGTGTTTTTGATCTTGACCTTAATTCAACTAGTCAATCAAACACAATACATGGTATTCACCAACTCAACGCGTGAAGCCGTGAAGGATCGACTATTATCTTTATAGTTTTTAGATTGAATTCAAGCAATTAATCTTTGAACGAGTCCTTAGAGCGCTATGCCTATAAGAGAGAGAGTACTGCCGGAAAAGAATCCCATACTTGTTCTCCTCCTGTGTAACCTGTAGTCTGCACTTTTTGAAGTCCTCATAACCCTTCCTGGATCCATACTCAGCCAAAGAAATAGAGGGAGGAAGCCGATAGGCGAAACCGATACTTCAGATCTCGCTCGCAATGGAATCACTTGTGAGCGTGCAAGATCCTACTCGGACGCAAGATGATGAGATAGACACCCCCGTGAAGGCGTGGCCTATGCTCGATACTTCGGACAAGGTTAATGCTCTACACAAAAGAGAGTCGTCAATGTCGACCAAGCCCTACTCGTCTACGTACGATAGATGCGCCAATACTTCGGAAATCCAGGTGATACACAAGGCAGCCACAGATTGGGTTTTGGGCTCTAATCCTTACGAAGCCGCTCTCTCACTTGGAAGGAGACCTTCCCATGCAACCTGAATACAAATGAGGGCTTTGCTCACCCCAAGCAATGTGTCCAATTAACCGATTTTATTTAGGTCAAGTTTTCTTTAGCAGTCTCTTTTTTAAATTTTTTGGTGTTATCACTTGCTTTGAGTCAATTCAATACAAGCGCCTAACATTTTTGTATTTTTCCTTAATTCCTATTTGATCCAAAAACAGAGGAAGAGAGTCGGAAAAGCAATGCAAGGCGGTACCAAGATGGAAATCTCACCTTTGTGCCTAATTGATGAATGCAAAGATAGAAGACTTACAGTGCCTCTCAGCTCTCTCTATGCGGGATGCAAAACAAGAATTTATAAACCTAATCTACATGCGGTATGCAATCCGATGAAATCGCCCTAGGATGAGGATAGACTATTAGCGTGAAGAACCTTTTTCAAAATTTGACTAAGTCCAAAGAATCGAGACTATAGGTGCATGCAAAGTTGATTAAGGTGTTTGGACTAATCTTACGAATCAATCCTTAAGCTAGAGCTCAATCACACAAAATAAAGAAAACAAAACCGGAAATCAAAGGAAAAAAATGCGATGAAAAACTGATAAAAGCCGCGGTGAGCCCCCAAGTGTACAAGCACTTGGAAATTGGGCCCGAATGTCTAAGTCTGAATGTACATGTATTATTACAAATAATAGTCTCTCTCACACAATTAATTACACAAATTATGCAGAAAGTAAGGATCTAATCTACAAAATTTCTGTCTTCTTTGAGCGGGCTATAGCCAGCTTCACGTGGGTGCCCAAGTGCCTAGGAAAAGTCACCTCCCTCACTCCGCGACACCTCGCACAAAGACAACAAAAGGGTGGTCAGATAGCTCAAAAATGTAAGTCAAATACAAGAGAAAACAAGGAAGCAATACTGGTAAACAACTAATCACAATCAGACAAAAATATGACCTATACGCTTTTCCTCCCCGGCAACGGCGCTATTTGATGTTTCCAAAAGTCAGGTGGTCTTAGGTTCCATACAAAGCAGGAACTCAGTCGCTGAACCGACCACTTAGAATTCCGGACTACAATCAACAATCAACCCACAATATCAAATCAGACAACGACAAGCAAATGTGGAGTCAAAATTTATTATAACTCTACAAAAATGTGTATAGTGTGCAAGTGTGTAGAGGTCGAACACATGGATCAAGCAAGATAGATCAAGCAAAAATGTGTAAAATGTGATGTGTGATGAAGTGCCTACCAATATGCAAATTTTTGTGGGTTTTTAATTTGTAATAATTCTTTTTTTATTTTTTATTTTATATTTTTATATTTTGATTTTTAATTTACTGATTTTGTATTTTCTTTTTATATTTTATATATATTTTTATGTTTTTATAAATAGAATATATCCACAATATAAGAAAAGAGAATAATAGGTATTTATAAAAATAAGGAAAAATGCTCAAAAATCAGAAAATAAAATGTTTTTAGTCTTTTTATAATTTTTAGATGTTTTGTGATTTTTAGAGATTTTTCTGAATGTTTTTGGTATTTTTAAAAGCAAAAATACTGAAAACATGGAAGAAAATAAAAGGCTAGGACAAAAATGGGGAAATAAAATAGCAAACAATCACGAAAATTTTTCAAACTAATTTTAAACTAAAGGTAATAAAATAAAGAAGATTGAGAGACATGAATTAGATTTTTAGGATTTTTGCAGAATTTTTAAGATTTTTATCAAGATTTTTAGAGTTTTCTAATTTTTATGGTTTTGTTTTGAAATTTTTAATAATTTTTGGATAGAAGTTAGAACACACTAAAATACACAAAATATAAATTATTTGGAATTTTTAAAGGGGTTTTTATAATTTTTAGGTATTTTCTAATGCAAACAGTGCTGAAAATGCATATTTTTGAATTTTTATAACTATGAAAATACAAGAAAAATGCAAAACAAAATTATGGTGAGAAAGAGCAAGTAAACATGAGCTTAACCTAATTTTTTGGTGATTTTTAGCAATTTATAGATGCATGGAATAAATACAAACAACAAGTAAAAACTACATAGTTGGCAGGGGTATATTTGTAAATAGGAAAACATCTGAGGGCCACAGTGCAATTTTCACACAAAATATATAACTAATAAATCAAGTTCAGGACCGAATACAAATAACATAACCCGCTAGGGCACGCCTGCAAATAACCCAACCCCTCACGCGCTTCACACACGCTTGGGAAGGACCTAAATGCAATATACAAAACTTCCAGGGGATTACATGCAAATTACCCAAAAATATTACACGTGACAGAATACTTCCTGGACTAAATCGAAATAAAAGAACCCACAAAAGGTCCAGTGCAAAATCACCACCACCCCACGTGCACAGATCACGTGAGGTGACGTGGACTAGATCTAACTGCAAATAAACAAAGTTCGAGTGCCTAGATGCAAATGTTACAAAAATATTTAAACTACAAATGAAAGTTTATGGACTAAATAATGAATACAAAATGGCGCAAGGTGAAAGTGCAAAATACCCCTTTGCGCGCGATCCAACGACGATGAAGAAGCCACTTGACACGTGGCGCGTTCTGGACGGCCGATGACGGTTCGCGGATGAGCGGCCACGATCAGATCTCCATGGCTTGATCAACGGCTAGGTTTCTGGGCGATCTGACGATCCACGTACACATGGAGGCGCGACCTAGATCAGACGGCCGAGAGGCGGGTACGAAGAACAGGGAAGCGTCGCCGGCGAAGCGAGCTTCCCCGCTTTCGATCGGCGGCCTCCGGCGTTCCTTGGGCTTCAAAAGCGGCCTGCAACCTCCTGGTGTCCTCCTCTAGCTCTTGGGGGCTTCAAAACTCCTCGGCGACGGCCGAGGCGCTCGCTAGAAGGCGGCGGAGCTACGGGATCCGAGTATCTCCGGCGAGCGAGCAAAACTAACCCCAGGCCTGAGTCAAAGGGCTTTGACCTGCAAAAATAGGTGAAAGGGTCCAGGGCAAAATGCCTGGACCCTGCGGAGGTGGAAATGGCGTGAGACGTGGCGGCGTAAGGAGGTGGAGGGTACTTGATGAGTCTCCATTTCATCACCTTTATTCTATCATTTTGGCCTTAAAAACCTCAGCAAATGCATATAAATAGAATTAATTTGTACATAATAGCATTCATGATTCATTGTATTAATTACACATTAAATAAGGTTTTTAATGCCAAAATTATAGAATAAAGAGAAGAAAAGAAAAAGGAATAAAATATTGAAGATATTTTATGACCCAAACCCCGAGACCAAAGCCAGCATGGAATTGGTCGACAAGGAATAAAGTAGGGGGAGATAAGGGCCAATAATACAATAAATACCTCATTTATTAATTTATTCATTTATGCATTTGTAACACCTATTTTGTACATAATTATTTATTCATCAAATAAAGAAACTTTGTTCATAAAAGTCGTAGATAATAATGTAAATAAAATTACAAAATTGAGTTTGTGTAAAAATCATACACAGCGTACATTTTATACACAAAATAAAAAGCCAAAATCTCAACTTCACAGACCCATATCTTGCAAATAAAAACTCCAAATCACCCAAACTCATTTAATTGTATATAGCATTCCAAGAGCTATTTTATAAAATTGGTTTCATAATTTTTGGAGTTCATCTGTGGAAGTTAGGTTTTTGGCCCTTCTTGTACATAATACCTGATTAAAATATTCATTTTATTCAATATTCATTAGTTTTATAAATTCATATTTTTATAATTTTGTAGATAATGTATATAATTCATGTACATATTGACATTAGAATAAAACCAAAAATAATTTGTAAAATAAAATAAGACTATAAAATATATAAACAAAATACCTATGTGAAGTATGTACATAAATAAAAAGGGAAAACATTCTTTAATTGTTTCATTTTTATAATAATGTACATATCATATATAACTTATTAAAAATACAAATACATAATAAAAACAAGTAAAATACATTAAATAAATAAAATGTATATAATATATAGGTAAACTACCTATAAGTATACCTACATATACATAAACGCATTTATTTAAAAATGTAAATAAACTTATAAAAATTAATAAAAATATATTTAGACTCATAAAAATAAGTTATAAATTTATAAAATAAGAAAATAAAATAATTAAATAAAAATAAATAAAATAAATAAATATATATACTTATAAATACATTATTTTAATAAAACCGTAATAAAATACTTCAAAAAAATAAATAAAAATCATAAATAAATACTATATTAATTTATAAACATTTTTTATTTTATAAGTAAAACCTAATTAATTCATTTAATACATTAAATAAATGGGTCAACTTTAGTCTGACGTGGGCCAATCAGGGGCCAGGGAAAGTTGACCTCTGGTCAACTCCCCCTGCACCTCTGACTCCCCGTCAGAACTGTCGTGTCCCCCGATTTCAGCCATTTTTCCCGGTCGATTGGTCGCTCCATCACCTTCGATCCCTTCACAGATTTTGTTCTCTGACCATCCGTGATTCGCGTCGTGATCTTGGAACCCTTGTACAACCATCAGATTCTTTAATAATCGCCGGTCACTGGGGGTCCTCAGGAATGTTTATAAATAACACCTTCCTCCTCCTTGGCCGGATTTGGCCATTTTCATCCCCCTCTTTGAGCTTGAATCAGCTCCTGGTGGAGCCCTCGTGACAGGAGGCGCTTCCCAACACCTCGGTTCGGCCGGAGATGGAGGAAAATTTTGTCGCGGTGGCGCTCCGACGGTCGCCCTGCTCCCTGGAGGCCCCCAGGTATAAGAGCTGCTCTTTTACTTATTTTAGTTAGGATTTTATTTCAGCATTTCATTTCTATCTTTAGATTAATCATTAGCACTTAGTTGTAACGTAGAATGCCCGATTCGTAGTTCACCGGAGCTCCGCTCCGGCGAACTGTTCACTGTAACCCCGACATTTTCCGACCACCCTTTCACTGTCATTTCGTTCCCCTACGCATTCTCCACCTCCCAACCACCTTGTCCAATCGGATTCGAACTTGGATCCGTGAATCGGTGCTCATGTCCTCCGCATCGCCGGAGCATCGCTGCCCTCACCCATTTTTGCGCTAACAGCTTCCTTCTTGGGCCGAGGAGCATCGCCTCGAGCCGAGCCTTCTTCCTGAGCAGGTTAGGTGCGTTGGACAGCACCAGGAGCCGATTCACATGCGGACGGAGGTACCTGGAGCACCTTGCCTTCCCCGACCTCGCAAGGGCGCTCCAGTGACCCTCTGACTGATCCAAGTCCTCCAGCAAATAGAAGACTCTTCCAGGAAGCTTTTGGGACACCTCGGAGTAGCAAAGGCCGGCGGATCAGCGAGTTCTCACCGGAGGAAGCTCGCCCAAGCGAGCGTTCTTCCCCGTTCTTCCAGCCGTCGTCTCCGCCGTTGGATGAGGAGCAGGTCCCAGGTCAAACAGCAGCCGTCCGATGAAGCGATCAGCCACCGTAGATCTCAGCCAGGAGATCTAATCCTAGCGCTTCATCGGCGAAGCGGTATCGGGCGCAGAGGGAGTGACGCGTGTCAAGTGACCCACATCCAGCCGTCCATCAGCGCCCACCTTGGGGGTAATTTGCATATTCCACCCCCGCCATTTTTGTATTTAATTTTTAATCTTGTAAAATAAATAGTACGTTGTAAATAAATTGGAGTTTTTGCAGAAAGGACCCCGAGTTTATTAGAATTGCATTTAGGTCCTTCCGCGCCTCACGTGCAGTCCCACGTGAGGCGCGTGAAAATTGCATGTAACCCCTGGCGTTTTTTGTTTATTGTAAAATATGTCTAAAAATTAAAATAAATGTTTATTTCTGTTGTATTTTTGCACTGAAGCCCCTGTCACTTATTTTATTTGCAAAAATACCCCTACCAGGCTGTTTGAATTTTGTTGCTTTTATCTATTTATTAAAAATAGCTATGTGGCTTCTAAAAATCTAGAAAAATTAGGGTAGATGGTTTATGTGATGCTCTTGCACATCCTTATTTTATTTCACATTTTTTGCATTTTCCCTAATTAATAAAAATGAAATAGGAGCCATTTTTGCATTGTCTAAGTTATAAAATACAAAAAAATTATAAAATGTTTTTGAAAAATTTCAAAAAAATTATATATAGTATATTAATATATAAATTGAGTCCAGACATTGAAAAAACCTAAAAATATGAAAAAGAAAACTATAAAAATCATGAAGCTCCA
Source organism: Ottelia alismoides (assembly GCA_037367405.1). Lineage (NCBI taxonomy): Eukaryota > Viridiplantae > Streptophyta > Magnoliopsida > Alismatales > Hydrocharitaceae > Ottelia > Ottelia alismoides. Next base: position 103,652 of record JAZKJV010002699.1, read on the forward strand.
AAATCCAACAAAAAAAATCCTTAAAAAAACCCCAAAAATATATATTTCTCTTTTATAATTATCTATATATTATTATTAATGTATTAAAATTAATTTGGGAATTTTTGGAGTTTATTGTATATTTTTAAAACCCAAATTAACTTCGGGTATGTTCTTGGTCCTATATTGTGGACATTTTTGAAATAAAAAAATACACAAAAATTAGAAATATTCCAGAAGAATAACAAAAAAATAAAAAATATTAAAAAACCAAAAAACTTATATCTATATATAATTTAAGTATTTATGTCTATATATCTATATATACTATGTTATCCCCCTCTCTCTCTCTTCATATATATATATATATATCTGTTTACATATATATATATATATATCTAACATATATCTATATATATCTATATATTATATAATTAAGAATATAAAAAGGAAATAAAAAATTATAAAATATAAAAACTAAATAAAAATTATAAAAACAAAAATATAAAAAAATATATAAAATCCAAAACCCACAAAAACAATAAAAGGACATGAACAATTGATTGAATAATTAAATGATACATCACATACAACCATTCGCCTCCCAGTGTTCGACCTCTACCTGTACTTACACCTATACACATTTGCATGTAGAGTTATAATAAATTTTAACTCCACATTTTTGGATATTCATTGCATACATTGATTGTGGGTTAATTATTGATCGATTTGAGGTTTCTTGAGCGGTCGCCTCAGCGACATTATGATCCCGCCTTGTGTGGACTACTCTTGACCCTCATAAAACTTCACTCATCAGTACTCGGCCGGAGATGCACTCCAGCAGGGTGCTTGTGAGGTCGATTCGAATGGCGAAATGATGAAGTTTTTTTTGGGGGGGGGAAGATCCTAAAGTTAAGGCGAGCAAAATGCAAAGAAAATAAGGGGAGAGAGTAACTGCCTCAATGGTCGGAACCAGAGGGTAGAGGGTACCTCGACGCCGACGAAAGGCGGAGGTGGTGGAGCCGCCTCGGTGCTCGCTCGACCCACCTGAAGGTCTCCAAAGGAAGTTGTCACCTTCCTCCGTTGATTAGGCACGAAAAGGGGAGCAGAGCTTGTGGAAGAGGGGTTCAAAATGGGCTCGAAAGTCAGAGGGTCGATTATGAAGGGTTGACGTTGTGGCTCTGACGCTCCAAAGATCGAGAGAAATGGCACGAATCGCAGCACCTCAGTCCTAGAAAAGCCTAGGGCGTGATTCACAGATGCATGGGGCAAAACAATGCAGAAGGAAGTTTCATGAAATGATGAAAGGGCAAGCCTCGAAAAAACATTGAAATCGAGGTCAAACGAGGCTCTGACAGGCGCACATGGGAGAGGAACAGCCAGTTGACCAAGGTCAACTTGGACTGTCACCTGGTTGGTCCACGTGGACCAGCCAGGAAAAATCCCTGATAAATGTTTTGTAAATTCACTTAAAAACAGAAAATGAAATTATTATTTTTAGGTTATAAAATAAAAAAATATTTGTTATTTTCTAAGGTATTTTAATATGATTTTTAATTATTTTTATGAGGTATAAATTTACAAGTTACCATTCATACCTTTATAGGTATACTTATCTATGTATTTTAATATTTTATTTTTATTTTGGATATTTAATTTATTTCTTTTTGTTTATTATTTTACAATTTATAAAGTATTTTTATACACTTAAAAGTATTTTTATTTTTATTTTCTGAAGTGTTTTGTATATTTAATAAAATAGAAGTATTAATGAGTGTAGGTAATAAAAAAATAAAAAAATTTGAGAGAAAAAGAGTTGGGTGTAGGTAAGTTACCTACACATGGGTGTAGGCTCCCTTTTCCCATATGGGATTGGGGAGCCTACACCCATGTGTAGGTAACTTACCTACACCCACATCTTGTTTCTTATTTTTTTGATTTTTTTGAAATGGATCTTTAGGGGATTTACTTAGAATATTAAATGGAATATGTGTTTCAAATTTCATGTAAAACAGACATTCCTAACAACTCCATCGGAAGGGGCCGATTTCAGCAAATCTCAGACCGTTAAAATTTGACTGTCATGATGGATAAGTTAGAAGTCTCAAAATAAGTTGAAATTTGAATGACGATATGGTGATATATTGTGATCGAAATTCCCCAGGGAATTAATTCAAAAAAATAAAAAAATTTGAGAGAAAAAGAGTTGGGTGTAGGTAAGTTACCTACACATGGGTGTAGGCTCCCTTTTCCCATATGGGATTGGGGAGCCTACACCCATGTGTAGGTAACTTACCTACACCCACCTCTTGTTTCTTAATTTTTTTGATTTTTTTTGAAATGGATCTTTAGGGGATTTACTTAGAATATTAAATGGAATATGTGTTTCAAATTTCATGTAAAACAGACATTCCTAACAACTCCATCGGAAGGGGTCGATTTCAGCAAATCTCAGACCGTTAAAATTTGACTGTCATGATGGATAAGTTAGAAGTCTCAAAATAAGTTGAAATTTGAATGACGATATGGTGATATATTGTGATCTAAATTCCTCAGGGAATTAATTCAAAAAAATAAAAAAAAATTGAGAGAAAAAGAGTTGGGTGTAGGTAAGTTACCTACACATGGGTGTAGGCTCCCTTTTCCCATATGGGATTGGGGAGCCTACACCCATGTGTAGGTAACTTACCTACACCCACCTCTTGTTTCTTAATTTTTTTGATTTTTTTGAAATGGATCTTTAGGGGATTTACTTAGAATATTAAATGGAATATGTGTTTCAAATTTCATGTAAAACAGACATTCCTAACAACTCCATCGGAAGGGGCCGATTTCAGCAAATCTCAGACCGTTAAAATTTGACTGTCATGATGGATAAGTTAGAAGTCTCAAAATAAGTTGAAATTTGAATGACGATATGGTGATATATTGTGATCTAAATTCCCCAGGGAATTAATTCAAAAAAATAAAAAAATTTTGAGAGAAAAAGAGTTTGGTGTAGGTAAGTTACCTACACATGGGTGTAGGCTCCCTTTTCCCTAATGATATATGTATAGTTATAGGTATTATACCTATGTAATATATACATATATTTTATTTTTGTATTTTCATGAGGTTTTTATTCTGATTTTAATGTATGAATATATTATAAGTAATATTTGCAAAATTATACAAATATAAAATTATAAAAATAATGAACAAATAATAAAATGAATATTTTAATCCGTACAAGTATACAATCGGGGTCCAAAACTCAACTTTCAAACTGTAGCTCCGCAAAATATAAGACACCGCCATTAATTAGCTTATTAAAAATTATATACAATTAAAGGTGAGTTTGATGCATTTCGAGTTTTTATTTGGGAGATACATGTCTGGGAAGTTGGGATTCTGGAATTTTATTCAGACCATAACTTTTTATCTGTATATTTTTTTTAGTGAAATCAATTTTGTATTTTTATATATTTAGTTATCTACAACTTTCATGTACAAAGTTTCTTTATTTGGAGTACAAAAAGTGGAACACAAAAATAGGTCCTAAAATGAATAAAGAAAGAATAAAATGAATAGGTATCTGGCCCTTATCTCCCCCTACTTTTATTCCTTGTCGACCTATTCATCTCGATGCCTAGGTCTCGGGGTTTCGAGTCATAAAATATTTACAATATTTTATTCCTTTTCTTTTCTTTTATTTATTATATAATTGGGATAATTACACCCATAACCCTGAGTAATTCCTCAATCTCAATCATAACCCTGCATAATCACGAATTACGTGTGAAACCTTGAATAGTCTCTCCGTCTTACATTCATAACCTTCCGTTAATTTAATATCTTAACTCAACCATACAAATGAGTTAATCTAACTCATCCTCAATCCAATGGTTAGAAATAAATAAAGAAAATACTAACCAGGAAGCGGGTTGTGAGAAAAAAGGAAGGGAAAAAACTCGGATCGGTGGGGGAGTCAAAGCTCGTCGCTGGGCGCTGGAGCTCGATGAGGAGCTGGGGGCGGAGCGGTGGGCTCGGAGCGGTGCTGGGTCTGGTGGGCTCGGAGCGGTGCTGGGGCTCGATGAGGAGTTGGGGGTGGCCCTGGGGGAGGCCTCGAGGACGGCCAGCAGGGGAGTTCGTCACGGTGGGAGGGGGATTGTGACTGGGGCACCGGCAGCAGGGGAATGGGAGGGAGGGGCTCGCGAGCTTCGTGCAGGGGAGAAACTCAGATGGGGGGGGAGCTCAGCATGGGGGGAGGGGGTTTGGGCACGGGCTGCATGTGGCTCACAGGTGAGCGGTAATTCTTGAATCAAGAGCAACGGAGGTATCCTTCCATATGGTTGATCTTCGAGGGCTGCGTTAGTTCTCTGATCGTAGAGGTCAGCGGCAAAATGCTTGATCTCTGGTGGGTTGTTCTCAGCGGACAGCGTCGATAAATCGAGAGTAGAGCAACCATGCTTCGACAATGGAGGTTATTTGACGCGGAGGTGGATCAAATAGAATGATTCTTTGATATGTTCAACCGAAATCGATCAATCTGCAGGTCAAAGATTCTCTAGTTATGATGATGTCTCGACTAATATACACCTTGGTTCAGATCTACGACAGATGTGATTTGGAATGGCAATTAGATTTCAAATCTGAAGTATATATAATCTTCTTCCAGAATCTCGAGTGCATCTCAAGTTTTATCTTCATTGGAAACTTCTTTGGATTTGATTCCTCCACTTCTAAATTATTCGTCTCATGCATATGCTGGAGATCAGAGGCTCAATCGATGCGATGGCGATCAGACTTCAGATGGTGGTTTGCAGATCCGATGGTTGATCAGATGAGATTCCAGAAAGTTGTTTCGATGAGTAACGACAACTCGTTGCAGCTCTCAAGGCGGTTGCAGGTCTCGATTGAAGGTGTTCTAATTCATGCAGTTCTGTGAACACGGTGGTGGGGTTTCTATCACAGATCGAAATTCTCAAGCAGCAGGTCTGAATCGCAGGTCGCTGGAATCTCTCGTTCTTCGGTCGCAGGCCTCCATGATATGCGAATGATCCTTCGAGGAGCGGTGCTTTGATTGTTAGTGTTGCGGTTCAATATGATGGATTCGTCTTCTCCTGAAATCGGAGTCACTCGGTGCTTCCATATGCCCATAGTTGTTGTTGCAATTAGATCGTATGCGCTGCTACATGCGATAAATCTCGATGCTGCTCTGTTTGACTTCAAATGACTAATAATCCTGCAATTACTGAAAGGGCTCGAAGTCGGATAACTTCGGGCTACATTAGATCTAAACGGGCTCGATACAGAGGTGCGGCGCGGGGGAGGTGGTTGCAGAGGTGCAGCACAGGGCGGGTTGGGGTGTGGCGTTGCAGAGTTGCGTCACCGGGGAGGAGGGTCGCGCGGGGGAAGGGGGGTCGTGCAGAGGCAGAGGTGCGGTGCAGGAGAAGGGGGGAGTTGCAGCAGCAGAGGTGCACCGCGGGGGAAGGGGGGAGGTCGGGTTCGCGTCGCGGAGGTTGGCACTGCCGGTTGGGGCTGCGGGTGGGGGGCAATGGAGGTCGGGTTGGCGCCGTGCTGGGAGGGTGTTGGCGGTGGTTGTAGTCAGGGGAGAGGGGATGTAGTTGGAGCTGCAGGTGTTGGCATGCTTTGCAAATTAGAATAGATATTAGGGGTAATTTTGTAATTTTTTAACGGAAACCGTCAAACATAACGGGCAACTCAAACGGATCTTGACACAGGGTTATGTCATGTAAGAGTTAAGTATTACTCAGGGTTTCTCATGTAATTCGCGATTATGCAGGGTTATGATTGAGATTGAGGAATTACTCTGGGTTATGGGTGTAATTATCCCTATATAATTTTGGCTCTAAATACAGTATTTTATACACTATTTACATGCACATGCATGGATGCTAAGTTGCTGGAATTAAGGGTATTTACATGCAATTGCCTGGGTTTTTGAGGCCAAAATGATAGAATAAAGATGATGAAATGTGGATCCATCATCCTCCTATACTTTGCCTTTGCTAATCCCTAGCAAACACTTATGCAATAAGTGCATAAAAGAAAAACAAAGAAAAGAAAAAGAATAAAATTGGATTTAGTTTAATTATTAAACTTGTCTTCACAAAATCAAAGTTTGGAGCTTAAGTCAGACCTTTGGAATTTTAGTGTTGTCCGAACCCTAATGAGAACCAGATTTGAAATCTAGCAACCCCTGAGAACCCCAAAACTCTGCCCAAGTCTCCTCAATAGCCAGGTCGGAAATATCTCAACTCATACGCAAACCCTTACGACTATGAATCTGACTCGTACAGTGTAAGTGATGGTGGCTCTCCCCAACTAGAATGACAAAGAGACTGACTTCTCCAGTATGACAACCCAATGATTCCCCAATCCAATAACTCCTTCCTCGAGGAGCGGGGTATTCCCTTCTAAGTTCTAGTGGCAACCCGCTCAAGAGGAGGGGGTGAAGAGAAGAATGGACGGTAGCCAGTGTAGCTACCTATCCTAGGATGCAAGACCAGTGTAGTCAAGTCATCCAGCTGCTGGCTCACATGATATAACTTTGGAACTCAATCTTGCTTATTGGCTTTAAACATATATACATACTTTGCAGGCATTTATTTTTGTACAGGTTTGTCCATATATATATATATTGAAATACTATATACAACAGCATTTACATAGGGAGTTTTTCTCTTGAGCCAGTAGACTATCCCTCTTTTGAAGCTTTATCGCAACCCACACTCTCATGTATTTAGAATTCCTCATCACTGGACGGGTTGGGGTGCACTCCCCCCCAGAGGAGGACAAGTGCTTCCACTTGTATGCATCTCATACCAGCAAATCCAATCCCCTCACCACTCCAGCTGAGTTGAGCCATGTGAAAGGTGTAGGTGTCCAAGTTACGTCATTATCAACAAGAGTCGTGCATGTGCTCCGAAATACTCTACTTAGGCAGTCAAGAATCCATTGAACCAAGTCTTGTGATCCTCAAAGAATTAAGTCAACTAGACCTGAAGTATCTCAAACCCAGTTCCGATAAGGTTCCTGTTTATTAGGTAGATTTTAAGGTCCAACTAAGCTCCATTCTCCGGATTTTACTTAGACTCGTTCAACTATTAAACTCAATCCAAAAAATGCTCATGCTATGAAAATGATATGCAAAATGCAGAAAATATTTTTGTGATGCAATTTTCGAAGATATTGAACTTTTTATGGATTTTTTGAAAAGGATGATGCATATGCATTTTTTGCATTTTCAAAAAGATATTTCAGATATTTTTGGATTTTAGTTTTGCAAATGTTTTTGGGATTTTTGAAAACAAAAAGATTTTGGCTAAAAGCTAGGTGAAAATTATTTACACAGGGATGCTTCTTATATTTACAAGAAGTGGATTTTAAGAATTTACAAGGGTAAGTGGTCAATTTTATAAGTATATACATATAATGGATTTTGGTGTGATGTATGTATTCCTTAAACTTATTTGAAAAGGTTTTTACAAACAATTTTGAAAAACTATAATCCAAAATAATTTTTACAAACAATTTTACAAACATATACACAGATTTGAAAATCATTTTGCAAAGGTTTTCCAAATAGAACATATAGATTTTTCAAGTATTTTTGCAACCATTTTTCAAACCATTTGAAAAACATTTTTCGAATATTTTATTTCACACAGAGAAAAGAAATTTTCAAACAAAAATGTCTTACAAAGGTTGAAAACATGTAATAAAACATTTTCGAAATAGTTTTCAAAATATTTTCACAAGAATTTTCAAACTATTTTTCAAACATTTTGCAAAAAATATTTTCACCTGATTTATTAATCAGTACATATAAAAAGAATTTGAGGAATGATAACATCTTTTTATTAAGGTTTTTAATAAATTTTAAAGAATTATTAGCCATATTATTTAAGAAAATACAAAAGTACGAGTTATGACTAAAGTATATACGTAGTATATACGACCCCCTATACTTAGCTTGAGATATGTCCTCATAGATCGGGGAGAAAAGAGAAGACATAACTCGCACTAAGTATAGAAAAGTCTAAAGAATAAATAAATAAAGGAATAAATGAAGGAATGAGAAGTTGACCGTCCCCCCTATACTTAGGATCAAATAATCCTAAGTATAGCAGATTGTACACGAAGCGGGGAGAGTAAAGGGTGGGAATGAACAGATCGTACTCGGATTGTCTCCCCCTATACTTAGGGTAAGATATCCCTAAGTATAGACAAGAAGAGGAGACAATGGAGAGGATCGAAAAGAATGAACACCCGGGGCGCACACCCCCTATACTTAGGACAAAGTGCGTCCTAAATATAGAAAACTGTCTACAAGGGGCGACACCTTTTTGATGCAAAAAGAAGATAGAAAAGGAAAAGAAGAAAAGAAGAAAAGAGTATATCACAGCTCAGTGTGTGTACCCCCCTATACTTAGGACATGGTGCGCCCTAAGTATATCAAAATCAGAAGATGAAGACGGGGTTGCAAACATAACGGAAGAATGAAAGAATGATATAGACAGATGGATCTATACAGCAGAAGATGGAATTGATCACCATGTATGAGATGCAAATGATATAAGTCAAAGAGTACATCTCATACCAGAAGAATGGGGGTCACGTCAACGGTCTGCGGATCATGATCTAGATATATCTTCAGACGCTGACCGTTAACACGAAAGGTAGAGGAAGATGACGGCTCGGATATATCAATACTACCATTGTCATGTACCTTCCTGACCACATACGGACCTTTCCACTTACTCTGCAATTTCCCTGGAAATAATTTCAGTCTGGAATCAAACAACCATATGTGTTGATCGGGCTCAAACTGTTTATGGCTGATATGAGAATCGTGCCATATCTTCACTTTTTCCATACTGTAGGCTGCTAGAAAAGGTTGTATCTCTCAACTCCTCTAGGGCTGCCAACTCTGCTTTCCTCTGATCTCACTTCTCATATACTCTCGGGATCCAATAATAACTCAGTGACTGCCCACAGTGACTTGTGCTTGATCTCCACTAGCAAATGGCACGACTTGCCATAGACGAGACGAAAGGGAGACATCCCTAATGGAGTCTTGAAGGAAGTCCGATAGGCCTACAAGACCGAGTCCAAAAGTTGTGACCAATCTTTTCGGTCTGGGCGTACAACCTTTTGTAAGGTAGTCTTGATCTCCCTGTTCGATACTTCAGCAAGACCGTTAGTCCGAGGGTGATATGACGTGGCAATATGATGGTCAATGCTGAACTCCTCTGCAAGGGCCCTAACCTTGTCATTGATAAAGTGAGACCCCCTGTCTGAAATCAGAACTCTAGGTACCCCGAACCGTGAAATGATATTTTTTCACAAAAAGCGACACACGGTCTTAGCATCTGCGGCAAGGTCGGGGATGGCCTCAATCCATCGGCTCACATAATCCACATCAAGCAAAATGTACTCAAACCCCTGACTCTTAGGAAATGGGCCCATGAAATCAATACCCCCATGCGTCAAAAACCTCACAAAAGTGAATGGGCTGCATGGGCATCATGTCTCGCTGTCCGCAAATACCCATTTTCTGACAGTCAGTACATCTCTTCACGAACTCATCTGAATCCTTGAAGAGAGTAGGCCACCATAGGCCGGATTGGAGCACCTTATGTGATGTCCGTCTCCCAGAATGATGTCCTCCTTCCTCAAGCTTGTAGCAGTAGGTGAGGACGCTATGTGGCTCTTCTTGAGGAATGCACCTCCTCCAGATACTATCCCCTCCTTCATGATAAAGTACGGGATCCTCCCAATGGTAAAACTTGGCATTCTCTAGGAAGGTCTCAAGTTTCTGTCTGGGCCAACCCTGTGGAACCGTCTTAGCAACAAGATAGTTCACAACGTCGGCGTACCATGGGAGCGAGGTGATAGCCAACATCGCCTTATCTGGAAATGTCTCAGTAATAGGTGCGCTGGGCTCATATTCCTCAAGGTTCTCTAAGCGGGAGAGGTGATCCGCCACCACATTCTTAACTCCAGGCTTATCCTTAATCTCAATATCAAACTCCTAGAGCAGAAGGATCCATCTGGTAAGGCGAGCTTTGGCATCCTTCTTGGTCATGAGGTACCAGATGGCGGTGTGATCTGTAAAAATAGTCACTCTAGATCTGAGAATATATGATCGATACTTATCCAAAGCAAAGACTACGGCCAGTATCTCCTTCTCTGTCACAGTATAGTTCCACTGAGCGGCATCCAAAGTCTGGCTGGCGTAGTGAATGGCATACGACAGTCCATCCCTCCTCTGTCCAAGCACAACCCCTACTGCAAGATCGAAAGCATCCGCCATGATCTCGAATGGGAGAGACCAATCGGGTGGCTGAAGGACAGGAGCCGTGACAACCATATTCTTGAGAGTCTCAAAGGACGCAAGACACTTATCATCTACAATGAATGTCTATCATTAGCAAATCAATAAGCGGTCGGGCAATACGACTGAAGTCCTGAATGAACCGTCGGTAGAAACCGACATGCCCCAGAAAAGACCGCAACTGACGCAGGTTGGACGGTGGATTGAGTTTCCTAATGATATCCACCTTGGCCGGATCGACCTCCATGCCCCTGTTGGAGATGATATGACCAAGGACCATCCTCCGAGTCACCATGAAGTGACTTCTCCCAAGATAAGACAAGATTGACCTCTATGCAGCGTTGAAGCAAACCGTCTAGGCAGTCAAGACAAGCATCAAACCCATCGCCATAGACCGAGAAATCATCCATGAAGACCTCTAAACAGTCACCCACCATGTCCGAAAAATGGATAACATGCACCTTTGGAATGTCGCCGGGGCGTTACACAAACCAAAGGGCATCCGTCTGAAAGCATAAGTCCCAAACGGACAAGTGAATGTCGTTTTCTCCTGGTCTTCGGGCGCAATGGCCACTTGATTGTAACCGAAGTACCCGTCAAGAAAACAAAAGTGACTATTCCCAGCTAGCCTCTCGATAATCTGATCAATGAATGGTAGTGGGAAATGATCCTTCTTGGTGGCCTGATTCAATCGTCTGTAGTCCACACAGACTCTCCAAGAAGTGGGTACCCAGGTAGCTATCTCCTCTCCAGACCCACTCACAACTGTAGTGATACCCATCTTCTTGGGTACCACATATAATGGACTAACCCACTTGGAGTCGTAGACGGGGTAGATAAAAACGGCGCTCCACCACTTCGATATTTCCTTCATGACCACATCTTGAAGATTCGAGTTCAACCGTCGCTGGAACTCACGCGAAGGCCTAGCGTCCTCCTCAAGATAGATGTGGTGGGAGCATAGAGTCGAACTAATCCCCCGCAGATCAGCTATACTCCATCCTATTGCCTTGCGGTTTCTTTCAAGAACCTCCATCAGACGAGATCCTTGCTCTCCAGTCAAACCTGCCGAGATAATGACTGGGTGCATATCTGGCTCACCCGCAAGGAATCTATACTTCAGCGACTGCGGCAAGGGATTCAGTTCTGGATAACTGGGAGGTGGCAGATCTGGCTTCTGATATGTCTGTGTGAAAGCTACCAGGTCTGCATGTGAGAACTCTCGCTGCAAATGAGAATCTGCCGAAGGGAACCCTGCTGAATCATCTATGAACTGAACTGGCCTGCACTCTGTCCTAGCTGTCGGCTCAAAAGGAATCATACAAGGCAAAAAGTCATCAAAATCATCCCACACAATGTCTGAATCCGAGGGATCTGAACTAGAAGAACAAGACTAAAACTCTGCATCACCACTCGTCCCACAACTGTCAGCCTCAAAGGTATCCTTGTCCAGGGGTGTGCTCTCCAAGCTTTCAACTGCCATAAGTTGTAAATATGGTGAATCTGCAGGCAAGGCGAGGGCTTGTGCTACTGGATCTATCCAATTGGATTCATCATCTGTTATCACAAAATCACACTCCTGGTGGATGTCTCGCTCATCCTCTATCATCTGCTCAATGTCACTAGACTGCTCTGAGCATGCTGATTCTCTCGCTCTGGTTTCCTCAATCGTCTCTATTTGTATGTTCTCGCCCTCTACACGAAAACATACCTTCCCGCTATCATGGTCGGTCACCGCCTGGGCAGTGGCCAAGAATGGGCATCCAAGTATGATGGGGGCATCGGTTACCGACTCAAGGATCTCCATGTCCAATACAACAAAGTCCACGGGGAATTTCAGGCCCTGAATGGCAACGACCATGTCTCTCAACAACCCCTTCGGCCTCTTAGTCAACCTATTAGCAAACTGAAGGATTGTCCTGCTTCGAAGAAGAGGACCAAACTCGAATCGGTCGAGTAAGGCTGCTGGAAGAAGGTTAATAGAAGAGCCACTATCTAATAGAGTACGATCGAACCGCTGCTCCTTAATCTCGCATCTGACATAAGGAGCTCCTGCATCAGGTCTCTTGGCTGGCAGTTGATTCTGAATGGTGCAACAAGTAGAATGGGTGAGTGATAAACACGAAATTCACGGTGGTCTAAATTGGTGTCTCTCACAAGGCGGAGACGACCGTCGCTGTGGCGACCCTCAAATGAATCCTGTATTTAATCAACAATTAACCCACACTATAGATCAAGAAATAAGATATAAATGTGGAGTTAAAATTTATTTTTAACTCTGCACAAAATATGTATAGGACAAGTATGCAGAGAGTTCGAACACAGGGAGCAAACAGGGTAATTCAAAAAGATGTGTGTGTGTGTGTGTGTGAATGTCTACACTATGCAAAGCAAAGATTTTTTTGTGGGTTTTTTATTTATTTATTTTTAATTTTTAATTTTTAATTTTGTATTTTGATTTTTAATTTTCTAAATTTTATATTTTATATTTTATAATTTTTTTTCTTTTTCAATATTGGAATATGAAAGCAATGTAATAAAAGGGATAACAAAATATTTACAAAAATGTGCAAAAATAGCCAAAAATTCAGAAATAAAATCTTTTTGGTATTTTTATAATTTTCTATCATTTTTGTGATTTTTGGGTATTTTTCAAAGTGTTTTTTTGGTATTTTTAAATACTGAAATAAAGCAAAACAGTAAATTAGCTACTGGCTGAGGGTAAAATGGGAATTAAAAATAACAAACAGCCACAGAATTTTTCCAAACTATTTTTAAAATAAAGATAATAAAGTATGGAAACTACAGAACTTGAGTTTGCAATTTTTTGAGTTTTCTACAATTTTTCAGATTTTTTTGAATTTTCTAAGTATTTTTGAATTTTTAAGGTTTTTCTTTTGATATTTTTAGTGATTTTTAGATTGGCACTAAAATAGGTTAAAATAGACAGTGGGGAATTTTTTTTGGAATTTTTCAAGGTATTTTAATATTTTTTGGTATTTTCTAAGCTAGACAGTGCTGAAATGGAGAGTTCTTTATTTTTAATAAATATGAAAATGAAATAAAATCAAAAACTAAAAACAAGGCATCAAAGAACAAGCACACATGAGCTTAAGTTTAATTTTTGAGAATTTTTCGATTTGAAATAAGGCTCTAAATAAATAAGACAAGTTCACAAAAATATCACAGCCTGGCAGGGGTATATATGCAAATATCCAAAAGTCCAGGGGCATACATGCAATTCTCCTCAAAAATTAACATTGAATATTTAATTTCCAGGACCAATTGCAAATTCCTAAATTCGCAGGGGTATCGGCACAAAATACCCACCAGGGCGCGTGACTTGCACGCGCCTAGCAAGGACCTAAAAGTAATTCCCACAAAACCCGAGGGCTTACATGCAATTTCTCCAAAAAAGTTAACACTGAATATAAAAGTCCTGGTACTAAAACAAAATACTGCAAGGTGTGAGGGCCTCCTTGCAAAATGCCAACACCTCACGTGAACAGGTCACGTGAGGTGACGTGGCGGAGGACCTGTATGTAAATAAAATAAGTGCGAGGGCCTATTTGCAAATTTTACAAAACTTTTACACTGCAGACGGAAGTTTGTGGACTAAATAGTAAATACAAAATGTGCAGAGGTTGAGGTGCAAAATACCCCTTGTGCGCGCGATCCAACGGCGTAGACGATGCCACTTAAACACGTGGCGTGAATCCAACGGTCGATGGCGCTTCGCGTTGGACGGTGAAGATTAAATCTTTGCGAGAAGATCCAACGGTGGAGGCCGGGGCCGATCCAACGACAGCTGCAGCGTCTGGGCCTCCTCCACGATCCGACGGCGTAGGTGCACAGAGGAAGAACAACGACGAGCGCCGGCGAGGGCGAGCTTCGCCGCGCTAGATCTCCGTTCTCCGGTGGCGGTTGGGCGTCAAAATGGACGTGGAGGCTCCTGGGGGTCTCCTCTTCCTCCTGGGGGCGTCAGAATACCACGACGAAGGCCGGGGTGCTCGCGCGTGGCCGGCGGAGCTGGGGGGCTCGGCTGAGCTCCGGCGAGTGCCAAAATAGCTCCCAGGCGCTAGTCAAAGCGCGTTGACCCTGCAAAAATGATTAGGAGGTCCAGGGAAAAATGCCTGGACCTTAGGATGGAGGAATCGAGGCGAAAAGCGACGCGGCGGTGACTGGCCGGAGTTGCGCTCCGACCAAGATGGGGGATTGGTTGATTCGAGCGACGATACTTCGATCTTTTTGAGGGTTTTGATGTTTGGATTATGACTAACAAAATGCAGATGAAAAATAAGGGAGAGGGGGTCCTCAATGGCCGGAACCAGAGGAAGATGTGTACCTCGACCGCCAGTATTGCGGGAGGTGGTGGAGACGCCTCCGACCTCGAACGCCTTGGCTGATGAGCTCGCGGTGGAGCTGTCACCTCCAGGAAGCATCAGAGCAGAAGAGAGGCGGAGAGGGGTGGACCGAAGGGACTCGATTTTCAAATTAAAGTTGGGGTTCGTTTTATGTGGTTTGACCCAAGGTGACAGGAGCTCAAAGAACGAGGCACCACAGGTGCGTTGATGATCTGCAACCCAAGATGAAGCTTGGGCGGGCATCCTTGATGGAAGGGCTACAAAAGTCGTGAAGAGAGTTTCATGCTTTGATGAAAGGGGTGACCTCGAAAAAAGGGTGAAGTTGGGTCAAAACTTGCTTCTGACAGGCGCACATGGGTGGAGGGCAGGCAGTTGACCAGAGTCAACAAAGACCGCCCCCTGGTTGGTCCACGTGGACCAACCAGGAAAAACCCTGAAAAAATGGTTTATTAATTCATTTAAAAATAGAAAAAGGCTAAATTAAATTATGATTATCAAATAAAAAATATTCGTTATTTTATGTAGTATTTTATCATGATTTTTAATTAATTTTATGAGGTATATTTTTACAAGTTTATTTTTAGCCCTATATAGATATAATACCTATATATTTTATTCCTTTATTTTTATTCTGTGTATTTTATTTTTATTATTTTTGTTTCTTTTTTTCTAAAATTATAAAGTACTTTTATACACTTAATTGTATTTTTTTATTTTTTTGATATGTTTTGTATTTTTAATAAAATATAATTAAGTATTGTATAGGAGTGTATATAGGTGTGATACCTGTGTATTTTATATACATATATATTTTTATTTTGAATTTTATTTAGGTTTTTAATCTGATTTTAAAATACAAATATATTATAAGTAATATTTACAAATTTATATAAAAATATAAAAACAAAAATAATGAATAAATAATAAATTGAATATTTTAATCAGTACAACTATACAAGGTGGGTCCAAAACTCAACTTTCAAACCGTAGCTCCGCCAAATGCGAAACCACCGCCATTAAATAGCTTATTTTATTCTATATACAATTAAAGTGAGTTTGATGCATTTGGAGTTTTCATTTGTGAGATACGGGTCTGGGAAGTTGGGATTCTGGATTTTTATTCAGACCATAACTTTTTATCTTTGTATTATTTTTGAGTGAAATCAATTTTGTATTTTTCTTTATTAAATTATCTACAACTTTCATGTACAAAGTTTCTTTATTTGATGTATAAAAAGTGGAACCAAAAATAGGTCCCAAAATGAATAAAGAATGAATAGAAAGTGTAGGTATTTATACTGTATTTTGACCTTATCTCCCCCTACTTTATTCCTTGTTGACCTATTCATCAAGATGCCTAGGTCTCGGGGTTTTGGGTCATAAAATATTTACAATATTTTATTCTTTTTCTTTTCTTTTATTTATTCTATAATTTTGGCTTTAATTACAGTATTTTATACACTAATAGGATGCACATGCATGAATGCTAAGATGCTATATTTAAGGCTATTTACAGGCATTTGCTAGGGTTTTGATGCCAAAATGATAGAATAAAGATGATGAAATGTGGATTCATCAGTGAGCACATGGATCTGATCTCTATCATTCCTCCTCTTCATGTGGATTGTGGTCTTCTCTCTTAAGCTCTTTTGGAAGAGGGGGATGTGCTCAAGTACTTCCTGTAGAGTCAGCTGGATCTGGAATCTATTAATCATCTGGTTGCTGAACTCTACCTGTTGGGTCTTTTTCGGATTTTCTTTTTTATTCCCCTTCGCCAAGCGGAGTGCTTGAGGGAAGGGGGTGGTAGGGGCCTCCTCGGATGGAGGACTAGGAAGAGGTTCTTGTGCCTGTAAAGGAATAGAATCCATACAATAATCATCATGCAACACATATGGACTCGAGGTGGATACAGAAACCTTTCCTTTATTTTTTTGTTCTTTTTCTTGTTACCACAGTCCTGAGATACAAAAGGTGGCAACACTACATGTGGGAGCTCGACAAAAGTAGAAGTGGTGGCCTCAGTACCACCAACGGCATCTAACTTCGCGGCATCAACACCGTGCTCTGGCTTTGCATTAAGTAAAATGGTGGCCTCAGCACCACCGTCTGCATCGGGTATCACGACGGCCTCAGCACCGTCATCTGGATCTCCATCATTGGTGCCATCATCGCCACTATCATCAACATCATCAACGGCATCAGCACCGCTACTTTGCTCATCTGGCGCTCGTGGTTCCTCATGCGGTTGTCGCTCAGATGAGGCGCCGCCGGCTGGCATCCTACCGCTCCTAGTAGTCACAAATCAGCATCATACAAAGAATACATGTCACTTAAATAATCACCAGGAGAGGTATCCTCTGTAAATTGTACATGCTCGGACTTCCTCTTCAGATTGTTCGGTTTTGGCTCAATCTGAGCTGGTATGGCTGCCTTGCCCTTGATGATATCCCTCATTTCCTGCCGGAACTCATCCATTTCCCGCCGGAAGGATGCCTGCTGGTCAGAAATCAAGCGGGTGAGGTCATCTAGAGCTGGGTTCTCAAAGGCAGGTGCCTGAGAACCGGAAGTGTTCCCCTGCCGGAAATGAGGCTGCTGCTGGTAGTAGGGAGGATGTGAGTATGTCTGGTGAGGCTGCTGACGCTGCCTCCACTGCTATCCCTGATATACGGGACGAGGACCTTGCTGGTACTGCTGGTGGGCATACTGGGGTTGCTGTTGGTGTTGGCTGTTCTGATGTCCCTGAGCTGGAGACTGCTGTTGGGATGAAGTGCCACCAGTGCCCCAACGGAATCTGGGGTGAGCGCGACGAATCCTGGGCTGCTGTGGGTAACGGTCATACCAAAATCCATTGACTTCAATCAATGGTTCCTGCTCAACGGGTGGTGGTGGAAGAACTGCTAATGGCTGATCCGGTTGATAGACCACCATCTGAGTATCCTGAGATGGTGGTGGCAGTGAGTAGTGATGTAGCTGCTGGACTGGCTCTGCCTAGATGTGGTGAACCTGGCGGTACGAGGCAGAGGCTGGCTGGAGCTGCTATTGCTGGGATCGGCCCGTGACTTGGGGGGTTGCGCGGACGTCTGTGCTTCCTGAATATAGAAGATCTGTGTCTCCAGGTCACTCATGGTCTTTGTCAACTGGTCCATCTAGGCCAGCCCCTGACTTTGCTTCTTCTCAAGGATCTCGATGCGGTCCAGCTTCTCGGAGATGATCCCCATGTCGGTAGCTGTGGATTCAGCCTGAGCTGCGGCTATTGACGGAGTGTGTGTACTGGCATCGATGCGTGCAATCATCTGGTATCCAACTGCTTTTGGTGGGAGCTTTGGCTGTGTGTAGACGCGAGCTTGGGCCATGACTGTGGAATTCTCTGCCATACCCTCATAGATCTCCCAAACTGTGTCCTCTCCCTTGGAGAAATACTATCCACCACAAGAGGCATTGACAAGCCCCTGCAGCTCCGGTGTCAGCCCACAGAAGAAACTCTGAACCAGATTGGGCTTGGATATGTCGTGATGTGGACACCGGTCAATGAGCTCTCTGAATCGATCCCAAGCCTCGTGGAACTGCTAATTAGGGACCATGGTGAAGTTGCTGATCATAGCTCGTGTTGCGTCGGTCTGGCCGAGCGGATAGTACTTATTCAAGTACTCGGTCCGGAGTTGTGCCCAAGATGTGACATACCTCCCTAAGTGTTTCAGCCAATGGGCTGCTCTGTCAGCTAATGAGAATGGGAAGGCAATCATCTTGATCGTGTCCTCGTCCACTAGTCTGTCGTGGACAGTGCTACAGATCATCTCAAACTCCTGCAGATGGAGATGAGGCTCCTCGGTGGCTAGCCCGTGAAACTTGGGCAATAGCTGGATAGTCTGCGGGCGAAGCTCAAAGTTCCCAACAATGGGGGGAAGCTGAATCCATCAGTGAGTGAGGGTCGCGGCTGGGTTGTGCAACTGCCTCATGGTCATAGGCAGCGACCTCTCCTACTTAGGTTCTCCTCCTTCGCCTGTTGTGTCTGGTATGTCTCCTCCACCGCCCTCGGGTCTGTCATCTCTTCCTTCTCGCATCTGGGCTATCTCCCTCATGAGGTCACCCATGAAAACTCCCGTCGCTGATATGCCTTTGCATAGCCTCCAGGGATGCTAATAATGAGTTGTTGATGGCAGCTTGATCATATAGGAATGGTGGTGGTCTCTACTCATCTGGGTGTTCCTCTCTGCCGTCCATGTCTAGAGTATCTGCAAAGGCAAAGAACCCATCTCAGGTGCCGACAAATTATCTGAGCTCTATGTTGTAATAACTCTGACACTCTTGGACTGATGGAATAAGAAGGGTGGCCGAGAGGGAACAGGGTGGAAGTGAACTCAGGCTCGGTGAGTGGGTCTGGACTCCCCGAGGTCGTCCTAGATGAATAGGGAGGAGTGCTGGATAGCGGTGCCGCCAGAGACGGCCTAAGAGATCTCCTTCCCATCATCGTGATTATTGGGAAGAGCGAGGTTGAGAAATGAAGAAGGGGGGCAAAATTGCGCACGATTGTGCAGTGTTTTTGATCTTGACCTTAATTCAACTAGTCAATCAAACACAATACAAGGGATTCACCAACTCAACGCGTGAAGCCGTGAAGGATCGGCTATTATCTTTGTAGTTTTTAGATTGAATTCAGGCAATTAATCTTTGAACGAGTCCTTAGAGCGCTACGCCTATAGGTGTGAGATTACTGCCAGAAAAGAATCCCGTACTTGTCCTCCTCCTGTGTAACATGTAGTCTGCACTTTTTGAAGTCCTTGTAACCCTTCCTGGATCCCTACTCAGCCAAAGAAATAGAGGGAGGAAGCCGATAGGCGAAACCGATACTTCGGATCTCGCTCGCAACGGAATCACCCGTGAGCGTGCAAGATCCTACTCGGACGTAAGACAATGAGACAGACACCCCCGTGAAGGCGTGGCCTGGCCTATGCTCGATACTTCGGACAAGGTCAATGTTTTACACAATAGAGAGTCATCAAAGTTGACCAAGCCATACTCGTCTACGTACGATAGAAGCGCCAATACTTCGGAAATCCAGGCGATACACAAGGCAACCACAGACTGAGTTTTGTGCTCTAATCCTTACGAAGCCGCTCTCTCACCTGGAAGGAGACCTTCCCATGCAACCTGAATACAAATGAGGGCTTTGCTCACCCTAAGCAATGTGTCCAGTTAACAAGACTTTATTTAGGTCAAGTTTTCATTAGCAGTCCCTTTTTTAATTTTTTGGTGTTATCACTTGCTTTGAGTCAATTAAATACAAGCGCCTAACATTTTTATATTTTTCCTTGATTCCAATTTGATCCAAAAACAGAGGAAGAGAGTCGGAAAAGCAATGCAAGGTGGCACCAAGATGGAAATCTCACCTTTGTGCCTAAATGATGAATACAAAGATAGAAGACTTACAGTGCCTCCCAGCTCTCTCCATGCGGGATGCAAAACATGAATTTATAAACCTAATCTACATGCGGTATGCAATCCGATGAAATCGCCATAGGATGAGGATAGACTTTTAGCGTGAAGAACCTTTTCAAAATTTGACTAAGTCCAAAGAATCGAGACTATAGGTGCATGCAAAGTTGATTAAGGTGTTTGGACCTAATCTTACGCCAGTCAATCCTTAAGCTAGAGCTCAATCACACAAAATAAAGAAAACAAAATCGGAGATCAAAGGAAAAAATGTGATGAAAAACCGATAAAAGCCGCGGTGAGCCCCCAAGTGTACAAGCACTTGGAAATTAGGCCCGAATATCTAAGTCCGAATGTACCTGTATTATTACAAATAATAGTCTCTCTCTCACATTTAATTACACAAATAATGCAGAAAGTAAGGAGCTAATCTACAAAATTTCTGTCTTCTTTGAGCGGGTTATAGTCGTCTTCACGTGGGTGCCCAGGTGCCTAGGAAAAGCTGCATCCCTCGCTCCATGGTACCTCGCACAAAGACAACAAAAGGGTGGTCAGATAGCTCAAAAATGTAAGTCAAGTACAAGAGAAAACAAGGAAGCAATACTGGTAAACAACTAATCACAATCAGACAAAAATATGACCTATACGTTGTTGCTCCCCGGCAACGACGCCATTTGATGTTTCCAAAAGTCAGGTGGTCTTAAGTTCCATACAAAGCAGGAACTCAGTCGTTGAACCGACCACTCAGAATTCCGGACTACAATCAACAATCAACCCACAATATCAAATCAGACAATGACAAGCAAATGTGGAGTCAAAATTTATTATAACTCTACAAAATTGTGTATAGTGTGCAAGTGTGTAGAGGTCGAACACAGGGAGCAAGCAAGATAGATCAAGCAAAAATGTGCAAAATGTGATGTGCGATCAAGTGCCTACCAATATGCAAAATTTTGTGGGTTTTTAATTTAAATAATTCTTTTTTATATATTTTTAATTTTATATTTTTATATTTTGATTTTTAATTTACTGATTTTGTATTTTCTTTTTATATTTTATATTTTTTTATTTTTTATAAACAGAATATATCCACAATATAAGAAAAGAGAATAATAGAGTATTTATAAAAATAAGGAAAAATGCTCAAAATCATAAGATAAAATGTTTTTAGTCTTTTTATAATTTTTAGATGTTTTTGTGATTTTTAGATATTTTTTTGAATGTTTTTGGTATTTTTAAAAGCAAAAATACTGAAAACAAGGAAGAAAATAAAAGGCTGTGACAAAAATGGGGAAATAAAATAGCAAACAGTCATGAAAAATTTTCAAAGTAATTTTAAACTAAATATAATAAAATAAAGAAGATTGAGAGATAGGAATTACATTTTTGGATTTTTGCAAAATTTTTAAGATTTTTATCAATATTTTTAGAGTTTTCTAATTTTTATGGTTTTTGTTTTGAAATTTTTAATAATTTTTGGATAGATGTTAAAACATACTAAAATACACAAAAGGTAGTTTTTTGGAATTTTTAAAGGGGTTTTTATAATTTTTAGGTATTTTCAAATGCAAACAATGTTGAAAATGCATATTTTTGAATTTTATAACTATGAAAATGCAAGAAAAATGTAAAACAAAATTATGGTGAGAAAGAGCAAGTAAACAAGCTTAACCTAAATTTTTGGTGATTTTTTAGCAATTTATAGATGCATGGAATAAATAAAAACAACAAATAAAAACTACACAGCTGGCAGGGGTATATTTGTAAATAGGCAAACATCCAAGGGCCACATTGCAATTTTCACACAAAATATATAAGTAATAAATCAAGTTCCAGGACCGAATACAAATAACATAATCCACTAGGGCACGCATGCAAATAACCCAACCCCTCAAGTGCTTCAGACGCGCTTGGGAAGGACCTAAATGCAATATTCAGACTTCCAGGGGCTTACATGAAAATTACCCAAAAATATTACGTGTGGCAGAATACTTCATGGACTAAATTGAAATAAAAGAACTAGCAGGGGGTCCATGTGAAAAATCACCACCACACCATGTGCACAAATCACGTGAGGTGACGTGGACTGGACCCAACTGCAAATAAACAAAGTTCAAGGGCCTAGATGCAAATGTTACAAAAATATTTAAACTACAAATGAAAGTTTATGGACTAAATAATAAATATAAAATTATGTGGGGTGAAAGTGCAAAATACCCCTTTGCGCGCGATCCCAACGACGGTGAAGAAGCCACTTGACATGTGGCGCGTTCTGGACGGCCAATGATGGTTCACGGATGAGCGGCCACGATCAGATCTCATGGATTGATCAATGGCTGGGTTTCTGGGCGATCTGACGGTCCACGTACACCTGGAGGCGCGACCTATATCCGACGACCGAGAGGCGGGGACGAAGAACAGGGAAGCGTCGCCGGCGAAGCTAGCTTCCCCGCATTCGATCGGCGGCCTCCGGCGTTCCTTGGGCTTCAAAAGCAGCCTGCAACCTCCTGTTGTCCTCCTCTAGCTCCTGGGGGCTTCAAAACTCCTCGGCGGCGGCCGAGGCGCTCGCTAGAAGGCGGCAGAGCTACGGGCTCCGAGTATCTCCGGCGAGCGAGCAAAACTAGCCCCAGGCCAGAGTCAAAGGGCTTTGACCTGCAAAAATAGGTGAAAGGGTCCAGGGCAAAATGCCTGGACCCCGCGAAGGTGGAAATGGAGCGAGACGCGGCGGCGTAATGAGGTGGAGGGTACTTGGCCGGAGATGCACTCCGGTGAGGTGCTTGTGAGGTCGATTCGAATGGCGAAATGATGAAGTTTTGGGGGGAAAAGATCCTAAAGCTAAGGCGAACAAAATGCAAAGAAAATAAGGGGAGTGAGTAGCTGCCTCGATGGTCGGAACCATAGGGTAGAGGGTACCTCGACGCCGGCGAAAGGTGGAGGTGGTGGAGTCGCCTCGGTGCTCGCTCGAACCGCCTTAAGGTCTCCAAAGGAAGCTATCACCTTCCTCCGTTGATTAGGCACGAAAAGGGGAGTGGAGCTTGTGGAAGAGGAGTTCAAAATGGGCTCGAAAGTCGGAGGGTCGATTATGAAGGGTTGACGCTGTGGATCTGACGCTCCAAAGATCGAGAGAAATGGCACGAATCGCAGCACCTCAGTCCTAGAAAAGCCTAGGGCGTGATTCACAGATGCATGGGGCGAAACAATGCAGAAGGAAGTTTCATGAAATGATGAAAGGGCAAGCCTCGAAAAAACCTTGAAATTGAGGTCAAACGAGGCTCTGACATGCGCACATGGGAGAGGAACAGCCAGTTGACCAGGGTCAATTTGGACTGTCACCTGGTTGGTCCACGCGGACCAACCGGGAAAAATTCCTGATAAATGTTTTGTAAATTCAGTTAAAAATAGAAAATGAAATTATTATTTTTAGATTATAAAAAAAATTTTGTTATTTTCTAAGGTATTTTAATACGATTTTTAATTATTTTTATGAGGTATAAATTTATAAGTTACCATTTATACCCTTTATAGGTATACTTATCTATGTATTTTAATATTTTATTTTTATTTTGGATATTTAATTTATTTCTTTTTGTTTATTATTTTACAATTTATAAAGTATTTTTATACACTTAAAAGTATTTTTATTTTATTTTTTTGAAGTGTTTTGTATATTTAATAAAATAGAAGTATTAATGATATAGGTATAGTTATAGGTATTATACCTATGTAATATATACAAGTATTTTATTTTTGTATTTTTTTAATGTACAAATATATTATAAGCAATATTTGCAAAATTATAAAAATATAAAATTATAAAAATAATGAATAAATAATAAAATGAATATTTTAATATGTACAAGTATACAATCGGGGTCCAAAACTCAACTTTCAAATCGTAGCTCCGCAAAATGCGAGACCACTGCCATTAATTAGCTTATTAAAAATTATATACAATTAAAGGTGAGTTTGACGCATTTCGAGTTTTTATTTGGGAGATACAAGTCTGGGAAGTTGGGATTCTGGAATTTTATTCAGACCATAACTTTTTATCAGTATATTATTTTTTAGTGAAATCAATTTTGTATTTTTATATATTTAATTATCTACAACTTTCGTGTACAAAGTTTGTTTATTTGGAGTACAAAAAGTAGAACCAAAAATAGGTCCCAAAATGAATAAAGAAAGAATAAAATGAATAGGTATCTGGCCCTTATCTCCCCCTACTTTTATTCCTTGTCGACCTATTCATCTCGATGCCTAGGTCTCGGGGTTTCGGATCATAAAACATTTACAATATTTTATTCCTTTTCTTTTCTTTTATTTATTCTATAATTTTGGCTCTAAATACAGTATTTTATACACTATTTACATGCACATGCATGGATGCTAAGTTGTTGGAATTAAGGGTATTTACATGCAATTGACAGGGTTTTTGAGGCCAAAATGATAGAATAAAGATGATGAAATGTGGATTCATCAGCAATCCAGCCCAAGACCTCTCAGCCAATCAGAAGGCAGGAGGGAGATCAGCCACATCAGCAATGCTTTCTACTTGTATTCAACCAATCAGTCTTCACGGGATAAATCTCAACATATCTGATTTTACCGGTTCAAAAAATCGGTTCAACCGGTCGGACCATAAAATTCAGCACGGTCCGATTTTTTTCGAATCGATAGAAATGATAACATTATGCTGACATCATCACCGGTCCAATCGGTTTGGACTGACGGTCCAACCTGATTGGACCAAATCGGAAACTGACCGATTCAACGTCCGGTCCGATTTTTAAAACCTTGATCACATGTTATTTAGTTACATCAGTAGAGTTAGATTTTCTAATACTATTGATCACATGTTTTAAAACCTTGATCACATGTTTTAAAACTTAAGATTCAAATCTTATTTAGTTACATCAGTAAAGATAGATTATCTAATACATTATTATTTTCAATCTTATTTATGGATTTTTACCTGCAGACCCTATAAACTTTTTAAATTACCTCTATGACCTATTGCACAACGTAATTACCCCCATCGACCATGTAAATTACCCCAAGAATCCCCACGGGCTTCAAACAGGTTATCCGGAGGGTTCATAGGGTAAGAGTTGGCAAGTTTACGGGGTCGGCGGGGGGATTAGGTTGTTTCAAATGTCGTGGAGGAAATTGGTAAAGTTTATAGGGTCTGCCAGGTAAAAATCCCTAATTTATTCTTAGAATTGTTAAAATTTCAAAATAATATTCGAAAATAATAATGTATTAGAAAATCTAACTTTACTGATATAACTAAATAAGATTTGAATTGTAAGTTACCAAAAGTTGAAAAAATAGCATTTGCAAATATCTACTCTATTAAAAAATATCATTTGAAAATACGATGCATGTATAATTGCTCCCTCTTGATAAAATTCCCGGTTCTACCCCTTCTCTAATTGTTGTCATTATAGTTGGAAAACCTTGTGATGTTGGGATTAGTACGAGAGAAAACATTGTGATGTTGGGAGTAGAACGAGAGAAAACATCATGCATCATCTGTGAAAAATCCCATCAGACAAACAATTTCAAACCATCTTTTATCGTGAGTTTCCATCTTAACATTGTACTGGTATATAGTTTGATTTGTTTTCTCAAGACAGAATTATTACATATGTTGATCAGCCCGAAATTTTATATATCTTTTACCAAAACTGGTTTTATTTAAAGTTTTAAACTCAAACTCAAGTAAATTATTAATCAACCCAATTCCTATGCAGGTAGTCTAATCATCACTTATTTATCAAACCATATCCATGAACACCTGATCAAATGCTTACCTAAATGAAGTTTTAGACATAGTGACGAAATTCTGCCGAGAACGTGTTCCCCGTGTATGTTATTAGATCTAGAAAAAATCAAAGTTGATAAGCAGATCATGTAGAATATGTCAAACTAAGGCAACCACTGATAAATATTTGAATCATAGAAAAATCGATCAGAGATGCATGGATAATTTTTAACATGTAAAACCTCAAGCATCATCGTAAAAAACAATGGGGTTAATCAAAACCTAAAATCAATAGCTATAATCAAAGATGTACCATGTGGGGGACCTACACAAAGCTAACCTTATCTAAAATGCTACAAATTATCGTTAGTTTAAGACAACCTTATCATCATGATCACCAAAGGATTGATGCCTTGAAACCGTAAATCCACAAATCTGGAAACGTGGATGCACTTTGAACTTTGATCGCGTGCCAAGATGGGCCAATGAGCAACTTTTTCTTTTCTTGCTCTCTTTCTCTCGATTTGGATATCTTTCATAGAAGGCAAATGTTCTTTATATATGGGTGAACTTGAGAGAATATGTAGTCATGAAGTCCTAAATCTCATATGATTATGTTTAGTGCACTCCTACTCCCAAAAGTAAATTGACGTTCTTCTTGAATTAGGACCCGCAAAATTCTACTTAAGAGTTGACTTCCCACAAAGAGATGTGCAGAAAACATATTGTATAAGCAATTATATGAGTAAGAACAATAAAACAAGAAGAGAACAATAAAACAAGAAGAAGACTGTGACTTCTATGTGCAACCCCACTCCATAATGAGTGGATGAAACTATGGGAGGATGTCTCACTGGATTGGATATTTTATTACGCTCTTCTATCAATGCGTACATAGGGTGTTGGGCTTCTAGTGTAGCCCCACTAATATGACCAAGTCCCACTCCTATATGATGTGGGACTAACATGTGCGCGTGTGGTAGTTAAATTATGGAGAGATCTAATTACCCACTTACATATATTATATAATACTTCCCTTCAAGCAAGAGCATGCAATGTAGCTTGGACAAAGAGAAAGAAGGCATTCACTCATTGAATACAAGAAACAATATCATCTGATGCATATTTTGTTGGTTGCATCAAAAATAGGGTTAATATTGTCCAGAATTAAGATTCCATCAAGGACCGTGATAGCTTTCAAACTTGGTGATTACATGACTGAAAGGGTTTACAAAGGAACCTATCTTCTTACTTGAACAAATCTTGATGACCATATCACATCAACATATCATAAAGTATGATGAATACAAAGAATGATAAACTAAAATGAACTCAGAAATAAAATTGATTCCCCCCAAAGTAACTTGCTCTAATGCCATGTAGAAAACATAATGTGGAAGCGATAATCAGAGTAAGAACAATAAAATAAGAAGAAGATTCATGGATTATTTATGTGGAACACTACTCCATAAGGAGTGAGATGAAACCATGGGAGAACGCTTCACAAGGCTAGATATTTCATTATGCTCCTCACCTAATGAGTATAGAGGATGTGAGGCTTTTTATATAGCCCACCAATATGACCAAGTCCCAATCCTACATGATGTGGGACTAGCATGTGCGCATGTGGTAATTGGATCAGGGAGAGATCCAATTAACCACTTACATATATTCTCTAACAAGATGAATTCGCCCAACATATCTCTCCCTCACCGATGATTTGAAAAATGCTCGAAACCTGTGATGGATCAATATCTTGCAAACTTTCCAAGAAATGTTTTTGTCATCGTATCGACACCACTATCATCTGTGGGGGTGAGTACAAATTGCTTTGGTTATGACATGTCACTCCTCAAACGATATCTAACATCCATGTGTTTTGACCTTTCATGAAATGTAGAGTTCTTACCAAGATGAATCGTGCTTTAACTGTCACAATAATTGATGTGTCTATCTTTAACTAAAATTTTATGCAGAACTTCTTCATCCACAAGAGTTCCTTATTAGCTTTTGTGGCGGCAATGACTCTTCATCTATCGCAAACATTGTCATGTATTTTTGCAACATTGATAGACATGGAACAACATCACATGTGTATGTCATCACCTAGCGTGACATAAATATTTACCATCAATGTGGCCTCACCACGTAGCCTCCAAACCTGCACCGACCCTCGTCGCCTCCTGAGCCTAGCCCGCATGCATGCAACACACGTGCGGGCTGGGAAATTTGCATCTACTCCACACCCATTTTCGATAACTGCGAAGAGGTCCCTCCCAGACGCGCGTGCCTCACGTGTCACATCTGGATAAATTGTAAAAGGGGACCGCCGACTTCGAGATGTTACAAAATAACCCCTGCCAGGACCAAATTACAATATTTATCTTTTTTTCTTCATGTTTTCTTTACATTTATCCCCTTGCACTCTTTATTTAATGTCTTTAGCATATGAACTCCAAATACAGTGATTTCAGTTTTATTTGATTGTTAATTTGATGATCTTCATAATGGCATGCTTATTTCTTTGAATTGACGCGTAATTTAAGATGATAATTTTTAAATGGTTTTGTGTCAAATGCTTTTGAGTGAAATGCCATTAATGGACCTGGTCTTTATTTTTAGGCTTCAAATGGCACTGAAATTGACCCCTTTTTAATTGATCAATAGTTCAATTATTTTGGGGCATATACCTGCTTGCATAATCATAACACATTGCATCCATTTTATGTCATTTTATAGTTCTAAAAATAAAAATAAAAATGCATATTGATCATCATTCCAAGCATTGCATCATATTTGCTTGCATCTTGCATCATGTATGTTTTTCATAAAAATAAACTAAAAAATAGCTTGTTCATCATACTTTGCATTGGAAGGCATCATACACCATATTTCATGAGTTTAAAAATCAATAAAAAAATGTGTTTTTCTTTGCTGCAGATCGTGCATATTGTTCATTGTATCCTTGTCGTGCATGCATTTTTTTATAACATCATTATTTTTGCATGATTTTCGTGTACATCTTTGTCTGCATTTTTGTTTGCAAGTGTGCATAAGAAGACCTATATCAGAGAATTTAATCACTCATATTTAATCATTACTTTCCGACTAATTGACTTGGAGGCTAGTGTCCCTGTGTTCGACCTTGGTACACCTACCAAGTTATAAATACTCCACAATATTCAAACATTTTATAGTTTCTACATAGATCCAAAATCGCCTCCTATGCTACTTGGTAAAAATGACATATTTAGCATGTGATTTTATGGTTCACGGTGACTTCGCACGTCTGCAGGTGGCGTCAAATGGCTCCAGGTCCCGTCGATGGGGACCTAGAGGGAACTTCGACTTTGGGTGTGTGGAGCTATGGTTCTTCAGGTGGATCTCCTCCAATGTGCATTCTAGGCTTGTTCTCTGCACAAAAATGATAGAGGGGTTTGAGAGGGTCTCACTCGACCTGTTGTTGAAGATGCTATGTAAACGGAGGTGGACGCCGATAGAGCTCCGATGATGGGCAGAGGGAGGAGCTACACGGACATGATTCATGCTGAATCAAGGTGGAAAAGATGGGGTTTTATGAAAAAGATATTGAGGATCGAGAAGTAGGTGGAAATGGGACGAAGAAAGTCAGAGATCTCGATGATTTTGGGTTGGAGCTCAAAGTTCCAACAAACTAAGATTCTATAATTAAACTAAGTTAATTGTTAAATGTAGGAATTAAAAGCTACGCTTGAACGCAGGATGAAGATGCTATAAGAAAACCTAACTATCAGCTCTACCTGACATGAGCCATGGAGCAGAAGAGGCCGTCGTCGAAGGAGCTCCGGTAAGTCCATGGATCATCACCTTCACTGCCTTATCTACGCCGACAAGAAGGGGGAAACCTTGTTGTCACCAAGATCTTTGACCCTAAGAATCCTACTGGAGTTACAGAGGCAAGAGAGGGATCAAAATCAAAAATGGGGAATTTGAGGATTACTTATAGACATGGTTTTGGCGAAAAGAGGAGCTCGATTACGTGTAAGGCGAAGGTGGTTGGTGGGTGCTAGATCCCTAACAAGATGGAGGGGAGCATGGTGCACAAGTCTGTTGAAGGTCCCGAGATAAATCGAGCCAAGAATCAAAGCCAAAAAAATGGGGAAGGTCAAGGGGTCATGAGCTTTAACAAAGGGGTGGTGAAGGCCGAACAATTGACCATGCGATCAACAGTCTGCACACTTCGGTTGGTCCACGTGGACCAACCTAAAAATTCAGGGGATTAAACCCCTTACTAATCAATAATAATTAGTAAATGGATTTATTAAATTAAAGACAAAACATGAAAATTCTTTCTTAATTTATGTATAATTTTATGGGCATTTCTATCTATTTTTACAAACTAATATATTAGGTATTAAATTTTACATGTATACATATAAGTATAAGTACATGTATTTGGTGTATTTTGTTTTTTTATTTGGTATTTTATCATTATATACATATATCTTATCTATTTATAATATATCTAAATACATATTTTCATATTTGTATTTTAATTCTTGTTTTCATTCATTTACTTAAGTAGCTATGTATATGTATATTATATGTATAATATACTTATATATTCTAATACTTCATTTATTTTGATGCATTTTTTATGCTTTTATTTTATATATATGCTTTTAGTATGTTTCAAATGATATTTACAGGTATATAAAAATATAAGAAAGCTAAAAATATAAAGAATGAACAAATTGAATAAAATATACAGGTTCACAGTACAATAGGGACTCAAAAGCCAACTTTTGCATCTTAACTTCATTTCTAATGAAACCATCTTTAATAAAATAAATATTAAATCTTTTGAACAATAAATGTGAGTTTGGTCAATTTTGAGTATGTATGGATGAAATACATGTCGGTAAAGTTTTGCTTGTAACTTTTTGATCTGTATGTCCCGGTCACACTATTTCTTATTTTTATACGAAATTACTTTTATATTTTTTTGTATTTTTATATACAAGTTTCATGTTGAACGTTTTATTGCTCGAGGTGAATAAAATAAAAAATAAAATACAGTATAGAAGGTTATTTATTGGTGAATAAAGTTAGGGTTTTGAATTTTTGTATAATTTAATTGCCCTATCTCACCCTACTTTATTCATTGTTGACTAAGTGAATATTGACATGGTCTCGGGGTCTAGAGTCATTCAGTGTCTTCGATGCTTCATTTTTTGTCTTTCCTTTATTCTTTTATTTTGGAATTAAATTCATGCATTTATACAGTGCTTGAGTCAATTGTTGATGGTTATTTAGTATAAATTGATGTTATATACATGCATTTAAACAACGATTTAATGTCAAAATGAAAGAATAAAGGTAATGAAATGGGGATTCGTCATACCCTATACTTGCCTTTGTTAATCCCTGACAAACACTTTATGGCAATTAGTGCATAAAAAATAAATAAAAGAAGAAGAAATAAGTTGGACTGATTTTAACTTTTCAACTTATCATCATAAAATCAAAGTTTAG
Source organism: Ottelia alismoides (assembly GCA_037367405.1). Lineage (NCBI taxonomy): Eukaryota > Viridiplantae > Streptophyta > Magnoliopsida > Alismatales > Hydrocharitaceae > Ottelia > Ottelia alismoides. The sequence goes on from JAZKJV010002699.1 coordinate 135,045, forward strand.
AGCTCAGTCAGACCCTTTAGAAATTAAGTTTGGTCGGAACCTTATTGGGAATAAGACTTGAAACTCAATTGCCTTCAAGACCCACAAAACTCTGTCCAAGTCTCCTCAGAATCCATGTCAGAACAAGTCTAAATCATATGCAGGCCCTTATGACTATGAGTCGATCTTGTATAGTGTAAGTAATATGTAGCTCCTCTCGGTTGAAGTGGTAAAGAGACAACCTTCTCCAACATAGTGACCCTAATTCCCCAATCCAACAACTCTTTCCTCGAGGAGTGGGGTATTTCGTTCAAGTGCAACCAACTAAAAAATAGGAGGTGGAGAAGAGCATGGATGGTAACCGGTGTAGCTACCTATCATAGTATGCTTGACCAGTGTAGCCAAGTCATATAGCTGCAGACACCATAAAAATCTTTGACTTTGAAGTATAAGCCTTGCTTATTGAATACATAACTCTGACGGGAATTGATTTTTCTTTGATTTGTGTCGTCTAACTTTTTTTGGAGTCTTTATTACATGCTCCTTTTTTAGGTATATATATAACGTCATTTACTTAAGGATTTTATTCTCTTGAGCTAGTAGAATATCTCTCTTTTGAAGCTTTTATCACAACCCACAACACCCTGTCTTTGGACCTCGTCTCTATTGGATCGGGTTGTGGTACAATGGCCACAAATTGTGACTTTGTATGTTTCCATTCGCTTGTATCTCATATCGGCAAATCCAGCCCTCTACCACTTCAGCTGGGTTGAGCTAAGTGTAAGGTTCATGTGTCCAAGTCAGATCACTGTCGACAAGAGTCGTGCATGTGTTTTGAAATATTCTACTTAGGCAGTCAAGATGACATATGATCCCAGTTTTATGATCCCAAAGAATTAAGTCTAGCAGACATGAAGCAACTCAATTCCAGTTCCTATAATTTTATCGTGATTAAGTAGATTAAGGTCCAACGAAGCTCCAATATTCGGATTTTATTCTAAACCAGTTCAATTATCATTATCAATCCGAAAAATGCAAATACAATGCAATAAAATATTTTCGTGAAACTATTTTTTATTTGAACTTTTTAGGGGGTTTTCAAAAAGATTTACAACTTTTTATGTAGTTTTGAAAATATTTTGCATGTTTTTACCGGTTTTGAGAATTTTAAAGTTTTTAGGGATTTTTACTAAAGCTTCTACGTACAAATATTTATAAGGGAGTGAGTGCATATGTACACGACTTGGGTGTGAATTTACACTGGGAATTTTTACAAAAGTTATATGTCAATTATCATTTATAATTTTTATATACATGGGTTATATATAGAGAATTTTATAATTATCTACAGGGTTCTTAAAATAGTTTGAAAATGTTTTGATAACATTTTGAGAACTTTATTTTTACAAATAGTTTTTACAAACTTTTTACAAACATCTACAAATTTAAAAATCATTTTGTAAAATTTTTCAAAGGTATAGATAGATCTTTCAAAGCATTTCACAACCACTTTCCAAATCATTTGCAAAATGAATTTTCAAAATATTTTATTTAAACAAATGAAGCAATTGTTTGCAAATATTTTCAAAAGATTTTTACAAAGGTTTGAAAATATTTTACAAAATTTTTTCAAATGGTTTCAAAGGATTTTACACGATATTTTCCAACCATTTTTCAAATTATTTTGTAAAATATTTCTAAACTAGATAATTAATCATGTTTACAGAGAATTTTGAAAATTTTTGTACATTTTTAGGGTATATTCTTTACAATTGATATATTGCATACTCTTACCTAGTATATTAGTCATATTATTAAAAATACGAAAGTATGAGTTATATATAAAGTACGTACAATGTATATACGACCCCCTATACTTACCGACGAACTATGTCCTCATAGTGATCAAAGAGAAAAAAGGAATACATAACTCGTGTTGAGTATGGAAAAAGTTTATACTACAATGACTAAATAAATAATAAGAAGTCGGGTCATCCCTCTCATACTTAGGATCAATCAGTCCCAAGTATAACAAACTGTATACAAAACAGTGATGATCGAGGATGAGGATGAACAAATCATCGATTCGATATGCATCCCTCTATATTTAGGGTCAAAGATCCGTAAGTACAGAACATAAATCAACAAGTGGGGAGACAAGCAAGGAGATCAAAGAAATAAACAACGAGAATAAAGATGAGAGAATGGACATCACTCCCCATATACTTGGAGTAAGAGATCCATGAGTATAAATATCGATATAAAATATGAAAGGAGGGAAGAATGGACGACTTGTCCACCTCCCCTATACTCAGGATAACGCACACACTAACCAAGGCAAACACATGGATCGATGTGGATGATAGAGACATCAGATGGAATGAAATAAATGAATGCGAGAATATACAAGGTGATGAATATACAGTATCAAGAAGGTATGAACTTTACCTTCTTCCATGACCATTGAGGAATGGATCTAACTAGGTGCGACGATGTTGAGGTCAACATTGGACAAAGCCTGGTCAGGATCGATGTGACGGATATCCTCATTGGTTTCAAATTGAAAAGGCATGAACTTATCAGTGGGAGTAGTAAGACCAGGTCTGCCCGCAACGGTAAGGTATCTGTACTGTAAATGTTGTGGATCTCATCAACACATTGCTACACACGAGAAGAGGAAACATAGAGGTCTATGCTTTCCGAGTCCTCCCCATGGAAGAGGAATCTCGGGTTTCCACAATAAAACAAACATCTATGATCTCAGCAACATGGTCATAGTCCTCTGATTCGGCTGATACATGTACACTCTCGTCAGGGGTTGGGTTCTGACTAGTAGTGGGTAAAGCGATCGTCTCAATCGGAACACTCTCATTGCAGGAACGAAAGCGTATCTCTCCAGATCCATAATCAATAACGGCCTTTGACGTAGCGAGAAAAGGCCGACCCGGGATGATTGGAGTGCACTCCGCAGAGGTCACAATATAGTAACACCCTTAGCAACATAATATTAAAAAAACAAACGTATTTTTGGAATATCTAATTTTTATATATAAAGAAATGTGTGTCTAGCCTCAACCAATATCCACCTCGTTGATTAAGTATGCCATATACTATTATTATATTTAAGAAAATGGAATCCTACGATGGTTATAATTACTAGCAAGTCAATGCGCATTGTATCTCTATAATTACGAACAAACGTTAAAGACAAGAAAGAAATTTCCAACATCACTCATTTCAAATGTTAATATTGGAATCAGCAACATGCTTCCATAGATGATGAAGATATTGAAATACATTAATGTCTAATGAAATCGAAAGGACTCTGTGTACTTTGTTTTGACTTAAAGAAGACATAATTTGAGTAATGTTTCTATATGAACGAACGTTAAAGACAAGAAAGGAATTTCCAACATCACTCATTCTAAATGTTAATATTGGAATCAACAACATGCTTCCATAGATGATGAAAATATTGACAAATGTTTTTTTTCAAATACATCAATGTCTAATGAAATCGAAAGGAGTTTGTGTGCTTGGTTTTGACTTAAAGAAGGCATAATTTGAGTAGTGTTTCTATGGGTCCGACATACACATTTGGATATTTTGTTCAAAATCAATTGACATTATGCGTATGATAATCCTACGAAACCGACTCATACAATTATAGATTTTATCTCGATTTGAATTTTATTTAAACATAATCGTAAACCGATACATACCTCAGATTGAAATCAAGAACCTCCAAGCCGCGGTTGCTCGGTTGCGACTCCGTCCATGCCTTCAATCTCCCTGCTCCCTCAATCCTTCATGATTGTCTCCTATGATGAAGGACTCACTCTAAGATCTCTCTATCTATCTCTTGGTCTCCTCCTCTTTATCTTTGCAATGGGAAAGTGACTTTTGGGGGAAATGGGGATATTGAGTTTTTACGACTATCAATGAGAGAATTGACGAGATATTAAATCCCACTCAAATTGGTAGTGAATTACCCAATAATGGAAAAAAGCCCTTCTGTACATGAACACGGATACAACGAGTGACTTGCTATGGGCCAAACAATGGATTCAAATGATAATCTACCATGGGTCTTTTATTTTTTCATATTTTTTACTCCAAAATCATTTTACTATTTTCGAGAGGTCCACAACTTCAATTGAGGTATTATTGGATGTCTTGGAATGCTTAGTTCAAGATTTATCCAGTACTGTATTTTATTCCTCCAAAAACACTCACCTAGAGCTACCGAAAAATCACTAAAGCTTCCAAATTTATAATATTTTGATGTTTTGATCAAATACGACTACCGCTACAGATCATCACGCTACCACCACCGTGTCACCACAAACTGCACAACCACTGCAAGCTCACCGTGCCAACATGACGTGCCATCGCCGCATCCCCTCTGCTTTACCATGCATCACCACCCCGCTTCCATACCACATACACATACCCACATACACACGCACCATCACGATCACGCTACCGCTTCATCTTATCTTTTCCACCGCGTGACATTGTCCTTACTTCGTATTACACTACTATCAGCCACCACTGCACTATCCTGCATCACCACGGTGCAACCATCGCGTCTCCTCCACTCCACCACGTGTCACCATCTCAACTTTGCAGTGTCATCTCGCACCTACCTCTGCAGCCACCGGAACAATATGGTAAGCGAGGTTGTTCCATTCCAACCTTTTACAAAGATTTTCATTTTTTTGAATTCTTGTAATATGTAGATAACATACTACGTTGAATGACGTGTGGGATTTTTTTGATACGTAAGTATAATCAGTATATTCCAAAAATCAGAACATTTACATGGCACTACCGTCCCATTTTACAGTATGAGTTTCCATGAACATGTTTAGTCCATGTTACAGTATGGCATGAGGAGACCAAAAAATCTCGGGCCCATTTGTTTCACCTCGATATTCTTGCAGTTTGAATAAGCATTTCTATAATCTTCAATGCCATATTCCTACCAGCATATGTTCGTCGGCGATTCCTTCCAACCCATATGTTCCATACTATACCAACAAGGTTGGTGCATAGGCGACCACGAGTCAACTGGTCGGGGGTGTTACCAATCCAGTCTAATAGGTCAGACAACAGAGCTGGTAGAGGTATCGGCAATCCCAGTGCACGACAGGATCCAACCCATACGGTGTATGAGAAGGTGCAGCTGAAGAGAAGGCGTCCATGCGACTCCATCTCACGGAGACATAGGTAGCAATTTGCAGAGGCACAAATCCCTAGTATGGAAAGTTTATCAATAGTTGGTAGGTGCTCCATGACCGCCCTGTATAGCGTGAACAAGAATTTTGCCGGGATACCATTCGCCCATACTTAAGGTTCCCACGCCGGGGCCCCAGCTCTAGGCTGCAAGAGGTCAATAGCACTAGCAAAGGAAAAATCGGTCGGAGAATGCATCCATATGTAGGTCAGGTTATCGTCAGAGATCGCCATACGGATATCATCCCTACCATTTAGGATCGCCCTCCAAGTTTTGCTATGGGTAGAGGAGGGGCACACCTCCCAGAACGAGCCACTAATCAGGTACCTCTGGAGCAGGTAGGTAGCCCATATGGAGGAGCGAGAAGATAGTGATGAATCTTGTATTCGTCATGCTAAAATCCACATATTAAACCCCTGGCTTAACTAATCCTATAAAAATCATCATTAATTCTTTATTTTTATATTGTAATATATTGTGTATAATTAACCCTTAACTAATTGTATTAAATTATCATTATTATCTTTGTAATTATTTTATCATCAAAAACCCACAAAAATCAAGTTGAACATTTGTCTATAATTCACTAACCATTAAAAAGACTAAAAGACACAAAAACATCAAAACAAAAAAAAACAGTATTTTTACCCCCCTTAAAAATACCCTCAAAAATATTTTTTATACAATTGACCTCTTTTGACTTTTTGCCCAACATGAAACTTGTAGATCTCGTCGAGACGAGCAACTTTCATGTTTTAACTTTTTCCTAATTTTGCCTCTAACTATTTCTTTTGTATTTTTCTTTGTTTTTATTTTTGTGATTTTTCTGATTGGACCACGTAGCGCCGTCTGGGCAGCCCACGTGGCATGCGCCTCCTTCAGCCACCTGGCTCCCCCCGGAACCGTCGGATGCTCTTCATTCCGCCTCAATCTCAGCTCTCCGTTGCCGTTACATTTCCAGTCGTTGGATCTAGCGCCAGATCACATCTCAACCACTACATCATGCCTCAATCATAGCCTTCCGATCATCTCCTCATCCTACGCCTATCATTGCTCCACGTCACCCACCTTTTATCTACCGTAGGATTAAACTCTTGATTCCGTCTGAACCATTTGCCTCGCCATGATCATAATTGTATGATCCAATCTATGACATGATCCTCGCCACACATAAGCGTCATCATCTGAGCCGTTGGATCGTTAGATCCAACAGCTACTGTCCATCATCTTCCTCCAGCACCACCGTTCTCACTGTTAATGCCTCACCCCCTTTCCATTTTAGTCATCACCCCCAACGCCCCCTCCTCGTCATAATGCCACCTACACAACCCCTGTTCTTTCGCCATCTTCGCGTAACCTCTAGGACCACCCTCCTTCACTCCACCAACGCTACAACCATCACCATTACGCCCTCGACCACCTCATAACTCGCGGTCGTCCCCTCCTATAAAACCACCCCCAACCACTCTAAGCAAGGTATCCGCCATTCAGGGGACCTCGACCTAGCCTCTGGCCCTCCGGTGACAGTGGAGGAGCCTTATCTTGAGGCGGCGATGGTCATTTGCCTCCGGTGTGATCCGTGGTCTCTGGCCACGTCACGGCTACTTCGGAAGCACCACTGAGCACCTATGATCGGCCTCGTCGTGCGACGACCCCAGAGGTCTGATGAGGACCTCAACCCAAATCCCCGCCTCCACAGCACCTTGCTCCGGCGAGGTGAATTTCCCTTTTACTTCTCTTAATTTTCATGTTCTCCCCGATCATTATCACCTTCCACCAATCATCGTTCCATCTCCGCCACATCACCTTCGTACACGCCGACCACTCCATTCACCTTCATCCCTTCTCCATAACCTAGCCACCCTCTGCATCGCCAGAGGCGTAGGACAATGGTCCACCGCTTCCGTCACCTCCGCGGACCCTCATTCCATTCACAACACACCACACCTCGCTTCGGCTAGATTTCTAACATCTGCAGGTTCTCAAAGCTTCAATGGTCGGAGTTCATGCCCCCTCACTGATCTCGTGCTCCAGCTCCGATGACCAAGCTCTGCCTTGCTTCTCCAGACTACGATGGAGCCTCTACTGGTTTCCAGCACCTTCGCCAACCATTCCGCAAGCTTTCCCGAGCATCAGACAAGCGATGGGAGCAAGGCGGAGCAACCAGCAGGTCGTCGGAGCCCCGCCTCCTCCGATGGCATGTGGTGGATAACGACGAGTAGGTACCGTCCGATCATCTGGATCGGACGGACAAGACGAAGACACGTAGGGACCCGAGCCTCCAACCGCACCTATAGGCTCGGGTCCACCGAACCTCGCTCCAAGCCTCAATATGCTGCCATGTGTCCCGAGCCAGCAGCGAGCCCTGAACCTAAGCTCCTCACGTGCGACACACGTGAGGGCCTAAGTAAATTGCACAAAGAACCCATGAACTTTTGATAATTACATACAGGTCCCCATTTGATGAATCTGTGATTCATCACTCTAAAAGTTGGAAATAGATTTTGTTCCCGAGTAATTAGCTGCGTAGAAACTATTTCTACTTATATTACATAATTAGCATTCATGCATGCATAAATAATATCTGCATTTTAACATTCATATTTGCATAAAATAAGAAGCCAAATTCACTTGTAAATATTCACCTGTATATTATCTAAAATACCTTTTTGTATATATTTTATACTAACTCCGAACCCAATAAAACCAACTCTATAGTGCGTATATTACTAACACTAATTAAAGAAAAATGTTAAAAAAATACTAACTCGTAAAATTGACCAATAAAACTCCAAACCCAGTTAGAGACATTAGACCTTAGAATGCACATATCTCTCTCATACAACCTCTGAATTAGGTTCACTCACTTTTAAAGTAATATACATTCAAAGACCTTCAAAATAAGACTAATTTCATTAAAATCGGAACTCGTATGCAAAACTTAGGTTTTGGGCCCCTTTTGTATATTGTACATATTGACATTTTTTGCCCTTTATTTTATATTTTTATTTTCTTAACTATTAAAATCCAAAAAAAATAGATTAAATTGTAAATATTCCAGAGCTCGTCGTCGCTCAGATCGTCCCATCCGTGCTGTCACCAGGAACGGTACGAGCGTTGGGGCTCTCTCTCTCTCAAGATCGGTGGATGAGGGAAAATAATGGAGGTGGTGGTGAATAAAAAGAGGAAGGGGAGTTGGAAAAGAGATGGAGAAAGTGGAGAAAATGGTGGAGGAAGTGGAGAAGATGTGGCTTGGAGTAGAAGGCAAGTAAGGGGAGAAGAAGTAAAAGGGGAATAAAATAAATAATTAATAAAGTAATATAGTAGGCTACTAAAAATAATTAAAATAGTAATAATAAAATAATAAAAAATTCGAAAATAATAAAATAAATCCGAAAATAAAAAAATGAGGTGACATGTGGCAGCTCCAGGAGCTGCCACATGTCACTCCTAGAAAATTCAAAAATTAAATGAAAAAAATCAAAAAGAGATAATAAAAGGGATTAAATCAAAAGGTGGTCAACACGAAAGTTGCTCGTCTCGATGAGATCTACAACTTTCGTGAAGGGCTGAAAATCAAAAGAAGTCATATGTATAAAATATATTTTTGGGTGGTACCTTATAGATATAAAATACCACATTTTATCTTTTGTATTTTTTTGTCATTTTTAAACAAGAGAAAAATCAAAATAATTCTCGTGGTGAGATCCAAGGAGCATCACAACTCCTTGTTGCAGCTTCCACACAAGCTGCTCAGGATTCGAAGCACCCGCCATCTCCTTGAGATGACAACTGGAAGCCGCACACCACAGCTCCACAATCGGGCGAAATTCCAGGTAATTCCCTATCCCTTTCCTTTCCTTGTTATTTTATTTTATCTAACTATTTTCTTCCTTGTTTTTCATCAGGATCACCACACCATTATCACTTCAGTTATCATTCACCATCCTCATTTTATTTCATCATCACCATACATCACACACACACACACACCACTTCATTTCAATTCATTCATATTTTTTAATTCCTTTTTAAAAAGAAAATAAAAAATTACAAAAAAAAGCACAGGGAAGAAACAACCATAGCCGTCCCTCCCTGGTTGCTCCACCGCCGCCGCCGGCCGCTCAGACGTCGCCGACCACCAGACCAGCCGTCGTGTGCGGCTGCCACCGCCTCCAGGCGCCCCCGCGCATCCGCCCGCCCCTCCAGCGGCAGTCGCGTGGCCCGGCCTCCGCCTCCACGTCCTCCTCCTCACCCTGGCGCGTCGCTTGCCCGCCTGCGGCCTGTTGTTGTTGCCGTCGTGCGGCCGCTGCGCTAGAAGTCGCCCGACGCCGCCCGCCAGGCGCTCCGCCATCCGCAGAGGGTCGTCGTCCTCCCGCTCCACCGCCAGCTCTCCAGCCTTCCAACCCGCGTAGTGCGCGACACCACCCTGCTCGCTAGGCACCGCCGTACGCGCCGTCCCCCCTCTTCAGCCTGCAGCAACCCAGCCGCACGGCCCCGCGTGCCCTTGCGCCATAGCCGCCCGCCTCCAGTGCGGCCCCGCAACCGCCCTCAAACGCCCGTGCACCTCCGCGCGCCGTCCAACGCCATGTGTCACATCCTTGTGCAGCGGCCATCACCCTCGCCCGATGCCGCCGCCATCGACTAGCGGCCCTACTTCCGCCCTTGCGCCGTGCCCTAGCTGCCTCCCACTTCTGTGAGCCCTAGCTTACAGGAGAGGAAAAGAAAAGGTCCAATTGCACTTATTTTATTTTTGTGAAAATTGTCATTTCATCCTTTTAAGTTTGTTTAATTGCAAAAGAGTCCCTGTCCACATTTCAGTTCATTCAACTTTTATTTTGTATTGCACAAACAACTCTGACTTTGATCATTAATTTGGAAGTCATTTTCGCATCAATGTTTTATCAAAAAAAAATAGCACTTTGATGAGCAACTAATTCTTTATCTCGTGGCTATTTATTTATATTTTTGTGAGCATCGGATTGTTTATTAAAAATCAGAGATTGAAATTGAGTACTATTTAGCCCATTTATTCTCTGAAATTTGCACAGACACATTTCTTGCTCTAAAAATTGTAAAAAATTCTATATGATACTTCTTAGTGCTCTTTAATTACCATCCAAATTTCATTGAAATTGGAGTTGTCGTTTGCATAAAATAAATTATAGGATGAGTTTTGTAATTGATTTTTAATTAAATCTACAAAGATTATTTTTGATAAATTTCAATTCTCATGGATTCCTTATTAAAATATCTATTTGAGATAAATAGCTCTTTGGATAATTTCCTTCATGGATTTATTAGGAATTAAATACTCACCGTCGCTCTATTTTCAGTAAAAAATTCATAAAAAATCGTAAAGTGTCAGCAAATTCTAAAAAAATTAGCCTAACTTAATTTCATCATGTTTAACTTCCAGTAAAATTTTCATATTTTTTGCAATTCATTTGCATGCAAAATTGCATACAAACCCCAAAAAAGTTTGCATTTTTCATTTGTGTGTCCTAAATCCAAAATTTTCAAAAAAAATACATTTTGCATTAATCATTGGATTAGGTTTACAAAAAAAATATAGCTTGGTCAATTTGAATTAATTTCATATTAAAATTAAATTTGGCTAAGTTGTTGATTTTCTTAATAATCTAATTCATCCGCATCAGCGCATCTGCATTTTTATTGCATAAAAAAATTAAAAAAATCTCACTTGGAAAACCGCAATCTAATTCCTCTAGCTTGATCCCGAATTGTTCCTTTGCCTCCTTGAGTCGACCCTGGGGCTTGCCCATGCTATACAAACATAAAATCGCATATTTATTTCATTCGACGATTCATCGATTTGTACGGTTATTTTTAATCGATCCGGATTTATCTGACTAAAATGAAATCGTTAATTCGATACCATTAAAAGGGTAGATCCGAGATCCTTCAAATGGCGTTGTTGTCGGGGAGGCAAACGGCTTAAGATCACTTTAGAAAATTAGATTTACGTTTTCCAGTCACTCGGGTCGTCTGATCCTCGAACCACCTTGTAATTATTCCATTTTTCCAATTATTTTTCTAATTATTTTTTCTCACTCTATGACATTTTGTATCTTTTTGTGTGAGGGTCCGATGGACTTGTGATATCCGCCCCGCACCCTATGTTAATTCGGTCAGATTAATGTCCAAATTAATTAGAAGTTTTCGTTGCAGTCGGATACGAGAGGGAATATCAAAAACCACTTAAATTAGATTAAAGTTAATTTCAAGCAGCAGATTTTTTTTACTTGGTGAAGTCCAAGGTCGAACTCAGGGAGGCATCTGTCTCCTTAGATGAATTTATAGCAAAGTCCAAGTGTTAGATCTTCGAGGAGTATTTTTTTGTTCTTTTTTTTTAAATTTTCTGTGCAGACACATGCAATAATTTAGCCAATCCAAATTTAAATCAGTTTGAGATATCAAATTAAGTCCAAAAATTATGAAAATTGTCCAGATGATGTATTATGATGAAAATGAACTACCCTAATTTTTTTAAAATTTTTCGACAATAAATGAATTAATTATGAATTAAAGATGCAGGCATGGTGATTTTCACTAATTTAATTTTAATAAATATCAGATCACATTTTTTTCAGGAACAAAAATTATCCTAGATAGTCCTAATGATAAGGAATCTAGGAAAATTGACAAACCTTAATTTCAATGTGAAATGAACCTATTAAAATTAAACTAAAGAAATCACTAAAGAATTTATTTAGGCCTCGATATGCGTGCAAATTACATGAAATTTTTATGCAAGGTTGAGTTCACTATCTTAGAGCTACTATGATTTTTTGAGAATTTTTGGAGCTACAGAGAATTAATTAATAATTAAAAGGTCTAACTGGGCAAAATAACACAGAAATCAACCAATTAATTCATTTAAAAATCTACTGCAATTACAAAAATATGACAAGTGGCAAATAGATAGAGGACAAGTTACTCAATAATATGCAACTTTTAGAATCCAAAAATGATGCAAAATGACACCTAGGGATGCGTGCAAAGACATGGATGAGTTTGCAATACAGAAAATAAAATTACATAAAAAGAAATATGCTGACAGGGACTTAAATGCAATTACCTATAATGTTGGGGGTCTCAATGCAATTTCTCCACTGGCACGTGCTCCTCACGTGGGGGGGGGCTGCTTCACAAGGATCGTTTTGTAATTTCGAAAAGTCCCCAGGGCCTCTATGCAAAATACCCAGGCCGCACGTGCTCCTCACGTGGACGGCCTAGGCTCGGGCGGCTTCGGAGGCTCGGGGCTTGGCTCGGGAGCTCCTGGAGGTCTGGAGTGAGGCTCGGCTAGCCTCGGGTGGTCCGAGCCTAGGGTCGGGGAAGAGGCTCGGACCCGTCTGCGTGGCACGATGGCAACCGTTGGATCAAGGTCAATCCCACGGTTATCGGTGGCTGGCTCGAGACGTGATCACGACCGTGCGATCTTGGCGAAGATTGACGGTCGTTGTTGGCTCCAGCTGATGTCGACGTGGATGATCAACACCCGTTAGATCGAAGCTGATCCAACGGGGTCGATGGAGGCTGAAGATGGTGACGTGGCTGGCTAGAGACCGCTGGATCCAGATGATCGATCCAACGGCTCGCTGAAGTGGCGACGTGGCGTACTCCTGAGCGTGGGATCAAGGATGATCCTACGGTCGTCTGCAGCTCCTATGGACTAGCGACGTGGCTGACTGCGAACCGTCCGATCGAGATGATCGAACGGCCACTGGGGCTTCTTCTTCAACGGGCCTCCGCCGCCTGCGGAGGAGATGGCAGGGCTCCGGCAAAGTGGCCTTGGCTCCGCCCGTTCCTCCAGATGTCGATGAAGCTCTCCGGGGAATCGGAGGTATCCCAGAAGAAGCGCAGCGGTGCGGCGAGGGTCCCGGTGGCTTCAAGAGCTGAAGAGGGGCGTCGGAGCTCCGTGGCGGCGAAGCTCAAAAGGAGCTCCGGTGAACTTCCGATCAGTGAATGAGAAGGTACCTGCAAGTGTTAGAAGAGTAGCCGAAGCGTGTGCGTGCTCTCGTGGAGATGTGGAGGATGACGGCGAGGCCTAAAGCGAGGTGAACGGGTGCTCGGCTATGGTGCTCCGTCCAGGTGGCGGAGCTGGAGCTGATGGAGGGTTGAGTGCGTCGTCGGAGGGCGTAAAGGGTACCGCGAGGATGAGAGCTCTGTCGCGGAGCTCGGAGAGATGAAAGCGGAGCGAGATGATGCGGGTGGAGCGTGAATAAATTTGGAGAAAATGAAAGAAAAGATCAACCGAAGATCGGAGGAAGATGGAGGGGATTACCTGGGGTTTGGAGCTCGAGGTCGAGGTCCAGGTCGTCGCTCGAAGGGGCGGTAAGTCCCTGAGCTCAAGCAGCGACTCGGAGGAGTGGCTGCGACACGACGGTGCGCCGAGGATCTCGCCGGAGAAGATGACCGTCTTCGCTCAAGGAATCGGTCGCTTGCTGTCACCAAACGGAAGTTCCGAGCTCGGGGGATCTCTCAGGGGTGGCGGATAGGCGTGACGATGGCCGGTGCTCGAGTATTTAAAGGGCGAAGTGGACGGTCGGCCTGGTGATGGGGCGAGATTCATGGAGTTCGTGGGACGTCGCTGGCGGTCGACGTGGGTAGTGAGGTGGCTGGCGAGGATGAGGGGCGAGTGGGGGTCATCGTGGAGGTGGTAATGGTCGTCGACGGTGGAGGGAGCGCTGCTGAAAATAGAAAGGGGCAACCCCTCCCGCAAGGCGGAGATCGTGGGGAGAGAGGGGTGCCAGAGGTAGGAGACGAGGTCGTGGCCGTTGGATCTTGTGATCCAACGGCCCAGATCTAATCACTAAGGAGCGGGCGAGATCTGATCGAGGGAGAGGCGATCTGAGGGTTGTGGAGCGACCACGTGGCGCAATGGAGGCGAGGCTCGAGCGGACGGATGCGATTAGCATAGGGCGTTTGATCGGACGGTTGAAATGTTTATGGGGCTAACGGCTCAGATGGAAGGACTGAGGCGTGATCTGATGGCGCAGAATGCGCCACGTGGCACAATGTGGAAGAGGCGCGAACGAGCGGATCAGATGAGTCCTTGGAGATGATCAGACGGTGGACATTTAAGGCGTACGTAGAGAGCATCTGGCCATTGGATCAACAAGACCATCCAATAGCTGAGAGGTGCGGCGACCAGGGCAAGGGGAGCGGGCCGCGTGGCGCAACCAGAGGGCACCACGTGGCCACCTGTGATTGGCTGAAAGTAAAAATTAATATAGGGAGAGGAGGAGGCCGAATTTGGAAAAACTCAAAACATGAAAGTTGTAGATCTTGATGAGATCTACAAGTTTCATGTTGACCAAAGACGGAGATGAGGTCAAATATGATACAAAAAATACAAATATACAATTATACATATAGGTAGTATACAAAGAGGCCCAAAAACCCAACTTTTTTCATACGAGCTCCAAATTGGATGAAATCAGTCTCATTTTAAAGGTCTTTTAATGTGTATTAATCTGAAAGTGAGTAGACCTATTTTGGAGTTGGTATGACGGGTTTATGGGCATTTTATGGTACAAGGACTTTAGGGCTTTATTGGCTATTTTACAAAGGATATTTCCAGGCTTTCTTCCTTATATTATTAAGTAAGGTGTACATAGTATAAGGGAGAGCTTATTTTACAAATGATTTTGGCTTCTTATTTAATGCAAATGGAGTGCTACAATGCATGATTTATGTATGCATGTATGAATGCTATTTATGCATTATAAAGGAAAATGTGCCTCTATGTACTGGGGAACAAGGCTCTATTTTTAACTTTTAAAGTGATGAATCACAGATTCATCAACTTGGAGCGGCTTTCTTGAAGTCGACGCATCTCGAAGTGCATCGGAGGCTGACGATTCGTGGATCAAGTGCGTGCCTAGGTAATTTACAGGGAGCCCCTCGCTATTTTGAAGATTTGTAAAAAGGACCCTGTGCGCATGGAAAAATTACAGAGGTCCCCTGACGGTTTTTGGAATTTGCATTTAGGTCCCTCCAGGGACCTAAATGTAATATTTATCCTTTTATTTCTTACATTTTTATTACAATTATGTCCTTGCATCGTTTTCTTCATAACTTGAGCATCGTAGGTCCAAATTACATGATTTTAGTGTCATTTCGATCCTTATTTCTTCATCTACATCATGGCATGTTTAATTTTCTCATCTGCCACCATTCTAAATGAAGTGAATTTTTGCGTTAGGTGATGGCCGTGCTCTACTTGTCCTTGCTCTGATTTGATGACTAATCTTAATGTTGTGATCAAAATGACCCTGATTTCACATATTAAACCCCCTGCTTAACTAATCCAATAAAAATCATCATTAATTCTTTATTTTTATCTTGTAATATATTGTGTATAATTAACCCTTAACTAATTGTATTTAATTATCATTATTTTCTTTGTAATTAATTTATCATCAAAAACCCACAAAAATCAAGTTGAACATTTGTCTATAATTCACTAACCATTAAAAAGACTAAAAGATACAAAAACATCTCAAAACCAAAAAAATCGGTATTTTTACCCCCTTAAATACCCCAAAAATACTTTTTATACAGTTGACCTCTTTTGACTTTTTGCCCAGCATGAAACTTGTAGATCTCGTCGAGACGAGCAACTTTCATGTTTTGACTTTTTTCTATGCCTCTAACTATTTCTTTTGTATTTTTATTTATTTTTATTTTTGTGAATTTTCTATTTAGGCCACATGGCACCCTCTGGGCAACCCATGTGGCCCGCGCCTCCTTCAGCCACCTGGCTCCCGCCCGGACCGTCAGATGCTCTTCATTCCGCCTCCATCTCAGCCCTCCGTTGCCGTTTCATTTCCAGACGTTGGATCTAGCGCCAAATCACATCTCAACCACTACATCACGCCTCAATCACAGCCTTTCGATCCTCTCCTCATTTTACGCCTATCATTGCTCCACGTCACCTACCTTCCATCTACCGTAGGATTTAACTCTTGATTCCATTTGAACCATTCACCTTGCCATGATCATAACCGTACGATCCAATCTCTGATCTGATCCCCACCACACATAAGCGCCCTCATCTGAGCCGTTGGATCGTTACATCCAACGACTACTATCCATCGTCTTCCTCCAGCACCGTCGTTCTCCCTCGTAACGCCTCACCCCCTTTCCATTTTAGCCTTCACCCCGACGCCCCCTCCTCGTCGTAATGCCACCTACACAACCCCCGTTCTTCCGCCATCTTCGCGTAACCCCCAGGACCACCCTCCTTCACTCCACCGGGCGTTACCACCATCACCATTACGCCCTCAACCACCTCGTAACTCCCGATCGTCCCCTCCAATAAAACCACCTCCATCCGCTCTAAGAAAGGTATCCACCATTCAAGGGACCTCGACCTAGCCTCTAGCCCTCCAGTGACAGCGGAGGAGCCTTATCTCGAGGGGACAAAGGTCGTTTGCCTCCGGTGTGATCCGTGGCCACCAGACACGTCGCGGCTGCTTCGAAAGCACCGTTGAGCATCGAGGTATGATCAGCCTTGTCGTGCAACGACCCTAGAGGTCCGATGAGGATCTCAGCCCAGATCCCTGCCTCCACCAGCACCTTGCTCTGACGAGGTGAATTTCCCTTTTATTTCTCTTAATTTTCATGTTCTCCCCGATCATTATCACCTTCCACCAATCATCGTTCCATCTCCGCCACATCACCTTCGTATACGTCGACCCCTCCACTCACCTTCATCCCTTCTCCATAACCTAGCCACCCTCCGCCACTTTCCCCTCTGCATCGCCGGAGGAGTAGGACAATGGTCCACCGCTTTCGTCACCTCCGTGGACCCTCATTCCATTCACAACACACCGCACCTCGCTTCGGCTAGATTTCTAACATTTGCTTGTGCTCAAAGCTTCAATGGTTGGAGTTCATGCCCCTCGCCGATCTCGTGCTCCAGCTCCGATGACCAAGCTCCGCCTTGCTTCTCCATACTACGACGGGGCTTCTACTGGTGTCCAGCACCTTCACCAACCCTTCCGGAATCTTTTCCAAGCTTCATACAGGCGATGAGAGCAAGGCGGAGCAACCAGCAGGTCGCCGGAGCCCCACCTCCTCCGGTGGCCTACGGTGGAGAACGATGAGCATATACCGTCCGATCATCTGGATCGGACGGACAAGAGGAAGACACGTGGCGACCCGAGCCTCCAGCCGCACCTATAGGCTCGAGTCCACCAAACCTCGCTCCAAGCCTCAATATGCCGCCACGTGTCCCAAGCCAATAGCGAACCCCGAACCTAGGCTCCTCACGTGCGACGCACGTGAGCGTCGCACGTGAGGACCTGGGTAAAAGTCATGAAGAACCCATGAACTTTTGATAATTACATACAGGTCCCCAGACACATGCCTCATGGGTGTGCCTCGGTAATTTACAGGAGGCCCTTGCTATTTTGAAGATTTGCAAAAAGGACCCTGTACGTATGGAAAAATTACAAAGGACCCCAAACTATTTTTGGTATTTGCACTTAGGTCCCTCCAAGGACCTAAATGTAATATTTATCCTTTTATTTCTTGCATTTTTATTACAATTATGCCCCTACATCGTTTTCTTCATAACTTGAGCATCGTAGGTCCGAATTGCATGATTTTAGTGTCTTTTTGATCCTTGTTTCTTCATCTATATCATGGCATGTTTAATTTTCTCATCTGCCACCATTTTAAATGAAGTGAATTTTTGTGTTAGATGATGGCCCTGCTCTACTTGTCCTTGCTCTGATTTGATTATTGATCTTAATGTTGTGATCAAAATGACCCTGATTTCAACGTCTATTATGTTGCTCATTTTCAGTGACATTTTTAGGATACATTTGTAATCTTTTGTTCTGCATATAAGTTCTCTTGCATTACTCTCATGCATCATCCTACAAATTGCATAAAAATCAACTAAAAATTGCATGCTCCATTTATTGCATTGTAATCTGCATAGTGCACCCTGAATTTTCATAAAGATCTGAAATTGAGAATTTATTCACACTGCTCTTAATTGATCAAAAATCAATAAGTAAATAGAGTAGCTCGTGTCCCTGTGTTCGACCTTGGTAGACTTGCCAAGTATAAATATTCCACGACATTCAAACGATTTGTGGTTTTTGTTGAATCGAATTTGCCTCCTATACTATGGTAATTATCTGTTCTTAAAGAGGCAAATTGGACGTTCATCAAATGGTGCTGTTGCCGGGGACACGACTTAACTTAATTTATTTGTTGAATTTTTGTTGAATATTTTCAAGAATTACAGGTCCTCATTCCATGAATCATTTTTGCATCATGTCTGCTGATTAATTTCCTCCGTTTTTTTCTAGCTTTTCCCTTTTGTGGCAGGACCCATGAATATCGAGGACGCTTGATCTTCATGGAGTCATGAAGTCGGGAGCTTCCACTGGAGAGGCCGCAAAAGAATGTGTGAAGAAATTGTAGGATCTTTTATCAGTCAGACTGCATTTGCATACTGTAAAAAAATAAATAAATTGTGTTGCATGTGCATATTTTTTTTAGCAATCCTCATTATAGGGCTTGCATGTTGTAAAAAGAGAGTAAGAGAGAGAAAAGGAAAAAATGTAGATCACTTGATGATCTACCCCCCCCCCCCCACACACACACCCCTACACATACACACTCACCCCCCATCTCCCTCCCTCTGTATATTTCACAATCTCTCTCTGTCTCTCTCTCTCTCTGTATATTTCACCATTTCCCCTCCCCATATACCCCCTAGCATTTTGTAAAATTACAACACCCCCTCCGCCCTTGTATCGTAGTGTAATTATTCCTCCAAATACAAGAACCCTGCCTCCCCTCACTCAGATCCGTTACTTAGGCTATTTGTAGCCTGAGTATAGAGGGGACCGCCTAGTCATCCATCCCTCGCATTGTCTTCTTAATACTTAGGTCAATTTTCGACCTAAGTATAAGGGGACCCTCCTCATCCGTTCCGCTATATCACCCTATATTTGATCGAGCCATGGCTTCATATCACTTGTGCTATGAGGACATATCAAAATTTAAGTATAGGGGGGTATACCGTATATTACTGTATATTTACTTTAGCCATAGATCGTTTTTTTAAAAGGTTTTGAAAATTTTGTTTTCGGGCTTGGGTTTGGTAAACCTGTGGACTGAGTTTTGTAAAAACCTTGTAAAAACCTTGTAAAATTGTTTTCTTAAAAGTTTGAGGGATTAATTTGTGTAAATACTCCTTTTTAAAAAAAATCTCTTGAATTAGACTCTGACTACTAGGCTTAGTAGACACTTTCAGTGAGGGAACTTCGGTCTCCCTTAGTAGATTGGGTGGTTTAGAGGACACAGTATATGGCTCTGTCCTCAAGTAACATGGGCCCGTCTAACGGCTCGTACTTGCACCCATACTGGCTGGGAGTAGATACTTTTATTCATTTGAGCCTGAGCCAGTCATTGTCTCTCAAAAAATTTGATAAAAATTAAAATCTGCAAAAGCCAAAAATCACACAAAAATCACTAACTAAGGAGTTGGTGTATTCCTGACACAATCACATTCACTCAAGGCTTGAGGATTTTGAGTTTGCTAGATTTCTGTGATCTAAAGAGTCTGAGTTAACATGCCCTAGTCATTAGGGTTTTTAAGCTTAATTATCCACACTTCCTTAGTTTGAAAGATTTGAGTACTATATTGCACTCTTCATCTCTACTTTCAAAAGAATATGATCAGCACAGTCACTTCCACAACTGCATGATTGATGAGATGAGTTGAGATATCACTTGAGGAATTAGGACTAGAGATTTGAGTTTAGACATGATCTAATGATATTCGAGGATGGGATAAAGTTAACGAAAGCTTCAGAAAACCTGAGTGTCAGCAAAACCCTAGCCAGTATGTGAACAAGATTCATATGCTATCTCTTTGACATCTACCTATGTGCCAGGGTGTGATGAAACTTAAAGACAATTGTTGATCAGTGTGCGCTGACTTCTGGTAAAAGCAGTAGAGCTAGCCAACAAAAGAAAATAAATGTAAAAGAAAAGCTCTAAAATGCCAAAGTTAAATTATAAATGAGCTTCCACCAATGGCGAGCGCTCCCGAACATTTTCAAAGTGTCCACTTGGACCAAGCGCTAATTAGGACCAAGGAGTCGGGCTGACACCACAAAAAGGGCTCTGCATCGTAAGCGATACAGGTCTGGGTGTCGAAGATATCTTAGATACTCAGAAAAGACACACCCCGGTGTACTCCCAGGAAAATAAGTGCAGACGACTCCAACTCTCTTGACGGACACATTGATCAACAATTTAAAAATTTACATGTGTTGAGTAAAAAGGCACTCGAGAGGCCCCTTGTTCCAATGTGAGGGAGAGAAAATTAGACAAAATCCCATGACCTCCATCATCTGGCCGTCCATCCACATTTCAAGTCTGACAAACTAAAGAGATGGTTGACTGAAGCAAGAATATACTTATTCCATAGTATTGAGGATAAGGTCTGGAGGAGAGTCTTCGGGACTGGAACTTTGAGTGATGTCTCGACTCGACTCTCTTGAAATGCAGTACACCTAATTTCATATCCTTATATTATATGTACAAAAAGAGAGTATGGTAATTAGAGAAGTTGAGTTCCTTCTAACTAAAGCTTGGATAAACCCAGAATTTTTAGGATCACTTAAATTAAGGGTCTTCGAAAGATTGAGCCTTGATATCTTCACTTGCACTATCAGGAATTAATCCGACTCTTTCATTCTTTAGATGCTCGAGGAAAAGCATGGTTTAAGTATAGAGGTATGATGAATCTCGTATTCATCATGCTAAAATCCATACATTATACCCCTGTCTTAACTAATCCAATAAAAATCATCATTAATTCTTTATTTTTATATTGTAATATATTGTGTATAATTAACCCTTAAGTAATTGTATTTAATTATCATTATTTTATTTGTAATTATTTTATCATAAAAAACCCACAAAAATTAAGTTGAACATTTGTCTATAATTCACTAACCATTAAAAAGACTAAAATAGGTTTTTTACCCCCAAAAATACTTTTTTATACAATTGACCTATTTTGACTTTTTGCCCAACATAAAACTTGTAGATCTCGTTGAGACGAGCAACTTTCATGTTTTAACTTTTTCCTAATTTTGCCTCTGACTATTTCTTTTGTATTTTTCTTTGTTTTTATTTTTGTGAATTTTCTTATTGGACCACGTGGCGCCCTCTGGGCAACCCACGTGACCCATGCCTCCTTCAGCCACCTGGCTCCCCCCCGGACCGTCGGATGCTCTTCATTCTGCCTCCATCTCAGCCCTCCGTTGCCGTTTCATTTCCAGCCATTGGATCTAGCGCCAGATCACATCTCAACCACTACATCGCGCCTCAATCATAGCCTTCCGATGCTCTCCTCATCCTATTCCTATCATTGATCCACGTCACCCACCTTCTATCTACCGTAGGATTAAACTCTTGATTCCATTTGAACCATTCACCTCGCCATGATCGTAACCGTACGATCCAATCTCTGATCTAATCCCAGCCACGCATAAGCGCCCTCACCTGAGCTACTGTCCACGGTCTTCCTCCAGCACCGCCATTCTCCCTCGTAATGCCTCACCCCTTTTCCATTTTAGCCATCACCCCCGACGCCCCCTCCTCGTCGTAACGCCACCTACACAACCCCCGTTCTTCCGCCATCTTCGCGTAACCCCCAGGACCGCCCTCCTTCACTCCACCAGGCGTTACCACCATCATCATTACGCCCTCGACCACCTCATAACTCCCGATCATCCCCTCTTATAAAACCACCCTCATCCGCTCTAAGCAAGGTATCCACCATTCAGGGGACCTCGACCTAGCCTCTGGCCCTCCGGTGACAGCGGAGGAGCCTTATCTCGGGGCGACGATGGTTGTTTCTTCGGTGTGATCCGTGACCTCCGGACACGTCGCGGCTGCTTCGGAAGCACCGCTGAGCACCGAGGTATGATCGGCCTCGTCGTGCGACGACCCCAGAGGTCCAATGAGGACCTCAACCCATATCCCTGCCTCCACCAGCACCTTGCTCCGGCGAGGTGAATTTCCCATTTATTTATCTTAATTTTCCTGTTCTCCCCGATCATTATCACCTTCCACCAACCATCGTTCCATCTCCACCACATCACTTTCGTACACGTCAACCCCTCCACTCACCTTCATCCCTTCTCCGTAACCTAGCCACCCTCCGCCACCTTCCCCTCTGCATCGTCGGAGGAGTTGGACAATGGTCCACCGCTTCCGTCACCTCCGTGGACCCTCATTCCATTCATAACACACCGCACCTCGCTTCGGCTAGAATTCTAAAATTTGGAGGTGCTCAAAGCTTCAATGGTCGGAGTTCATGCCCCCTCGCCGATCTCGTGCTCCAGCTCCGATGACCAAGTTTCGCCTTGCTTTTCCAGACTACGACGGAGCTTCTACTGGTGTCCAGCACCTTCGCCAACCCTTCCGCAAGCTTTCCCGAGCTTCAGACAAGCGATGGGAGCAAGGCAGAGCAACCGGCAGGTCGTCGAAGTCCCTCCTCCTCCGGTGGCCTACGGTGGAGAACGACGAGCAGATACCGTCCGATCATCTGGATCAAACAGACAAGACGAAGATACATAGCGACCCGAGCCTCCAGCCGCACCTATAGGCTCGGGTCCACCAAACCTCGCTCCAAGCCTCAATATGCCGCCACGTGTCCCGAGCCAACAGCGAGCCCCGAACCTAGGCTCCTCACATGCGACACACATGAGGGGCTGGGTAAATTGCATGAAGAACCCAAGAACTTTTAATAATTACATACAGGTCCTCAGGCACGTGCCTCGTGTCCGTGTCTGGGTAATTTACAGGGAGGCCTTCACTATTTTGAAGAATTACAAAAGGACCATGTGCGCATGGAAAAATTACAGCGGACCCCAGGCAATTTTTGGTATTTGCATTTAGGTCCCTCCAGGGACCTAAATGTAATATTTATCCTTCTATTCCTTGTATTTTTATTATGATTATGCCCCTGCATCATTTTCTTCATTACTTGACCATCGTAGGTCCGAATTACATGATTTTAGTGTCGTTTTGATCCTTATTTCTTCATCTACATCGTGGCCTGTTTAATTTTCTCATCGGCCACCATTTTAAATGAAGTGAATTTTTGTGTTAGATGATGACCCTGCTCTACTTGTCCTTGTTCTGATTTGATTATTGATCTTAATGTTGTGATCAAAATGACCCTGATTTCAATGTCTATTATGTTGCTCATTTTCGATGATATTTTTAGGATACATTTGTTATTTTGTTCTGCATATAAGTTCCCTTGCATTATTCTCATGCATCATCCTACAAATTGCATAAAAATAAACTAAAAATAGCATGCTCCGTTTTATTGCATTGTAATATGCATAGTGCACCCTGAATTTTCATAAAGACCTGAAATTGAGAATTTATTCACACTGCTCTTAATTGATCAAAAATCAATAAGTAAATAGAGTAGCTCGTGTCCTTATGTTCGACCTTAGTAGACTTACCAAGTATAAATATTCCACAACATTTAAACGATTGTGGTTTTTGCTGAATCGAATTTGCCTCCTATACTATGACAATTATCTATTCTCAAAGAGGAAAATTGGACGTTCATCATATAGCAACCTCCAGGACCACGATGCAATCATTGCAACTCGTAAGGTGACCAATGATCTAATACCAAGCCTTCCTTCCCATTTGGGCATGCATAAAGTGGTCAATGCAATATCATGCCGCTTGCGCCCCCAAATGAAGTCCGTACAGATCATATCTATCTCGCGCACCATTTCTCCTGGGATAAGAGTGTCGGAGGTCCAATAGAGGAGGACACTAGCAATCACAATGCCAATAAGTTCAGTACGACCAGCCACTAAAAGGGTCGTTGCCTTCCACACATCAAGCAGAGCTCTTACCTTATCCTCCAACACTCCGAATGCGTCTACCCTCGTAGGAAGGGGCAGAGGGAAGGTCTAGGTAAGATGTCAGTAGGCCATGGGTAAGGATGCCAATCCTTAGTGTAGTGGAGAAGTCTTCCCTGTCGTATTTTGGTCGAAAGAGCTTACTATTCCCAACACTCACTTGCAACCCCGAGGTGGAGTGAAACTCGTTGAGAATGTCCCTGGCAATTGCCAAGGAGGCTTGGGATCCCTTGCAGAAGGAAAGCATGTCATCCACATATACGAGGTGCGTAGGAGTAGTGCTCCACCCTCTCCCAAGTGGCCTAAGATGTCCCTCGGTCGTCGTCATCTCGACCAGGCAAGTGAGAGTTTCAAGCCCAATGGTGAAGAGAAGTGGGCTCAACGGGTCCCCTTGCCTAAGTCCTTGAGTTACACGGAAGAGCCCGTAAGGGGAGCCATTTACCGTTACAGAGAATGAGGTCGTTGTGATGCAATTTTCAATCCACCTAATCCATGTGAGGTTGAATTCCATTTCCCTTAACGCCCCAAGGATGGAAGAGTGGTTGATCGAGTCAAAAGCTTTTGATAAGTCAATCTTGAGGCAAGCCTTATCATACCGCGCCTCCTGTTAAAGCCCCATAGCAGCTCCTGTGCGAGCCGAATGCTGTCCCCAATGGAGCGTCCTTTAATAAAGGTTGTTTGGTTGTTGGATATTAGATGTGGAAGGACCACTCCCAAGTGAGTTGCCAATAGTTTGGCAAAGACTTTGTAGATGACGTTGCAACAAGCAATAGGATGGAAATCAACAATATCCATGGGAGAAGGTACTTTAGGGACCAAAGTGAGGAATGTGTGGCTAACCCGTCTCACCGTGCTCCCACCCTTGTGGAGGAAAGCTATGGCCGAACAGATACCACCCTTCATTAAGTGTCAGTGCCTTTTAAGTAAGTCGGAGTTGAAACCATCCGGTCCTAGAGCCTTAGTTGGAGGAATTGAGCGAAGCGCCTCCCAAATCTCCTTCTCATGGAATGGCCGAATTAGTCACTCTGTAGCCTGCTCGGATAGCACGCGCTTTGGTGTAGGAGGAGTAATTTCTGGTAGGCTATGCGCACCCAGGCTGAGCATGCATCTGAAGTAATCCACTGGCACCTATGAGACCTCCAGGGGTCTGTCTACAACCGACCCATTACCATCCACAAAAGAGGGGATATTGTTCCTGTTGGTGCACACCCTTGCGGATAGATGGAAGAACATTGTATTGCGGTCTCCAAGCTTTATCCAGTCAACCTGACTCTTCTACTTCCAAGCCGATTCTAGGTTTAATTCAACGTCTTCCATGTAGCCTTTCACGTCCATTTCTAGTTGTGCCAGGGAGCTATCCAAAGGGTAGTCTGAGAGTGCACCGTTTATTTGTTCATGGAAAACCTTTGCACTTTTGTGGTCATTTAAATCATTGCTTTGCTCAGTAGATCGTGTTTTTAGTGCGGATTTGACATTGCTTAGCTTACTCGTCGATTGGTATAGAGGGTTTCTGCTCACAGGTATCCCCCACCACTGTTCAACAACCACAAGGTATTCCGGCGACCCGCCCAGTAGTCTAAGTACCTGAACAGTTTAGGCCTATTCGAGAGACGAGTCATGTCCGCAGTAAGCAGCTGATGGCCACTGGAAGCCAGCGGTGAGAAGGAAATCTCAGAGCGCGGGAAGCAGTCGGGCCATGAAGCATTGACCAATGCACGATCCAGCCTAACCGTTATCCTGGTGGGTCTGACCGAGGAGTTTGTCCACGACCATGGGTTGTCGGAAGAATGTAAATCAAGGAGCATGCAATCGTTTATGCATTTATTGAACTCCTCCATGGGTTCCTGTAGTGGCGAGCGACCGCCCATTTTTTCGTTAAATCTTACGATGTTGAAGTCACCGACCATGGGAGCGAGTTGGTGTGCGACATTTGACAGAGGTGGTCCCAAAGCTCTCTACGTTCTTCCTGGCAATTTGAGCCATAAATTACCGAAACGATCACCATTATGCTCCCATGATTGAAGCATTCCATGGATATGGCTTGAGGGGAGATTCTTAGTGGGGTACATTGCCAGCAAGATTCCTTCCAGAGTACGTAAACTCGTCCCAGCTGCGTGTTATTGTGTACGCAGGCACAACCACACGGGGATAAGCGAAGTGAATTTTTCTCGCGATTGGGGCCTAATTTTTGTTTCCACCATGCCAATTATTTTCGCTCGTCTGTTCATGAAATCACCCATAATTACCTTCAATTTACGAGGCTTGTTGAGGCCGCAGGTGTTACAGACAACAATCAATATTAAGTGTCCTTTGGGGAGGGGCGCGGTGGCCCGTTGTTCTTGCTTGGAGGCCGTTGGGCCTTAGTCTTATTGCGGCTCGCCGTGGTCCAAGCATGAGTTGAAGGTGATCTTCCAGGGTTGTTGGGTGACGTGGTGGCGTCTGTCGCATGGGGGCAACTAGTCATGGAGTGGCCAAAGGAGATACATTGTGTACACCTCGGTGGTTGCCATTCAAGCTCAACTCCGATTTGCTGCCGCATCCCAGAGTAGAAGACAAGGGGAACCTCCCGGGGGATGGTTTTCGCCGCGTGGATGGAGATGCAGCATCTTGCATAGCCATCCCGTAGGCCCGATGCCGTTGCAGCATCCATGAATAGTGGCGTTCCCAAGAGGTTGGCCAGCTTGTTTAGGAAGATTCCAGAGCAATGGCCAAGACATAGGCAATGGAATCGGGCCCAAAGTGGGAGTTCGGAGAGGAGGTCACACTCTAGGTAGGTTCCGGCATCCCAACATCGAATCACCATGAATCTTCCCTGGAACAACCACGGGCCGCCTGTTAGGATGCGTTGGCAGTCCTCCTCACAGGATAACTTAAGGTAAAAGAACCCATTTGGCTGTGTGAAGAGCTTTGCTTCGATGGTCGGCTTCCACACCTTGTCGACGAAGGAAGTCATCAGTTTCTTGTAGGGACGCTTCCCCAAGACGTAGAAGACTAGTGTGTGCTCTGACATATGATCTATGGAGCAAGCGTCCGCTTCATTGATGAAGGCGACTTCCTCCCCATCCAGCAAGATGGGGGGGGGGGGGGGGCGCAAAAACCATGCAACGCGAGGGAGGAGGGGGTTTAGGAGCTTCCCCGCAGACCTACCGCCAGGAGGGCTTAGGGCAGCCGGGGGGTCGGGGCGGGGTGTTTGAGCTTGGTGGTGGAGTGGTGCCGAGGCATAGCTACGCCGACGGTTTTGGTTGCGATGTAAGGTTAGGGTTTGAGGGTAGAGATGGTGGGGAGGGGGGGGGGGTCGGGGGGCTGCATTGATATGAATCAGAAAATTTGTTCACACATGCGAGGATTTGGTTACATGATAAGATGGCAATATGAATATAACATATGCTCCCCAGTGGATTTGGATGGGTTCTTGCATCTTATTGAATGTGGATACTATGTTTATTTTCCAAAATAGAAGTTGCTCTTCTTTTTTTTAAGGAATTTTTACCCGGCAGACCCTATAATTTTTTTAAACTACCTCTACGACCTTTTGCACAACGTAATTACCCCATCGACCCCAAAAATTACCCCAAGAACCCCCACGTGCTTCAAACAGATTACCTGGAGGGTTCATGGGGTAAGAGTTGGCAAGTCTACGGGGTCGAGGGAGGAATTAGGTTGTTTCAAAGGTCGTAGAGGCAATTGGTAAAGTTTATAAGGTAAGCGGGGTAAAAATCCCTTTTTTTAATAACCTCTTCTTTTTACCACTTTTTCAGTGGAAAAATAGCAACGCGTGGGGACAAAGTTGCCATCTCACTCCGCATAGAAGATAAATGGGAGTTTCCCCCGATTCCAAACTCTCTGCGTCACATGACTCGAGCCGCGCAGAGGACGGACGCCGACGACGGCCGAGAGATAGATAAATAGAGCGCCAGCAGTAGCCACTAGAGAAAGGGCGGCAAAACCCTAGGAAAATAAAAAAACTAAACATACCACTTCCTCCTCTCCGTCACCACGAACGAGCAATTCGAATCCCCCGACCGGAGGATCGAGAGTGCCGGGCGTTGACATTGGAGGATTATCTGTCTGTTCTGCTTCGTATGATCGAGTAGGAATAGCTCGATGGAGGATGGTGCGGGGCCGATGTACAATCCGCGCACGCCGGAGGAGGTGTTCAAGGATTTCAGGGGGAGGAGGGCCGGGATGATCAAGGCCCTCACCACCGGTACGCCTCGTGGGTCTACTGATGTTGCTGTTCTTGGTCACTCTAGTTAGCAATTCTTTTGAGCCGTTGTGTTCTTTTTGTCTGCAGATATCGAAAAGTTCTACGGGCAATGCGACCCCGGTGAGCCTCGGCTTTTCAATGGCATTTTGTGTTTTCTGCTGTCCTTAAAATTGATGTTCGTGGAGGAGTCAAATTAATTTCTTGGTGGAGTTCCCTCCATTTTTTTCGCCGGTCAAGTCTGTCTTTGGAGCGCAGTTATGTGCAAAATTCGACATTTTTCAGATTATTCCGAATGTTTATTATTCGAGTAATTATTTTAAATTCGAGGGTTGATTTGTAAGTCTTTATGTTTCATTCGGGCCGGATTAAAAATTTCGAACCTCTCTTTACACAAAAAGAGCAAATAATGTGAAAGAGAGACGAGTTGAGTTTGATTTTGAAACCCTAAATTTGGAGTGTTCTCTGACATCTCTGTTTACCCATTCTCCTCTCCTCTCGAGTGGTACCCCATCTCTTCTCCATTATCATCCTCCTCCTTCAACACCTTCCTCCAGACTGCATAATATGCAGAAAGTTAGCATTTTCTGGACAGGTGGTGTTAAATGACAAGATGGAGCATGGTAAGGATTATGTTTGGTAAATAACAAAGTGGGAAATTGGTGATTTGTTGCATGCTGAAGTGAAATGGGGCTCCCATGATATAGTAGTGAATGGAAATGGCATGGAGAGACGTAAGAGTGTGGTTGTGTGATAAATGTTTGAAGAATACGAGGCATATGAAGGTGATTTATCAAGGCGGTTCCCTGAATTATGTGGTGAGGTGCAAGCCTCGAGGTGGTCGAGGGGTAAAATTAGTTTTTTAGAGAGAAAATATAAGTTAAGTTGGCTCAAAAAAAGTTAAGGCGAAGTGCTATGAGATACAATAATTATAATGTTAAGTTTTGTCAAAAACACACCAAAACAAGTCCACACTAGTAAAATACACAACATATTAACGCTGAAGCATTTAAGTTTAAAACTACAACATTGAGCCATAAATTTCTAAAATATCAATTTCCATTTCCCGTTGAACTTCCATGATTCTATACCAAAATCCACAATTCATACCAAAAGCACAATATCAACCTAAATTCCAAGACTCCAAAGTTCAAATACAATAGCAAAATCATGAAAGGAAATAGGAACACGTTCAAAATATTGACAATAACTATTTTAAAGATTGACAACTTATGCGATTGGTCAGTCACACCAGTGTAAAGTTGTATTACAACTTTACTATTCATTCATGGACCCACTGTTTACTGACAAAAAAGTAAAATATTAATAATTCATTTACTAGCTATGTTAATAACTATATATCGAATTCGTTAACAATAGTTGCAAACATAACAATAACTCAGTGTAGTTATTATCATTAACTACAATAGAAGTTACAACACAGAACCTAACATCATCTAAAACTTGAAAAAGAAACAAGCCACATGTGGCGAAGTTGGAGGCGACTATTGGAGGCAACATCAATGGAACAATGTTGGTGGAGGCAATGATGTTGGAGGCGGTGCTAATGGAGGTGGCGCCGGTTGAGAAAAGGTTAGCCTTCTTTTTTTGAGCATAAAAGAATGTGGTGGCACTTGTGTAGAATATTTGTTTATGCTAAGGCCTTAAATGTCGGTTTCGGTCACCATTTCGGTATCGACCAAAACAGAATTTCGATGGAATTTCGGTGGAATTTCGACCGAAATTTCGGTCATTTCGATCATTTTTTGTACTAGGACCCCCATATTTCGATCATTTCGGTTATTTCGGTCGAATTTCGGTTTCGACTGTATATCGATATTCGACAGAAATTCGACCGAATTTCGCTGAAATTTGAGGCCCTGATTGCTATTGAGGAAACACATCATATGCTTTGTATATGATCCACATAAGAGACAAAATAGAGGTGTGTTCTTTACTCCTACCTCAATACCGCTTGCATAGACAAGGACCACACCTCAAGTATAATGCCCGAGGCATACGCCTCAAGGCATTTTCGGGGTTCCTTGCCTCGAGGCGATGCTTTCTAAAGTCATCGATGTAAGTATAGAGGTGGTGAAGGCATATACATCACTTTTCTGAAACAGAACGTAGTTAAAAACTAATTTTGGGTTTATCCGAAGCTAAGGGACTCCGTTCTTCTTCAAATATATAAAAAAGTCAATTACATATAGAATTGAACATACACTAACTAAGCTTGGATATATACTTTAAACCTTTACAAATACTTACGCTAATCTTGGAATTAGTTTATTGTCATCCTTTTTGTTGGAGTATTTGGTTATGCGCCCATTGAGTTGTAGCAGGGTAAATGGATCATGGAGAAGATCCATTTACCCAATTCTGTGTTTAGTCCCACATCGTCTAGTGGTGGGACTTGGAGGCTCTAGAGAGGCTATATAAGGAGCCCCAGACCTCCTGTATCCATTGAGAAAAATAATAGAAAATATTCCCCGTTGAGGGCTTCTCCCGTGGTTTCATCCCGCTCCTCACGGAGTAGGGTTCCACGTAAAATCTCGCTGTTCTTCTTGTTATTTATCTTTTCCATGTTTTCGCTTCCGCTTCTGATTTTCTAACATGGTATCAGAGCGGGTCGATTCTCGAGGATTTGGATTTTTTATTTTAGTTTTCGAGATTCGATTTTAGGGTTTCGATTAAAACCCTAATTATGTTCTTATTGAAGATTGTTATAAAATCGGAAGCGGAAGCGTAACATGGAAAAAGATAAAGAACAAAATAAGAACGGGATTTTTACGTGGAACCCTACCCCGTGAGGAGCGGGATGAAACCACGGGAGAAGCCCTCAACGGGGCATGCTATGCATTGCTTTTTCTCAATGAGTACAGGAGGTCTGGGGCTCCTTATATAGCCTCTCCAGAGCCTCCAAGTCCCACCACTGGACGATGTGGGACTAAACACTGGATGGGGTAAATGGATCTCCTCCAGGATCCATTTACCCTGCTACAACTCAATAGGCGCTTACAACTTATGCTCCAACACCCCCCCTCAAGCTGGAGCATGCAATGCTCAACTTGGACAAACAGACAGAAACTCAACTCAACGCTACAAGACACTACGGACAATATCAACCCAACGCGCACATTGCTGCAGTCGAGGACGTTGCTTCTCATGCCGTGCAGGTGAGGAGGACGAACGGGCTGGAGTGTGAGTCAACTGAAGACTCGTAACCTGACCATCGAGTCTGAACTTGCGCCTGAAGTCTCCTCGTCGGAGAACTGGGTCTCTCCCATCTGGCTCAGAGAATGGTGCACTGCTCTGGTGTACCTATGATACCACATGAAAATCCTTGCTCTCAAGGAAATGGTCCTCTGCTCTGGAGTCCATATGGCTCACATGAAAACTCTGGCCTGACAACTAGAAGAATGATGGGGACCTCTGACAATGATGGCAACATATGCACATCTGACAATGACCGCACACTTGTGCGTGTCTGAAACTGGAGACTCGGAATCTTCTGACATCGAGTCTGAACACCTGTAGAGTCTGAAAATCTGGACGGTCTGGAAATCTGCATCTGATCTGGATCATCTGAATAATAACTGTGACTCTACATATATACTCCCCCTTTCTCCCATCCTGGTCGGAAAACATGACATCGACCAAGTTGGGAGAAGACAAGATAACGGGGAAAAACATAAATATTCCAAAACTTTCTTGCGGCTTTTTCATTTTCATTTTCATTTTTTTTAAAGCCGTCTCATTTTTTTTAAACATTTTTTTAAGCCGTTGACTTTTTTTCCGGCTTTTCATCAACATTTTTTTTAACTATGCGTACGGCTTTTGAGATATACGCGCCTTTTTCTCCTTTTTTTTTGTTTTTTTTACAGAGAGCCAATAAAACCCCCTCCCAAAAGTTTGCTCAACAGTGAGCCCAAAGAGAAAAAAAAAACGTTGGCCACTTGGGCCCAACTGTGGACTGAACCCCCCTCTCTCCCTTATATTTTTTTTAATACTCGGCTGGCCTGCTTTCTTTTCACATTTTTTTTAAACACGTGACCTTTAGGGTTCTGGGAACCCTCTTCTCCCAAATAAAAACGCCTCCCCCTCCCCCGATGGGGAGGCCCTGTTCACGCGCCGCCGGGGAGAAGCGGAGGAGATATGCGCCACCCGAGGTCTGACCTTGCGCCGCCTGCGCGAAGTCCGAGAGAGGAAGATGCGAGGGGTGCGTCGCTTCCACGGGAAGAAAAGGGAGCCGCTGCTGTGCGCCGCCAGAATTTGAACACGAGCACGATGTCGCCAAGGCTTAGCGGGGGTCGCTGCCATGGCCTGGAAGGAGTACGACTAAGGCTCCCTTGTCTGGGGTAGATAGGGCAGGCGCCTGGAGTCGAGCAGATGCTGAAGGTTGGTGCGCCGCGGTGCTGGAGGAGCACCGCCTGGGTGCTGCTGGAGGCGCGCGCCGCCACCCGATGCTGCTGTGGAGTCGCATGAGAGCCCTCCCGCTGGAGGCGCGCGGGGATGCGCCGCCTGGAGGATAGGAAACGACACCGCCGAGAGAAGCGGAGCATGACTGGTGGGGTTCATGCGGACGATGGCGCCGATCTGGAGCTAGGGCTTCGGCAGCGGAGGATAGGGGATGGGTGCGGCTTTCTGAGAGTCGCCTGCGATGGATGCAGGACTTACTTGTTCCGAGATGGGTTCCTTCTGATCCTGGAGGTTGCGGCATGTGCCGCTAGGGTTTCATCAACACTAACAGATTCTCGATAGATGCGGCAATTAGACTGGGAGAGGCGATCGTGGGTGCGCTGGAGCCTGGAACATCTGGAAGGGCGGCTTTGGAAGAAGGGGCACCGTCCGACCACTACGCCGCCTTAGCTTGAAGCACCTGGGGCTTCGACAGCCTGCGCGAGAGGAGATCTGGGTGGTGTCTTCTGCGCGTGATGGATTGGAGATGCGGTCCCAACATAGACCCCTTCAAGAACGGGTTTGCGAGATCTCGCTGCAGAAACCACTGTTGGACGAAGATCGAGATCTCGCTGTGGGAACCACTGCAGAACCTCCATGGATGATGAATCACAATTCTTTAAACGGAAATCGAGGAATAAGATCCGATTCTTCAATCTTCACGAACTTAGGGTTCCAACAAGAACCCTAGAACTAAATCTCAAATCTTGATTATAAAAAAATGAATACAATAAAACCCTCGAGAATCAGACCCGCTCTGATACCATGTTATAAAATTGGAAGTGGAAGCGTAACATGGAAAAAGATAAAGAACAAAATAAGAACGGGATTTTTACGAGGAACCCTACTCCGTGAGGAGCGGGATGAAACCACGGGAGAAGCCCTCAACGGGGCATGCTATGCATTGCTTTTTCTCAATGAGTACAGGAGGTCTGGGGCTCCTTATATAGCCTCTCCAGAGCCTCCAAGTCCCACCACTGGACGATGTGGGACTAAACACTGGATGGGGTAAATTGATCTCCTCCAGGATCCATTTACCCTGCTACAACTCAATAGGCGCTTACAACTTATGCTCCAACAAAGATTATTATGTTCGAAGATCAGCATATTCTTTTAGGGGTTTTCAAAAACCCTAGTTCTGCATCAATGAGCATGAACATCAGCATCATCCCCTGTTTCACGAAGCCCTAGCGCGCAAGCCGCAGACTTCCAAGGCGGAGGCCTATGCGCGCAGGCGCTCTTCTCCCAGACCGCGGCATGGTGCAGGCGACCTCCAGATCTTCGCCATCGCAGCACGCGCGGGCGATTCGCATCTCCTCATCGCCAAGTCCAGGCAGCCCCATCTCCGCAGGCGATGGCTCTCATCCTAGGCGCCTTCTCCTCAAGGCGCGCCCTCCACGCAAACCTCCAGGCTGAAGTTGCCGAAGTCACAGGTCGCACGGTGCCAGCACAGGTGTTAACAACACCTCCATATCTTCGTCATCGCGGCATCGGCAAAGATCTCCCAGGAGGAGCCCCGATCGAGGCGGTGCTCGACCCCTGCTGGCAACGACGAGCTCCAAGCAACCCTTTCGTGCCGCACCACGCGCAAGCCCCAGTCCCCTTGTAGCGGCGGCGGTGGAAGAAACCCCATCAGGGGCATGCGCATTTGAGAAAGGTTCTGCGGATCCCTAGTGGGGTTCATTTAAAAAAAACAGAGAGAGAGGTGGCCCAACTGTTAAAAAAACAGGCTGTATAAAAAAAAGGGGGAGAGAAAGGCCTGTTAAAAAAAGAAAGAAAGAAAGAAAAGAAAAAGAGAGGAGGGATGTTTTAGGCCCTTCAGGCCATGTTTTGTTAAAAAATGCAAAAAAAAAGAGAGAGAGGAGAGAAAAGGCACGCGCATTAAAAAAAAACCGCACGTTAATTTTTTTAAAAAAATTGAGGATGCAAAAGCCGTAAAAAAATGGAACGGCTTACGAGAAAAAATGTAACGGTTTAAAAAAAAGAAAAAAAAGAAAAGCCGCAAATTTCATGTTTGTTTTCCCCATTATGTTGTCTTCTCCCAACTTGGTCGATGTCCATGTTTTCCGACAAGTATGGGAGAAAGGGGGAGTATATATGTAGAGTTACAGGTCTGTTGCATGATCCAGATTCAGATGACAGATTCCAGGCCAATCAATTTTTCAGACTCTACAGATGAAGATTCTACATGCGCAATTCCAGACTTGACGTTCAGATTCCGAGTCCCAGTTTGATGCGCAGTTGTTCAGACTCGACGATTGTCTTCCAAGTCTTCAGTTTCAGACACGCACGAGTGTGCGGTCATTTTCAGATGAGCATATGTTGCCATCAATTGTTCGTGGTCCCCATCATTCTTCTAGTTGTCAGGCCAGAGTTTTCATGTGAGCCATATGGACTCCAGAGCAGAGGACCATTCCCTATGCCATTGAGGGCAAGGGTTTTCATGTGGTATCATAGGTACACCAGAGCAGTGCACCATTCTCTGAGCCAGATGGGAGAGACCCAGTTCTCCGACGAGGAGACTTCAGGCGCAGTTTCAGACTCGATGGTAAGATTCCGAGTCTTCAGTTGACTCATACTCCAGCCCGTCCGTCCTCCTCACCCGCACGGCATGAGAAGCAACGTCCTCGACTGCAGCATGTGCGCGTCGGGTTGATATTGTCCGTAGTGTCCTGTAGCGTGAGTTGAATTTCTTTCTGTTTGTTTGTCCAAGCTGAGCATTGCATGCTCCAGCTTGAGGGGGAGTGTTGGAGTATTTGGTTATGCGCCCATTGAGTTGTAGCAGGGTAAATGGATCCTGGAGAAAATCCATTTACCCCATTCTGTGTTTAGTCCCACATAATCTAATGGTGGGACTTGGAGGCTCTGGAGAGGCTATATAAGGAGCCCCAGACCTCCTGTATCCATTGAGAAAAACAATAGAAAATATGCCCCGTTGAGGGCTTCTCCCGTGGTTTCATCCCGCTCCTCACGGAGTAGAGTTCTACGTAAAATCCCGCTGTTCTTCTTGTTATTTATCTTTTCCATGTTTTCGCTTCCGCTTCCGATTTTCTAACACTTTTGCTGTACGAAACAACTCGCTCTCTATTCTACTCTCTTGAACAATGTCAGGATACGATACTTCACTCTTCAAAGCTGCATCAATCCCCTGTTTTGGCTTGGTTCCTCACCCAACTTATTGAAAAAAGAAGTCTGGGTTCACCTTTTAAACATGCACCAGTGGCAAAACATGTAATAAGGCACATCAACTCTGCATGGATGTCGCAACAGGCGAATATGACAATTTAAGGAGAAGCAATGCCACGCCCATTTTGGAGTTTGGGCTAAGCTTTGGGAGCTTTATGGAGGTGTAGATGAAGGGGATGTTAAAATCAGAAAAGGTAGGATTTCAGAGACTTAGGATTTTGATTTTAGGGGGATTTGTGGAGTGTAGAAGAGCACTTATGAGAGCAAGACCTGAGGTAGTGCCTTACAAACACCACACGATCTCACTTAGTCGAGGTGCATGCCTCATCACGTTGCCCTTAGGCTTAGGCTTTGAGCTGAGTTTGTTCCGAAAGCCCCAGAATGTACATAGCAACATCTCAAGGCATACTTTAAACAATGTGTGCAATATTGTTCCAAGGATGGATGCGGCCGTGGGTTGTGTGTATTGGTTGAAGATGCATTGAGTAGGTATCTTCTTTAGTAGGGAGCTGGAAAGGTTTTTTTAATAATATGACAATTTTGTGCTATTTGTTTGTTAACATTAGACGTGTTATAGAGGTTAAGGGGATTAGGTGCCAAGTGTAGGTGGGATTCAATTGGTATTACCGTATTATTGTTTTTGCCGATGAACTTCATATGGATAAATACACATATACATTTTAAATACAATGTCCATTTCTTGTTGCTTTTGTTTGGAAACCTTGGGATGATGCTGAGTTTTTTGAAGTGAAAGTGGAGTGGCACTAAACCTCTCACTTTTCAGGTAGTGGTTGCCAAGGTTTGAAAACTAAAAACGGAATGAGGCGGTTTCCTTGGAATCAAGGCGAGGTGTAGCCTCGAGGCTGTCAGGGCGTAAGCCTCAGTTTACAAGGAAAGATACCTATAACTATAATAAAATATATACTAATGAAATTATATTTATTCTGACTAACATATGATATATATCACTATAATATACGATGAGATTACAAAGATAGGAACACCGAAAGAATAGATATACAACCGTATATGCCTTTTTTTATTAAATGTTCATCCAATCATATAATGAAGCTGTTGATATTCCATTGAATTCTAACCATCTAACTCAAGTTGAAGAATCGTTGTATGCACCCCCACTTGCCATACCATACCCCAACAGAGGGGGGTCTAGGGGGAACATGTGTCCACCCACCCCCCCCCCCCCCCCTGACGATTTTTTATTGAGGGTTTTATTTTTATTCGAGTATATGAATCTGTTTGTATGTGTGTAGTACATAATCCCCCTTGAATTCTATCGTGTTTGTCCTTCTCGGTATATTACATAGCTCATTACGGGATCGGTCATTAAAATAAGTTTATGGGTAATATTTTCTATGATATTTGTGGATTCATATGTTTAAGGGTATAATTTCAAAGCTTTTTGACATAATTGAACATGTTTAATGGTAAATATGAACATGAAAGCGGGCAAATTTAAGCATTCATCTTGTATAATTATATTCCAAACAACTAGTCCTTTATAAACATTTGAAATTGCCAACAGGACAAATGATTTGCATAAAAAATAATTGGAAAAAAATACGTCGAGGACCGCCTCGCCTCCGTCTCGAGCGGATGAGGTGGTCGCCTCTCAGAGACCTGCTGAGGCGGTCGTTCTGGGGCGTTTCCACACCGCCTTGCCTCGAGGTGTACACCTCATGCACCTCGAGGCATGTTTTTTCGAACCATGGTGTTGCCACCTATTCCAAGATATTGGGATCATAGTAAGGGAAGAAATTTAATCAATATAACGCAAAATAACTTTCACTCTTAATGGCTGCATGATAACATTTTTATGGAGACTTCAACCATACCACACAGCTAAGGGCTAAACCATCTTATTTTGGATCCCAGCTACTCTGCTGTTTGATTTATGAAGGGTCGGCATTGATATGGCAAAAGAAATTTAAAAAGGGAAGGGACAAGAAAACCTCTGAGGATACTGTCTGGAAAAGTGGTTTTGATTATAAGATAGGCAGAGACTAGTGTAAAAATTTATGACAGGACTAAACATGCATGCTCTCTCAAGAACTCAAAATGAAATATTTTTGTATCTGTTCTCAATGCACCCAGTTTTTTGGAAGTAAACTGGGCGAGTCACCTTGAGTAGGTAACCACCCAACTAAATGCACCTAGTTATAACAAGTATATCTCTTTGATAAATGACAAGTTGCTGAATTCACTATCTTATAGCTCCTCTTCACTTTGAGGAGGGAAGCAAATGGTCATCCTCTTTTGATGGTTGCTCCTCGTTGATTGTGCAACATGTTGGCTCTTCAAGATTTGGATCGGGTTCTTTGCAGCTATGATTTTATCATGCAATCTTAGCCTACTCAACAATACCTACATTACAAAGATAAATGACAAACAAGGGAACAATTCGAGTGTAGCAGCAAATCTAAAGTACACATTATATCACGAGTCCTAGGATTCCCAGATTAGGCCCTATGACCTAAGATGACCTTTCAACAACAACAACAAAGCCTTTTCCGACATTAAGCAGGGCCGACTATATGGATTCTTTGCCTCCATTCAGATCTATCTCGGGTCATTATCTGGCTTATATCTAAAAAACTAAGATCTCTTCGTATAGTCTCATTCCAACACTTCTTGGGCCTTCCTCGCCCTCTCTTAACCAGCTCAACATCCCAAAATTTGCATCTCCTAACCGATGCATCAACTGACCTCCTTTGCAAATGGCCAAACCATCTTAAGTGGTTTTCTCGCATCTTATCCTTGATCGGAGCTACACCAAGTTTCATTCTGATTGCATCATTCATAATCCGATCTTTGCGTGTGTGTCCGCACATCCATCTAAGATGATCTTTATTAGGAGTAAATCTCTTCTAATGTGCAGAATTGCACATGGTATGAAGTACAAAATCTAGAACAAATATAAACGAGATTGATTACAAATTTTTTACCCTTTACATTTGATGTGGTGGTAATGATCCCCATGCGTCATGTGGCCATTGTTGGAGTATTTGGTTGTGCGTCTATTATGTTGTAGATGGGTAAATGGATCTCTCTAGGATCCATTTACGCCATCCCAGTGTTTAGTCCCACATTAACAGTGGTGGGACTTGGAGGCTCTGTGGAGGCTATATAAGGAGCCCCAGACCTCCTGTATCCATTGAGAAAGTGCAATGAACACATACGCCCTCTAAGGCATTCTCCCGTGGTTTCATCCCGCTCCTTAGGGAGTAGGGTTCCACGTAAAAATCTTGTTCTTCAATGTTTTATTCCTTTATTCTTTGATGCTGCTTCTGCTTCCTATTTTCTAACATGGTATCAGAGCGGGTTCGATTCTCGCTGATTTGTTCTCGAAAGTTTTATTTTCATATTCTCTTCGAGATTCGACTGTAATGGTTATGTTGTTGGAAGATTATTTTTGAAGATTCGTTGATTTAAGTCATTGATCAAGTTCGAGATTTATTCTAGGGTTTCTTGAAACCCTATTTTCTGCGGAACACCACCGTCGGCGTTGTTGCTTCAAGCGGTAGCACCAGGCCATCGCCCTTATCGCTCTTCCATCGTGCAAGGCTACGGAGGCACTGGCACATGCACATCTCCAAGGCAACATCTTCAGTTCCAGGCCGTAAGGAGCCCCCTCCTGGTGGCATGCCCAGTCGCGTGCACATGAAAACCCCCATCCAGGCGATCGCGTGCCTTCATCCGCAGACCCCTTCTGTTCGATTCAGCACATCACGTTAAGATGCTCGCGCCAGCCCCTACGATGGGGGATCTCACCATCTCCAGTAACTTGGCTCGCCCAGGCGGACTTCCAGATCTCTCCCCTGGCGCAACCCCCGCTAATCCCAGCCGCAGCCCGCGTGCGCCCAGATCTCCCCCTTATCGATGTGCGCCAAATCATTAAGAAGGTCCCACACATGGCGGGCCCCCTCATCGTTGCGCAAGAACTCCTGCACGCGTCCCTCGTTTCGTTCCTCCAGAATCGCAAGCCCTAGGGGGCGATCGAGATTGGTGTGCCCTAACTTTGGGCCTCTTCCACCGCGAGTCCATTCGCTGCTAGGTCCCTCCGCACGGCAGGTCCCTTCGTCGCTCCTCCGCACTGCAGCAACAAGGCTAGGCCCCGGCAACAAGGCTAGGCCTCTCCTCGAGCATCAGAGCTCCACAACAACACAGATGGAAGAACCCTTATCCAGGCGGTCCTCCACGAGGCGGCGAGAAACGAAGGGTTCCCCGCTGGGAACCCCTTAGGGTAGCGACATGGTTGAGAAGTGGGAACCCTAAGGCGGGGCCCACGACTTTATAAAAAAATGAGAAATCCCAAGTTTGGGCTAAGGGCGTTTTATGGGGCTGTCATGCTTTGGGCCCTTTGCGCCGTTACTTCAAAAAAATGATTTAGAAAAAAAGGCGCGTACAACTGAAAAGCCATACACATAGTTAAAAAATGATGATGATCTTGAAAAGCCGAAAAAAAGGCGGCTTAATTTTTTTTAAATTGACGGCTTTAAAAAAGATGAAAATAGCCGAAAAAATGATTTTAAAAAGTCGAAAAAAATTTGAAGTCGGCTTATTTGTTTTCATATTTTCCCCATTTTCATATCTTCTCCCAACTTTGTCAATGCCATTATTTTTCGACAAGTCTGGGAGAAAGGGGAGTATTATGTAGAGTCACAAGTCTATTACAGATTCAGATGTGATATTCCAGACTAGCCAGTTGTTCAGACTCTACAGTCCTGCAGATGAAGATTCTCCATGCGCAGTTTCAGACTCGATGTTCAGATTCCGAGTACACAGTTTGATGCACAGTTGTTCAGACTCGACGTCAGATTGTTTCCGAGTCTTCAGTTTCAGACTCGCACATGTATGCGGTCTTCATTCAGATGTGCGGATATTTGCCATCTTCAGTTCATGGTCCCCATCATTCTTATTGTTGTCAGGCCTGAGTTTTCATTTGAGCCACATGGACTCCAGCGCAGAGGACCATTCCCTATGCCATGTGGGCAAGGGTTTTCATGTGGTATCATAGGTACTCTAAAGTAGAGTATCATTCTTTGAGCCAGATGGGAGTGATCCAGTTCTCCGACGAGGAGACTCCAGGCGCAGTTTCAGACTCGATGACTTGATTTTGAGTCCGCAGTTGACTCACACTGCAGCCCGTTCGTCCTCCTCACATGCACGGCATGATAAGCAACGTCCTCAATAGCATTCGACAGTTGTGCGCGTTGAGTTGATATTGTCTATAGTATCTTGTATCGTGAGTTGAGTTTCTTTCTGTTTGTCCAAGCTGAGCATTGCATGTTCCAGCTTGAGGGGGAGTGTTGGAGTATTTGGTTGTGCGCCTATTATATTGTAGATGGGTAAATGGATCTCTCCAACATCCATTTACCCCATCCCAGTGTTTAGTCCCACGTCTACCAGTGGTGGGACTTGGAGGCTCTGTGGAGGCTATATAAGGAGCCCCATACCTCCTTTATTTATTGAGAAAGTGCAATGAATACATACGCCCTCTGAGACATTCTCCTGTGGTTTCATCCCGCTCCTCAGGGAGTAGGTTACGTAAAAAATCTTGTTCTTCATTGTTTTATTTCTTTATTCTCTGATTCCGCTTCCTATTTTCTAACCGCCATGAACTCGAATATACATACACTGCACAGAACAATTTGTTTTTTTGAAAGGACGACACACATAGGTTGTAGTTGCAATGATCATGCATACAAGCTTGGAAGTAGGGGTGTCTATCGAGTCGAACGAGCCGAGTTGGCCTCAAACTCGAACTTGAACTCGATAAGAAACCTAATGCTCGAACTCGGGCTCGATTAGAGTCGAGTCCTAGATCTCCAACTCGAACTCGTCGAGTTCGAGTTGACTCGCGAGCCTTTTATCGAGCCTCGAGTTTCTGAGCTGGCTCACGAGCCTCAAAATGAGCTGACTCACGAGCCTTATACCGAGTCATGAGTTTCTGAGCTGGCTCACGAGCCTCAAAATGAGCAGGCTCGTGAACCTCTTAACAAATCACTGTTCCATTTTATACATTAAATTATGCAAATGCCATTTGTAACTTTGAAATTTTATGCTCTTTTCTGTAGCTTTTTGGTCAAGTAAAATGTTGACATCTATTTTATATCAAACTCAATGACTCATTTTCCAACAAGTTAGAAGCTTTCTCACTTATACATGTTGATTTGCAATCCGTACCCCATTCCATGGAGGAAATAGAAGATCTAGTAAGTTTTTAACATATGATATAAATACAACAATGGACCCAAAATAACATCCTTGCACAGTCTTGAAATTCGAGAACTATTACCAAGCACACCACTAATTTCTTGCATCGGCATCGAAGTGAAATTCTGTTCATTCTTGAAAATTAATCAGAAGGAAAAAAAATCAAAGGCCTATAAACCATTTTTCTGAACATACAGATAATAGATGCAACAAAACAACTTCTACATGACTACATCAAACCTACTCCAAAACAATCCATACTGCAGCAAAGCACAAACAAAATAAAATCATAACAGTTGCCTTTCCTTGTCCAGCAAAAAACATGCACAACAAAGCTAACGAAATTAATCAAACGACATCCCTGACATAGCTACATTACATGTCCTATACTTTAGAAAGTTACGGGTTCCGTACAGAGATCAAATACAAAACAAGTACATATCAATGATATCATTCAAGACCACATCCAAAGGTTCAAAGCAATTGCAATCAGGAGTTCCAATGTAAGCAAGCAGAAACCAAAACACATGTTGGATATGTTGCAACTGATGGCGTAACAATTAGAAACAATGGAAAGACAATCCCCTCCATAGTAACAGCACAACATAAACCTGGAAGTCAAAGATACAATAGTAAGTTTAGTAACTTATCTCGCTAAAGTTCATAGAATCAAAGAATCTAAATTAAAACGAAAGTTTATAATGTTACCTTCACAAAACTCTTTCAACATCTACACTCGAGGAGGTGATATCTATGTAATTTTCCTCAATTGTAAGATCGATCTACAAAAATAAAGTAAAAGTCCTTTCTCAATTAAAATAAAAGTAAACGTGAAGTTAAATATACAAAACAAACAGTAGGATTTAATAGAGAATAAATGAACTCTTACCGATGCTGAGTATTCATCTTTGAACTCTTCCTTTAACCAGTCCTCACAACAAAGTATAGCCTCCACTGTAATGGCATCCAAAGAACTCCTAGCATCGGATATGGCGCGACCACCCATACTGAAAGCTGATTCAGAGGCAACTGTGCTCATGGGGACTGCCAACACATCTCTAGCCATTCTTGAAAGGATCGGATATTTTCCTTGGTTTAGTTTCCACCATTCCAAGATATCATCAAATGTGTCGCTATCTTCATAACAACCTTCTTTAAAATATATGTCAAGTTCTGACATTGAACTATCAATTGCATTGTTACCTTTATTCAAGGATAACAGAAACTGACGATGCTTATCACGCCTCCCTTGGCTAGCATTTGAAGTCTTGGCTCTTACAGTAGGTTGGGACTCAACCATTGATTTGAGTGTCAAGTGCATTCTTTCATAGAAATTAAAAACAGAATAACATGAATCCACTATTTTTTGAATTTGAACTTCAGGATCCATACCTTTATACAACATTGGAATGATATGCTCCAATTGCATCTTCTTCCCTCTTGGGTCCAATATGGCAGCAATACCCATCAATGTCACAGCATTACATTCTCCCCAATAAGCATTGAATTTGGTGCGCATATCTTCTAGCATCGATGGAACTGGAAAGAGCTCACTCTGTGCATCTGTCAACACATTGTTAATATTTGCAATGTGAAACAAAAAGTTGTTGGAAGTGGGATATTTAACCCCTGAAAAAACTTGAGTGGCATCATAGAAAACCTCTAAAAGATCACAAACGTTTGATGCATATATCCACTCAGCGGGTTCTGGCAAATGATTATATGATGAATCCCATACTGACAACTCTATAAAAGCTTTCTGAAAAAGCAATGCAGACTTCAACATTTCATATGTTGAATTCCAACGCATTGGACAATCCAAAATCAATCCCTTCCCTCTTGTATTCAAATGCTGATCTTCTACAATATGCTGAAATTTCCGAAGTGATGCAGCGTGGGACCCAAATATAGGGCCAATTATTTATCTATTTTTAATTGTCAATTTTATTTACGTTTTTGAGTTGTCGTAATTGTCCAAATAAATAATTGAGATAGCCTGTGATCTTAACGTTTATTCGTAGATTTAATTTTGATCAATTAATTAATTAGAGTCAAATTAGGGTAGTTAGAGGTCAATTTGAAATTTAAATCTGTCAGGGTCAAATTAGGATAAGTTTGTTGTCCAATTTAAATTGATTTCTATTTTTGTAACCCCATCTCTCCTATATAAAGAGATGGTAGTCCAATGTATTAGTCAGTCAAGTATTATTAAAAAAGTGAGATTTTATCTCTATCTCCGTCTCTCTCTCTCCCCTCACGTGATCTACATGTTTCTTCTTCTTCAACCCCTCGTTATCGACGAGTTTTCTTCTTCTCGACCCCTCCTTTTCTCCACCGATATTGCACCGCCCAAATTATTTTGTTGTCAACGTCGACGCCAGAATCGATTTGCATCATTTGGTATCAGAGCATGGATATTGAATCGTTCCTACGATTCAACGATCCCGTTGCATATTGACGTTTGAAGCTTGATCTCAACCGCATATCTCATGGGCCGCATGCGCGTTCGCGTCAACGGAAGTTCCAGAAACGTCTCTTGTCAAGTCTCAAGGTGCAAGGATGGTTGGACGCGTTAGCCAAAGAAAATTCGCCCGTCAACGACGAAAATCAGACCACAGAAGCTGCTGTACAGCCTGTTGGTGAACAAAAAATTGAAGGTATCTATTCTAAATGAAGATTTGTTTGATATACCTCCAGTGCAACCAAACA
This sequence comes from Ottelia alismoides, assembly GCA_037367405.1. Classification (NCBI taxonomy): domain Eukaryota; kingdom Viridiplantae; phylum Streptophyta; class Magnoliopsida; order Alismatales; family Hydrocharitaceae; genus Ottelia; species Ottelia alismoides. Next base: position 180,022 of record JAZKJV010002699.1, read on the forward strand.
ATGAAGAGAAAGGGTCGATTTTTGACAGAAGCGCGGAAAAAGGATCTGATTTCGAAGTCGAAGCTGCTGTCCAGGAGGTTTCGGGCCAGCCCCCGCCGCCGAAAACGTCCCCGACAACGGCTCCAGCACCTGTGCCGCACGGCCTGGGCAGTCCCGCATCCTCGGGACCCCTTCTCGCATCCTCGGGACCCCTTCCCGCACCCACGGCAACCCCAACCCAACCCCCAACCTCGCCGGCACCTTCCCCCATCCCCGTGTTTTCATTCGCAACCCTAACACACCCCCGCCGCCTCCTGCCTTCTTCCCCATCGCCGACCCCGCCGCCCCTCTTTCCCACACCGCGCCTCTCCTCCCCGCAGCCCATCCTCGCTCCCCCACGTCCCCTCCAGCCCTCGCACCTTCCCCCGCGCTTTCCCGTTCGCCCCCGCATCGCCACCCTTCCCCCCATCGCTCCAATAGAGCCCAACGCCAGCCGCCAGTCCCGCGCCCCACCTGCGCCGCCTCGACTCTAGCCTTCTCGCCATCGCCGCCACTCACCCCGCGCACCCACCTCCTTCCCCACCGTCGCCTTCCGCATCTGCTCGCCTCTCTCTCCCTCACGCCGCCAACACCCCCGCCACCTGCCCGCGCCTCCTCCTTCCCAGCACCTCCACGAACTCGCCCCCCCTCCGCGACCGCGCCTCCTGCGCGAAAAAGATGCGGTCGTATGGACCGCCGCCGGCAACGCCTCCGTCAACCTCAGTCCCGCCGCCTTTTGTTGATGAAGAAAGGAACCCTAACTGGGGGTCCAAATGTTACGGGATGGCAATCCCACAAATTGTGGGGTGGGAGTTTGATTGGGAAAAATTGTGAGAAAAAATTCCATAAAGCCCTTATTTGCAGAAAGGTCCAAAATGATAAGAAGATAAGGAACAATGAAGGGATACGAAAATTACGCCCATACCCCCGGCTACAGAAATATTTAAAGAAGAGGACTGTAATTAGGAAATCAGGGGATCTTCCTTATCCAAGTAGGACTAGGACCTTGGGTTTTCCCTATATAAGGACCCCATGGCTCCATTCCTTGGACACATCTCCTCCCCTCCTCTCCTTGTGCCATTGCTTCACTATGGATTCTCCAAGGGCCATATTATTCATGCCACATCAATTTTTCAATCATCACAATAAGGAGGCAAAAGTCCAAGATACGCTGCCGTTTGTGCCACACATGTTCTTCCACGAAGAAAGCCGCGCCCGCATATGGAATCCGCCATTCACCCCACACCAGTTCTTCCAGAAGATGGTGGACCATGCAGATTCGACCTCCAAGCCTACATCAAGCAATTCGTCGGGAGATGAATTTTTTAAAGCAGCGGAGAGTTGATGCAGCGTGGGACCCAAATATAGGGCCAATTATTTATCTATTTTTAATTGTCAATTTTATTTACGTTTTTAAGTTGTCGTAATTGTCTAATTAAATAATTGAGATCGCCTGTCATCTCAACGTTTATTCGTAGATTTAATTTTCGTCAATTAATTAATTAGAGTCCAATTAGGGTAATTAGAGGTCAATTTGAATTTTAAATCTGTCAGGGTCAAATTAGGATAATTTTGTTGTCCAATTTAAATTGATTTCTATTTTTGTAACCCCATCTCTCCTATATAAAGAGATGGTAGTCCAATGTATTAGTCAGTCAATTATTATTAAAAAAGTGAGATTTTATCTCTATCTCCGTCTCTCTCTCCCCTCGCGTGATCTACACGTTTCTTCTTCTTCAACCCCTCGTTACCGACGAGTTTTCTTCTTCTCGACCCCTCCTTTTCTCCACCGATATTCCACCGCCCAAATTATTTTGTTGTCAACGTCGACGCCGGAATCGATTTGCATCACAAAGTCTGGAAGGTGAATACTTGAGAAATTTGACGCTTTCTCTAATGTTTTCAATGACTCCTTTTATCTTGCGCAATCCATCTTGAACAACTAGATTCAATATGTGAGCAGCACAACGTGAATGAAATAATGATCCCTTACTTATCAAACAACCGCTCCCTGATAGAAAACTCTTTAACTTTCTAACAAGAACATTGTCAGCACTGCAATTATCAAGAGTTATACTCATCACTTTCTTGTCAAGAGACCATTCCTGTAAGATTTTGTAAATAAATTCAGCAAGTCTTTCCCCTGTATGAGGAGGGGCCATCTCTCTAAATGCAATTATATGCTTCTGCAATTTCCAAGAGTCATCAATATAATGAGCAGTCAAGCACAAATAACCCTTATTTTGGTTGGATGTCCACATATCGGAGGTGAGACTAACGCTTTCAATTTTATGTAATCGACTCTTCAATTGTTTCTTCTTCTCTTCAAATAATTTCAAGTACACTCTAGCAGTTTGACGTGAAAAGGGTTGGAATAGATGATTTGCATAACACATTGTCCTTTTAAAACTATATCTCTCAACAATTGAGAATGGCAACTCCGCATCTATAATTAGCTCAATTATCATTGTTGGGAAACGTGAATGAGATGATTCTATTCCATAGCCCTAGGTTCTCTTATATAGGAGAGTAGCCTATGGGTAAATTACATGAAGAGAATAACAAGAAGATAAAATAACAAAGAGATACAGTGACTCAATATGCGTCAACACTCCCCCTCAAGATGGAGCATAGATGTCAATCATGCTCAGCTTGGAAGCACACTTCTGAAATGGACCTCGTAACAATGCCTTGGTGAATATATCTGCAGTCTGGTTCTCTGAAGTAACATGAGATGTGGCAATGAATCCTTTCTGAATCATATCACGTATGAAGTGACAATCCACCTCAATATGTTTGGTCCGTTCATGGAATGCAGGGTTGTTTGCAATAAACAAAGCAGCCTGATTATCACACTCCAAGTTCATAGGAAGTGGTACATCTAAGCATAAATCCGTCAGCACCGCTTTCACCCACATCATCTCTGTAGTAGCCTGGGCCATAGCCCTATATTCGGATTCAGCACTAGATCTAGCTACCACAGTTTGTTTCTTGCTCCTCCATGAGACTAGGGCATCTCCAACATAGACAGCATACCCTGAGGTGGACTTCCTATCCTTAGGACATCCTGCATAGTCTGCATCTGCGCATGCTGAGATAGAAATCCCCTTTCCTTTCTTGAATAGCAGACCTTTACCTGGAGAAGATTTGAGATATCTAAGTATCATGTGTATTGCATCCATATGCACCTGGCGTGGCTGCTCCATGAACTGGCTCACACGGCTCACTGCAAATAATATATCTGGCCTAGTGATCGTGACATATAACAGTTTGCCTACCAGTTCTCTATATCTTCTCCTGTCCACCTCCTCTGTATCATCATCATACAGCTTCATGCTAGGGTCTATTGGTGTCGTAGCAGGTCGACACCCTAGCATACCTGTCTCACTCAGTAGATCTGTAACATACTTCCTCTGTGACATGACTAATCCATACGGATTTCTAGCAAATTCCAGCCCCAGAAAATATCTAAGGACTCCCAGGTCCTTGGTGACAAACTCGGTCCCCAGCCTTTCCTTTGCCTGCTTAATGCCCTGGTCATCATCACCTGTAATCAAGATATCGTCAACATAAACCATGATTACAATAATACCTCTTGCCGTCTTCTGTACAAACAAGGAATGATCAGCATTGGAGCGTCTATATCCTTGTTTCTCAAAGAGGTCTGACAGCTTCTGGAACCATGCTCTGGGGCTCTGCTTAAGGCCATAGATGGCCTTATGTAATATGCAAACCTTGGAACACTCCCCCTCAACAGCAAAACCTGGTGGCTGTTGCATGTATACTTCCTCCTGCAGGTCTCCATACAGAAATGCATTCTTCACATCTAGTTGATAGAGTGGCCAGTCTCTAGTAACTGCAACTGATAACAGGATCCGCAGAGTGGAATGACGCGCCACAGGGGAGAACGTGTCAAGGTAATCTACCCCATATGTCTGTGTGAATCCCCTTGCAACTAGGCGTGCCTTGTATCTGTCAATGGAGCCATCTGCATTGTGTTTCACTGTAAACACCCATTTGCAACTCACCGGGTTGACATCTGGAGGTATAGTAACCAAGCTCCATGTTCCTCTAGACTGAAGTGCCGCCATCTCTTCCTCCATTGCTAGCCGCCATCTAGAATCCTGCAAAGCCTCATGGTGGTTCCGTGGAATGTCTATAGCTGAAAGTGCCAATGCAAACGTCCTGAAGTGTCCAGATAGCCTCTCAAAAGACACAGCTGCTGATACTGGATATTTGGCACAGCTCCTCTTCGGCTTGCGTAGAGCGATTGGAACATCCAGATCCTCTGTGGTATCACCATGCTCCTGTAATGCATCCTGCTGAGAAATGTCGTCAGATCCATCAACATTAATATTTTCATTACATACCATAGGCGAGCTAGTTGACTGGTCAGGACCATGAGCTGGATGCGGCCTGCGGGTGTAATGGAATGGTAACGGGGATACTGTTGATGGCGGTGGTGGTGGCGGTGGTGGTGGTGGTGGTGATGGTGGTGACGGTGGTGATGTTGGTGGTGCCATGAATACGGTATCAGGAGATATAGGTGGTGGCTGCATGTTCCCGGATTCTGAAAAATACATAATGGATTCAAAGAATGTAACATCTGCACTGATCATATACCGCCGACGCACAGGGTCAAAACACTTGTACCCCTTTTGAGTTCTGGAGTACCCCACAAAGACGCACTTGACAGCCCTAGGAGAGAGCTTGTCAGAACCAGGCGACAACTGATGGACAAATGCGACTGACCCAAACACACGAGGGGTAAGAATGAACAGATCCTTGTCAGGATAAATAAGTGAAAAAGGAACCTGTTCATTCAAGACAGACGAGGGCATACGATTTATAAGATAACATGCAGTGAGGACTGCATCACCCCAGTAGGAATACGGAACATGACTCTGAATGAGAAGTGACCTTGTGACATCAAGTAGGTGACGGTGTTTTCTTTCTGCAACCCCATTTTGTTGAGACGTATGAGCGCAGGATGTTTGGTGAACAATTCCTTTAGAGGAGTAGTAGTTGGCTAGATTGTTGGTGCACAACTCTAAGGCATTGTCACTTCTCATAATTTTGACAGTTGTGGAAAAACATTCTGAATCTCATTTAGAAAGTGAATAATAATATTTCCAGCTTCAGACTTATTTTTCATTAGAAATACCCATGATGCTCTAGAGAAGTCATCCACAAATACAATATAAAACCTGTGCCCCTGATGATCGGGAACACGACTCGGACCCCAGACGTCGACATGAAACAACTCAAACTTGGAGTTACTACTCCGACCTTGACTACTGGGAAAAGATGACCTGTGATGTTTTCCCAACTGACACGCCTCACACTGAATAGGTGTGTGAGAAAGACTATAAGGTAGGACTAGACGCAACTTCTGAAGCGGTAAATGACCAAAACGCAGATGCCACAGGAGAGGAGATACTTGTTCTGCGGGAGAAGCTGTGATTCCGGCAAACGGGGTCTGGTTCAGACGATAAAGGCCTCCTTGCTCATAGCTATGACCAATCACGTTGCCCGTACGGATGTCCTGAAAAATCAAGGAAGATGAATCAAAAATAGCTCGACAATGAAGATCCTTCGTAATCTGACTAATTGACAACAGATTCATAGAAAAATGCGGTGCATGCAAAACATTCTTGAGCTGCATAGAAGACGTCAATCTAATCTCCCCCTGACCCATGATAGGAGAATGCGTGCCATTGGCAATAACTACTATCCGTCCTGGAGGAATCTGAGTGTATCCTGTAAGTAGGCTCTGGTCGCTACATAGATGATGTGTAGCGCCGGAGTCCATGATCCATGGCAGTGTATCAGATCTACTACTGTAGAGTGCAAGTGTACTACCTGAAGTACTAGTAGAGGCCGAGGCAGAAGCAGCAACATCAGTATGGTTCTCTGTAGTCGGTGCTGGACCCGATGATGGAATAATGCCCCTGAGACGGGCAACTAGATCATCAAATTGTTGATCCAGTGTAGCAGCAGACGGGGGCTCTATCTGCTCAGCGGCTCGTGCGGATGCAGGAAATCCATGCTTTGAGTAGCATGTATCTTCAGTATGTCCGACTCGGTGACAATATGAGCATGTTGGCCTAGTGCGGCCACCCCTTCCACGGGGAGTACGTCCACGGCCCTGGTAATGAGAACCACGGCCTCTGTTGGCCGCCATGGCTGAGGGATTCTGACTCGCAGCTGCTGAAGGTACTGTAATCCTACTCAATCTGTGAAAAGCCTCCTCCATGGGAGGAATAGTCGAATCCGCCAAAATCTGTGAACGTGCTGCCTCATATTCTGGATCAAGTGCAGCGAGAAACACACCCACCATCGTCGCATTCCTGTATGTCTTCTGCTGTTCTGGCGTGGCGGTAAGAGGCATGAAGCTATAGAGCTTCTCAAACATCCCTCTCAATGATGTATAGAGAGAATGTAAAGGACGACCGTTCTGCTTTATTGTGAATATGTCATGTTGTAGTTGCAGAATCTTCGTCTCATTTTTCGCCTGAGAATACGTTGCTGCCAGGATATCCCACATGTCTTTAGCCGTGGGTTGATGTAAGATGTCATTGGCGATTTCAATAGCCAATGTACCGGATAGCCACACCTTGGCATATGCATCATCGGCCTCCCATGAGGCATGAACTCCAGTCTTCTCTGCAGGCTCTGGCTCGGTAAGAATGTGCTTCTTACCTGTAGACTTCATCATGCTCATGAACTGCATTGCCCACAGTTCATAGTTCGTACCATCCATTTTTACAATAGGCGCTGGACCACGAAATGCGCCAATAGACGGGATATCTGCCTTGCTATCCGACATACTGGAAACGGAAGACTGGAGAGACTGAAAGAGAAATAATCTTTGTCTACAGTGACATAAACGGGATTAGTTGCGTGTGTAGACTTCAAGCAACCAACCCCATATAGATCCGGATCTGTGCCCTAGGGTTTTGGGACTTAGGGCACGTAAGCACGTGCGAGGGGCACGCGCGCACGCACCTGGAGTATCACGCGTGCACTGGAACGCGCAACTGGAGAATCAAGCGTGCACTGGCGCACGCAACTGTGCGTGTAATAGTGCGCACAGTCGCCCGGGGATGGTGCGCACGGTGCTGCGCGAGCAGGGGCGCAAGGCTTATGCGCGCAGGGGCGCAAGGCTTATGCGCAGGCGTGCAGCGATGCACGCAGAGGCGCGCGAGACTATGCGCAGATGTGCAACAATGCACACCGAGACACCGGTGATGCGCAATATGCGCGCACAGGCGCGAGATGCGCGCACACGCGCACAGGCGCTAGAGTCGATGCAGCGTCGCCTGCGCGGAGATGGTGGCTGATCGGCTAGGCGGCGCCGACTCGAGAGAGAGAGAGAGGGAGAAGAGAGGCCAGCGGGTGGGGTTAGGGTTAGGGTTAGGTTTCGAGAACTCCGGTCTAGGACCGTCGCTCTGATACCATGTTGGGAAACGTGAATGAGATGATTCTATTCCATAGCCCTAGGCTCTCTTATATAGGAGAGTAGCCTATGGGTAAATTACATGAAGAGAATAACAAGAAGATAAAATAACAAAGAGATACAGTGACTCAATATGCGTCAACAATCATCTTCCTAAAATGCATAGTGTCAAAGTTGTTAATAGAGAGTGATGTATCACCAACAGTATTTTTGGCTAATTGCAAAGTTCGTTGGCCATTTGCTTTTCTTTTCTTTGGACATCTTTCACTTAAATGCCTAAGCAGAGTGGTAGTGGGGCCACCATTAACAACAACAAAAAGTTTACCACAATGTATGCATTTGGACTTGGTAACACCTTTGTCTTCAACCTCTATCATTTCTTTCCAAACTTCAGATTTTTTTTCCTTTTCTTGTTATCCTTAGTGGGGCTTGGTTTATCACTTTCGTCACTAGACGATTGAACATCTTCCACGTTCTCAACACCATCATTTGATTGTTGAACATCAGTATTTCCCGATTGATAATCAATCATCTCTATATAATAACAAAAAAAATAATATTACCACAAACATGAACACATCCAAAATTACTGTCTAACAATGAATATGTATATGCAAACCTGAATGTGAGAGTTGTACTGGGCCTGGCACTATTTGTGAAATGTTGGACAATTATTCATGATTGAATAACTCCATCGATCCTGGAAATATTTCAACCACAAATTAGACTATTATACAATTACATATTTGCATTACTCTGACCAAAAGCAATGCAGCCAATGCTTCACCCAAACATGTTTAGCTTGACATGATCTAAAAGCCATAAGAAGTATGCTCCTACATGACCTAAGTAGGAAAGTTTACTGGATTTGATATGCTTAGTGATGATCGATATTTATTAATAATGGAAAAACAGAGAGATGATGACATGCTATTAAGATAATTTTACACCATTTAGGAAATTAGGATATTCCACAGCCTTCTGGTTTTCATTCAGCTGCATAGAGAGAGGCATCTCCAGCCTACTGGAATTTTGAATTGTTGGCAACAAATGAAGTTGCCAGGTTTTCACACAAGAGATAGGCATCTCCAACTCCAAAGTTAGGTCAGGAGGACGGTCACTCACTAGGGACCAACAAGAAAGCAGTAACCATTTGCATGGATTGGTTGACTTTGCATCATTTATGGAATGGAAAAGTTGCTGCGCACACTAATGTTTTCATCATTTTTTTGCAGTAACATAGATTAGTGGGTATACGGTCGGCTGCAATCATCTTTGGGTTGCTGCAACTGACTGGCCGTTTCTGTACATCAATAGTCAAGAATCGATAGCATGCAGAGACGTCGTTCATGATATGGTATGGCAAGATAAGTATCCAGATCTTTCGTTCATGATATGGCGGAGGAAGAGGCAGTGCCGCAGTGGAGGGGGACATACAGTACCTTTGTAGACTTGCAGTTCGCCGCCGCACGGCCCGCACCTGGCTGGGTTGGGAGGGGCGGAGATAGGTTGCACGAATCGCCGGAGCCATGAAGCCAAGAGGACGGGAATGGGATGACGGGAATCGCCGAAGCCAAGAGGGCCACCGGAGCCACGAAGACAATTGCTGGCGGATGGGAATGGGGACGGGAATCGCCGAATCGGGATGGAGGCGCACTGGGACTGCGGTCCGCGGACACCAAATTTTTTTGGGTGTTTTGTTAGGAATAGGAACCGAGGTAGGGTGGTGGTACCTTGGCCCTTGGGTATAGGTTTAGGTCACAACTTTTACTTTTCAGAACAGGAGTATTCTATTTCTACCTTCAGGCTTCAGGTCTTTGGAATTCAGATGATATATTATGTAAAATTAAAATAGATCAGATCCGCAACCATATTGCCATGATTGAAATAACAAAGTTTAGGGTTTTCAAGTATCCGAGTTATCGAGTTATCGAGTCGAGTTGCCGAGTTGAACAACCCCTAACTCGGACTCGACTCGATACGCTAACGAGTCTTAAATTCCAACCCGGGCTTGGGCTCGTTAAGGTTTCGAGTCAGGCTCGTGAGCCCTTAACGAGCCGAGTCCGAGTTCAACTCATCGAGTTCGAGCTTTCCTGACAACCCTACATGAAAGTAGACAATATTCTCTTGCCCCAGTCTTTCATAATCTAAGGCTTAATCTCTATAGTGCATGTTTCTTCTTAGAATTCAAAAGTTTGCATAGGGCAACGGTAAAATTCATTGGAGTGAACATAACGGGGAGTATGGAACCACTATAAATATTATTAAAATGGAGTGCACATAATGTTATCGCCTTTTAATAAATCCATTATATACGTAGTTTTAGATCCAAATAAGACATGTATCATCTTAATTGTTTCCTATCGTCATGTCTATGTTCTTTCCCACACTCTCGACCAAATTCTCACACTTTAACTGTGTTGCGGCATCTATTTGCAATGTTTAAAAAGGCGGTCCAAGTGGCAGCATATGCGGACTCGGGGGTCTCAATGCACCGCATAGGCTATATTCGCTCAATATGTGGTGAAAGCGCATATGCGGCTGAGTAATATGCATATGCTGCCGCATATCTATTCTAACTTAAACCTGGAAGGCTGGAATCCAATAAATACTCTATCACCTAATTTGAAACCTCTTCCCGACTCTGAGTAAGACCCTGCCCCCAACCTAGCATTCCACTTCTCCAGTTTTTTTTGACTCGCTCGCGCTGCATGCGTTATCGCTCGGGTTGCTCGCTCGTCGCGTTCTCTCCCTCTCTCTGGTCGCTGCGATGCCTTACTCTCCCTCTCTATCTCTGGTTGCTGCACTGTTGTTATATCAAGTTAGACTTTTGCGATCAGCCCTTGCATGTTCTGCTCTCTCTCACCTTTGAGATATTAGCATCTTCCCTTGTGTTCATGTTATCCCCTTGCAAAGGGTTTCTACCTTTGGTGCATACATTCTGATGATAGAAGTCAAATAAGTTTGAAGTTGACTCTTAAATTGTTAACAAGTTTTTAGGGATACTTGTTCTCCTGTTGTTGTGAGAAATGTTCCAGTGGATTTTTTAGGATTTGCCTTTCTTTATACATGAAATTAAAGTTACTATTTTTATTTGCTCAGTTTTTTTCATTAACATTATAGTGTCTCGTGGGTGGCTTGGGGGAATAGTATATTCTTGCTTTCTTTATCTTGACATGTATGACTTGTTCTTTACCTTGATGTATATGGTTTGGAATAATATATATATATATATAGTGAATCTAATTTATCTTTCAAAATTCTGGATAAGCTGAATCTAATATATCTTTCCAATATGCACATATTGGAAGAGTACTATCTTTTCAAAAATCTGCATAGACAAGTATTCATGAGTAGTTGGAATTTTTTCTGGAGCCAGAACTCCAACTCCAGGTACAATAAGGGAAAGGACAATATAGACGGACTTTCTGAATATTTGTGCGTCCACTATAAGATCCAAAATTCAAGAGTACTTGAAGTTCTTTACAGTTCCAAAATTCAAGAGTAACATTTATTGATTAAGGGACTTGGAATTGCAAAGTCAGAATTTTTAACACCTAATTGCAAAGTTAGAAGTTTAACACCTATCTATTGATTAAGGGACTTGGAATTGCAAAGTCAGAATTTTTAACATCTAATTAAATTCATTTAGAATGGTTTTTTTTGTGAATTACATGCATGTGAATAAAAGTCCGTGTTCCGATCTTGCATATTCCGATCTTGCAGTACGCGGACGATACGTTCTTTTTCTGGAGATCTTCGGCGAGCTTTCTGGGCTCTTCAAGAATGAAGCCAAGTCCGTGTTCGTGCCCTTCGGCCCTGCGATCTTGGACCGAGATGAGTATGCGGCGGCTCTTGGTTCGGCGTGTTCTTCGCTGCCGATGGATTACTTGGGGATGCCGCTGAACGTGGGGAGGTCGCGACTGAATGATTGGCTGAAAGTGGTGGAGAAGGTGGAACTGAGGTTGGCAGGCTGGAAGTCCGCGCTACTATCGCGTGGGGACAGGCTTGTTTTACTTAAGGCGGTTCTTTTGGCGATTCCGATCTATTTTTTATCCAATCGTAAGATGCCAAAAGGGATCAAGGCCCGGCTGGAGAAGCGTATGCGGGCCTTTCTTTGGGGTAAGAGAGGGGAGGGGGCGAGAGGGATGCGCTTGGTTGGGTGGGAAGATATTACGTACGTGAAGGAGCAGGGAAGCCGGTGCTTGGCGGGGGGGGGAGGAATCGGTTTCCTTTTGGTTGGACGATTGGGCGGGGGGGGGGGGACCGCTATGCTCCCGCTTCCCGCGCCTCTTTGCTTTGGCTGCCGATAAAGCGTGCTCGGTTGCGGCTTGTTGGGGGGATGGGGTCTGGTGTCCTTCCTTTGTGACGAATTTCTCGGATCAGAGGCTGGAGGAGTTCTTGGTGATGCTCGAGGCGGTGCGGGAGGTTGGGCGCCCTCCTGGGGGGCGTGATCACTGGTGCTGAAGGGAGTCCCCTTTCTCGGTCAAGAAGGCTCATGGTGCTATTGCTAGGCCGCCTCCATCCCTATCGGAGGAGTTATCTCTTGATTGTGCCTGTATTTGGGCTCTGAAGCTTTCGGAGCGGGTTGGCTTTTTTTTATGGCTGATGAGGAGGAAGAGGTTGATGACGAGAGACCGTTGTGCTCGGCTCTTAGGCGTGTTGTCCGACATGTGTCTGCTCTGTGCTACGGTGGTCGAGTCTGTGGAGCACTTATTCTTCTTGTGCCCCGCGGTGGTTGAGATTTGGCAGGGGGCTGTTTTGGGTTGGTGTTGCACTGCTGACCTTCTTGCGTTCTGGTCTTCGATCCGGGCTAACAAGGGAAAGCCGAGGCTGGAGGTTCTGTATCCGTTTGCGGTGCTGTGGGCGGTGTGGCAGGAGAGAAATGATCTCGTGTTCTCGGGCCAAAGGTTCTACAAGGAGAATGTGGTGGCGTCTGCGAAACATTTGGTGAGGGACTGTGCGGTGTAAAGGTACTGTAGGTGTGGTTGGTGTTGGCTTTCCTTTTTGTTGTCCCTAGTGTCTGTTTCTTATTTTGAATAAATTTTCTTGGGGAGTGCACTATCGAGTGTATCCCCCTTGCTTCCGGATTTCAAAAAAAAACATGCATGTGAATAACATTAGAATAAGATAATTGGTCGTTGGTAATTGAATTACAATCATATATACTGATATTTTGCCTATGTTATACTTTTATGAAACATATATATCTAATATTTTGAATTTATAATAATTATAATTATTATTATTAATTAAAATAATACAAATTGCATAATCCACATGTACTTCCACTTATTCACTTACTCGCTTCAGTTTGCTTGACCGAATGAACACTGCACATATATATTCATTAGAAAATTTATTATATTCTATAAAAAATTACAAAGTACAATCATTTTTTCTAAGCTAATTCAAACTAAAAATGTCAAGTTATCAACATTCAAACATATAAAACCTATAAGGTAAGGCAATAAATATAGTATAATGATAACAAAATGCTATAATAGAACTGACATCATTAAGTCCAACACATACTTAGTTTCAAATATTAAGTAGTAAATTTGCTTCAATGCTATTTTTACATACATAATATTAAGTATTGGCTTTTATCACGCCATCATTCTCAGAAGGTGTAGAATGATCAATCTCCAAACCAGATTAACTCATCTTCTATCGATGGCTCTTAGAGCTCACTTAGGACAGCATGTTCTAGCTCCTGGGGGAGTTGGATTCGGTCTTTTGCTTTTCATTGTGTGCGATTTGGGTGGATCGTAAGGTGCCATTTTTTGTCGGAAGCCATTTTATGTATAAAATGTACTGTAGCATGCTAAGGCTCTAAAGAAATTTGATCTATGTATTTTTTTCGAACACTAATATAACCTGAGCTGATCTAAAAAAATTCAACCTGAGTTTAGGCAGGCACCATTTTGGTGCGTTGTCGTCATATCTTTTCAAAAATTTTTGCGTCACTACTGTGGTAATATATTATTACATAGGAAACAATAAGCAATAACTTTCTCACACATGCATGACATTATATCTTTTTATTTTATTTTATTCTTTTTTTTTGAGGCTCAAAAGAAGGGGGATACACTCGTTGGTGGTCGCCCCAAAATTATATATAACTAAAAAAGAGAGATATTTTATTCTTTCTTGATATGAAGCATATAACGCAGTAGACGGTAATGGAGTATCAAGGAAGACAGGAACGGGGGCTTTTTACGGGAAAATTCACTAGTTCACTCTGGTGCTCACCATAGCACCTTGCTTTGCCAAGCTACGTGCTTGCCTCATTGGCACCCAATAGAAATCACCTCCCTTGATGGGAGGCGGGGTGCGAGGGTTTCACTGGACTGCTTAAGCATGCGCTTAGGGTGCTTTTGAAACATTGGATGCCTTGTCTTTGGATCTTTCTATCCTTTGATGGAGGTTGTCTTAATTTCATGCTCACATGACTATAGAGCTTGGAGGGATGGTTGATATGTTTTAGCATGTTGTGTAATTTGATTATTGTTGAGATATTTCATATCTTTCTTTCTATTTTCTTATTATCTATTTATTTTATCTTCTTCATGTAACTTGCCTAGTAGGTTCCTCTCCTATATAAGAGAACCCGATGACCTCTCATTATTGCAATCAAGTCTTTTCCCTTTACATGGTATCGGAGCGACGATCCTAGACCAGAGTTCCCGTATCTCACCAAACCCTAAACCCTACCCACCCCCCCCGGTCACCCTCGGCCGCCTGAATTGCCGCCCCAGGCCGCCGCCCCTTCCTCCGCCCGACCGTTGCCTGGGCTGCCTGGCCTCCATTCGGCCGCCACCCCAACCTCCAGGCTGCTGCACAGCCTCCCTGGCTATCGCCTCAGCCGCCCAGGGTGCCGACGCAGCCTCCGTCGGCCATCCCGTGCGCTTCCGAGCACCCCTGTAAGTCGTTCTACGGTCTAAACCGGTCTGATTTTGATCGGAAAATGTGATTTCATACCTATAAATCACGTTTTCCGGCCCTAGCAAGCAACAAAGATTGATGAGGATGGTTGTATGAGTCTACACGGTCACCCTCGGCCGCCTGAATTGCCGCCCCAGGCCGCCGCCCCTTCCTCCGCCCGACCGTTGCCTGGGCTGCCTGGCCTCCATTCGGCCGCCACCCCCAACCTCCAGGCTGCTGCACAGCCTCCCTGGCTATCGCCTCAGCCGCCCAGGGTGCCGACGCAGCCTCCGTCGGCCATCCCGTGCGCTTCCGAGCACCCCTGTAAGTCGTTCTACGGTCTAAACCGGTCTGATTTTGATCGGAAAATGTGATTTCATACCTATAAATCACGTTTTCCGGCCCTAGCAAGCAACAAAGATTGATGAGGATGGTTGTATGAGTCTACACGTACAACCAATCCTCCGTATGATCGTGTATACTCATTTATGCTAGTCTACTCCCCAATCGAGTTCCGTTATTCGGCCATTTTATCCTCATATCAGAGAAAAAGGGTGGCATTTTTTCGTCCAGAGCCTTTAAGGGCTCGACTCCCATCGCTAAGATGGATGTGACCAACTATGAATTGTGATCCATGCAGTTTCCACCCTTATGCAGTGCAACAAGGAGTACATCTTGACAGATCCAAAGCCAACAGATAAAAAATGGGGCAAATGCTTCTTGGAAGCAAAATGATGCATATGCACGTGTTTGGCAATGTGGGACCCTCACCACATAGATAGCCAATGATATTCTGAACCGGCCACCACCCATGCGATGTTGGACACTTTGGCTTCCACCTATGCTCAAACGAAGAATGAGGTCAAGATTCTTCAGCTACAGTACTGTTTAACATCTACAAGGTCAAGCAGAATGGTCGTCCTCTGCACGTGTACTACAGTTCACTCTGTGGCATGTTTGAGAAACTTCATAGCTATATGCCTATTACGACATCTCTTGAGCAACAGAAGGCATATAGGAACTCCACGATGGTTGGAATTTTCACGGCCGACCTTGATACAGAGTATGATGCAACACGTACTCAATTGCTCACTGGAGCTACCATACCTCCCACGGAGGAGGACTATAGCCGTCTCAGTCGGATTATCATGCCTCCTACGACCACTCCTCAGCCCGCGTTCGTTATGGCCGTTTCTCGTGTCCGAGGAGTGATGACCTAGTCTAGAGGACACACGCCTCGTGGCAGAGGCAGCGGATGTTCGCATGGCCCTTGTACTGGATGTTCGCATGGCCCTTGTACTTTTGCCGTCGACTGAGACATGCAAAGGATGCATACTACCAGAAGCATAGGTATCCCGTTTCTGGTCACGTGGCAGAACATATCGAGCCTTCAGATTCACTTGCTCTCCAGGTTGATCCTTGCCTGGATGATATCGTCTCTCGTATTCGAGAGATCACGACTCCTGTTGCAGGAACCACCACTACAGATCAAGGTTCGGAACTCGATTTCGATCTCATTTTGGTGAACTGAAATACCGAAATTTCGGGAAATTTCGACAATTTCGGTGGAAAAGTTGGAAAAGGCTCAGAAATCCGATTTTCCCCAATTTTATTGTAAATTTCGATATTCCAAGTTATTAGAACAATAAATAACATACAAATAGACAATTATTTCACACATATTGGTCATCTATACCCCTTATATAGACATATCGGTCATATCGACCATATCGGTCATATCGGTCATATTGTAACATTGTTAGATATTGCAAATGGACTTAATCTAAGTACTTCAAACAATGAAACAATAGATGTACACCTATAGGCTTACAACATACATATCAATCATCTTATCATCTATGACTATGACGGTATGTCATAGTCACACACCATATCGAACATATCGTTGTTACTTGTTAATAGTTAATAGATAATAACAGAATAATAGTCTTACAAGTTACAACAAGTGAAAATTATTAAGAACATGCACATTAATGATCAATGCAATAAAAGATTAAAATATAATACCTGGTGATATGTTTGGTTCAGAACCAAGAGTTCCGCGGTGGATCTGAATGCCCCCCCTTCTTTGTTGTCTCTCATATTGCATCGCAGATTCAATGAACTCACAGTAGTTCTCCCATGTCATGTACGAGTACATGGCCTTGTAATCCATCACATACTGCATGTATTGGTGGTCATCGATGCTTATGAGTATCCCAAGACGAGGGGAAACATCACTAGATTCGGTATCACGAGTGGCATGACGAGGCTGCGAACTACTGGCCTGAGATCCTCGGGACGACGACGACGGAGTAGGAGAAGATCTCTGCGGAGGAGGAGGAGGAACTGGCGTGTACTCAGGGAAGAAAACGTAACAGTCACCCCCAAAGAAGCTGCCCTGGCTTTGCTCAGGTTGGCTACCTTGGTAGTTGTCTCCGCTGTAGCTACTGTATCCCCCATAGCCACTGTAACCATATGAATATGGTGGAGGTGCATACTGAGGAGGAGGAGGAGGTCCTGGAGGAGGAGCATGAAAGTATTCCGGGAAGATGCCAAATGATCTCTCATCGTGCGGCGATCCATATCCGCCTAAAGGACTTGGTGTTCCTCCGCGATATGGGCTGTCAATGTCCATGCAGTTCAAAAAACCTACAAATGATATCAAATCGTCCATGTAGCTGTCGGTTGGACGATGGCCTCGACCGTACTCGTAATCCATAGGTCATGGACTCGGACTTGGAACAAACTGTCCGTGTGTGTTCCTCTGTCGCTCCATATATTCACGTCCTGCATGTAGTCCTTCCTCAAATATGGTATCTTGTGGTCCACGACCACCCCCTCCTGACCCACCTGAGTTTGTTTCCCCACCATCACTAGGTCCACCACGACCAACATCGTCGTCGTCATCATCATCATCATCATCATCATCATCTCCACTGTCATCCTTTGACTTCGATTTGGATTTGGAGCTACTGGAGAGAATTTCATCAACAACCGCATCAATCTCGCCCTCCAACCCTCCAACAGGGTCTGTAATCCGCCCGGATCTTGCCAAATAGTCACCTACGTCTGCTCCCATTTGCTGGCTTATATTCTCATTTGATCTTCTACCTGGTTGATCAAGAACGGAGGCACCATTGGAATCCATCCTCCTCTGGAGAACGTCTTCATCTGCATCGTCATCGTGCATCTTGAAAATGTATGCAAGATCAATAGGGTCTGTGTAGTCCTCTTTGTCTTGTCCCTCCCTTGCATGTTTCAACTTCAGCCTTAAGTTGTAATGCACGTAGACAAGGTCATTGAGTTTCTTTTCTCCCAACCTGTTCCGTCTCTTGGAATGGATCAAATTGAACGTGCTCCAGTTCCTCTCACAACCACCAGCAGATGCGGTTTGAGACAACACTTTCACTGCCACACTTCGAAGGTTGAGAGCTTCCATCCCGTATAATAACCACCATTCGGCTGCAAAAAAAAGAAAACGAGAGAAATCAATAGTAGGAATAAATGAACACACAAGCAATGGTTTTATTTGTCTTCGTCCCTACCCGAAAGAGTATTGCCCCGTCCATTTACCGCAGTAATCCGACCGAAGGAAACCAACACATCCCGGAAATACTTAACTTGCACACATAGGTTTAAGTCGTAATCCATCTTAACGATTTTTTGTGGCTCCTAATTTAGCTAGAAATTGAGGATTACCTCGTTCATGCACAAGATCTGTAACTTCTCGTCCTTGACGAGCTTCTCCACCACAATATGTACGACTGATAGAAGGTCAGTATTTGTACCAAGTCCATTCTTTTACTGGTACTTAGGATTGAAGTAATAAGCTGGACACAAAGTCACGAACAAGCTCAATACTCATATTCGAAAGATATATAAAAATTTTAAAAATGAAAAACAAATTATATTTATACATAATACATACCGGCCTTGTGAAGAGGATGTGAGAGCATCTTGGACCATCGCTCGTCTATGATGTCCAACCATGCTTTGGATCCCTTTCCAACCGCTTCTCTGACCTTCTCTCTCATGCAGCGCATTGTCTCGTAGATGACTCCCATGGTGGGCTTCTTATCGCCATCCACGATCTGCAATGCAGAATGCCAGAAACAACTGGATCCATGATCCTTGTGACCCGAGTCACATCATCCCAAAAGGAGATATCATTGATCAATATCTCCACCTTCCGACCTCCTTCAGTTTGAGCTTCAGGTATCTCGAACCACTCACCTTGGCAACACATGATTTTCAAACCTGTCTTATGTTGTTTGAGGCTTTGCATCGCTATAAAATTGGTTGCAAAGCGTGTGATGCCAGGCCTCACTAGCTCCCCATTGCACATCCGCCTCATCAGTGCCTGCACTTTATCGTGGTTGTAAATGAATGTGGTGATCATTCGTGCTTTCTCCACCACCCTTAAGACGAGCTTCCTCTTGCTGAAATCCTTGAGGATCAAATCAATGCAATGCGCAGCACACGGTGTCCAAAAAATTCTGTAGCTGCTCGACTTCATTATTGTTTTTCCCGCCTTCTTGAAGTTGCTGCCGTTATCCGTCACAATCTGCACAATGTGATCTTTCCCAACCTCTTTTATAACGTCCTTCATCAACTTCAGCATGTACTTGTGGTCCTTCACATGCTCGGATGCATCAACATATTTCAAAAAGATTGTCTTCCCATCGCAGTACACAAGGAAGATGATGATCTGCTTCCTCGTGTAGCTCGTCCACCCATCGCACATCCATGTCACCCCGTACTCTGGCCATCTCCTCCTCAACTCGGCGATGTACTCATTCATCTCCTCCTTCTCCATCCCCAGATATTTGTTCATGATCTCGTACGATGTAGGAGTCTTCACTCCCGTTCCTGCTGCAACGATCTCATCAATGGCATGCTGCAGAAATGGCCCTCCTGCAATGTTGGCAGGAATGCTCTCCCCAAAGAAGAGCTTGCTGATGGCCTTTCCCACCCTTTCTCGTGCATTGGTGAACATTCCCTTCACCGTTTTCTACCTCGGATCCTTGCTTGCCTTGTATTGCATGGATCTGCTCCTCGTCAAGAAGGGCTCAATTCCCTTCCCCTTGTGTTTCTTGGTGGGTGGTGGTAGTGGTGTGCCTCTAGAACCACTCCCACTCCCACCTGTACCATAGAAGCCGCCCCGTGCACCACCGAGTTCTCTCCTCTCGAACTCGTTCCTCAATGATTCTTTTGTAGCCCTTCTGTATGCCCTCCTCTCCGCTGCAGTCTGAATGTCGGCGGGGTACACAAAGTCATCATCATCTGAATCAGAAAGGACGTTGAATTCTTTCTCGAACATGAACTCCTTCATTTGTTCTTCCCTTCTTACTCTCTCTGTCTCCCTTTCCTTCTTCCTGTCCAAGCTGGCCTTCACCTTATCCCTCACATCTTGGGGACAACACGTGCACTTGGCAACATTCTTGTTATTGCCAACAAGATGTTGCTTCATCCTTGTGATCCCGCCTCCTCCCAACTTCTTTCCACAGAAATTGCATTGTGGCTTCGCCTTATTTCCATCAGGAGCAGATGCATACCTCTAACCAATGTCCCCACTGAAATCGCCCCTCTGATCATCAGAATTGTCAGATCCAGATCCGGAACCAGAATGTGTCATGATGATGATCGTCGAAATCTGCGAGGAAATTCAAGAACAATCATTAAGTAGGCATACAATGCGACCGCTTATGAATATGCAAATTATTTTATGTTTTAAATTTAGGAATTATTATATATTTAATTTTTCTAACACCTAATATTTCGATTTTCAGGAAAACATCCTTAGATCTATACATCAGGGTCGTAGATCTAGCAATTAGGGGACCATTTTCAAGAAAGACTACCTAAATGACACAAAATATGTACAAAAACCAAAAGATTTAACATATGATTTTCAGATTTTCTCAATTTTTAGATTTTATTAATAAAAAAATTCCGGATTATGATTTTTACTTCCATAACTTAAGATCCGAATTTATAATAACCCAACTCATTATCGTTCCACATTAAACCTCAAAAACCCCAATTTCCTCTTCCATAGATCTAACAAAATGTTCTCAAACTATGTTTTAGTTCATGTTAAACTTCATATCCGAGATACCATGTTCATAGCTACCACTATTGTGCAATCAAAACACAAAAGCCTGAATCTTCGTCTCCAAATTTAAAGCTATATTTCGGAAATCTCTCAAAATAAACACCATGCCAAGCTATATCAATATCCTAAGAGTGAAACCCCTAAAAAATTTATAAATTTGATGAAGAATTAGCCTAATTTGGCTTATCTCGAAGGAAGAAGAGCTTGGAGGAAGTTGGAGATGTTTCTGCCTGAACTCGATCGAAATGTGATGCTTTCGACTGAAATTTCGGTATATATCGGCACCTCGGTGAATATTTTAACGCAAGATTCCCTCTGTTGGCCGATATCTCAAGTTGAGCCAAAATCTCGCCGAGATCTCGCTTGAAACCGTGGATATCGATATATATACCAGTTTCAAAAGGCCAGACCCGTCGAAACCGATATTTCGATGAAATTTCGTCGAATTAACGCAAAATTTAATTCCATGCTACATATATCATAGCCACAGCCAGAGCCTCTTCGAGCTCCTCAGGTATTGCTTATGCTTTCACTGGTAGTAATGGTGCAGATATTACAGACTGGATTATGGACTCTGGTGCTTTCCATCATCTTTGTGGAGACAGAGCACAACTAAGGTCCTACTTGACCATACCACCTGGTAGATGGGTTGTCATTGTCAATGGCGATCACTTACCCATTACAGGACAAGGGGAGGTGCATTTGACACCGTCCATGCGTCTTCATAATGTTTTTATTTGTTTCTGATTTTCAAATGAATTTGCTTTCCATTAGTCAGATTACTAAGGATTTGCATTGTCGTGTCATCTTTGACCCTTCATCTCGACATACTCACGGACAGGGTGATTGGATGCAGCCGTGAGCAGCGGGGACTCTACAGACTGGTCCAACCTCCTTATGTTGGCGTTTCTACTATACCTACTGGACCAGTCTCACCATATCTGTGGCACCGTCGTTTTGGCCACCTTCCTCTGCAGAAGCTATGCTATGTTCTCCCTTAGATTTCCACGAGATCCTCCTTCCAGTGTAAGGCATGTCAGCTTGGTAAGCATCACCGTTCCTCATTTCCATCCTGTCAGAGTCGGAGCAGTTCTCAGTTATTTGAGCTCCTTCATTTAGATATCTGGGGTCCAAGTCGTGTTCATGATCACCAGGGACACCGTTTTTATCTTGTTGATGTCGATGATTTTTCTAGGCTTTCATGGGTTTTTTTATTGAAGAATAAGTCTGAGGCTGGATCTGTGATCAAATCTTTTATTAATGAGATAAAGAATATTATTTATGCCAATGTCAAATATATTCATTCCGATAATGCTTTGGAGCTTTGCACCTTACAACTATCTGATTTTCTTAGATTTCTTGACATTGTTCACCAGACCTCATGTGCCTATACATCCCGACAGAATTGTATTGTCGGCAAATACCGCCACTTGATGCGACCTTGGCGTTATTGATACAGAGTTGTGCTCCTCATGCCTACCCGGGAGATGTTGTCCCCACGGCTTGCTATCTGGTGAACCGCATGCTTTCGTCTGTGTTGGGAGAGAAGATTCCTTTCTTGATTACGTTTCTTGAGAAAGATATTTTCTCTCTTACACTCGTGTGTTCGGTTCAGTTGCTTTTATTCATGATGTCTCTCCAGGTTGTGATAAGCTCTCTCCCAGAGCTGTCAAGTGCATTTTTGCCAGTTACTCTCGTACCCAGAAGGGGTATCGTTGCTTTGATTCGCTCAAGCAGAAATACTTTGTCAGTGCTGGCGTTAGTTTCTTTGAGTATGCCATGTATTTTTCTCATACATGCGACAGACTAGCCCCGTCCGACTCTGATGATAAGATCTAGATGCCTCCACCTTCTATTGTCGTACCACTACCTCCCTCTACTCCTGCTCTACCACCACCGCCTTAACCACCACCACCACCACCACCGCCGCCACCACCACCACCACCTACAACTACTCCAGCCTCTACACCTGCTCATGTGGTTCCACCTCGTACCGTGAATCAGTTTTTGCCACATGTTTTTACTCGCATTCCTCGCTCGATTCCCCCTGCTCACATGCCTTGCCCATCATCTAGCACGCCTCATATATGTAATGAGCACATTGTTTCTACTGATGGCACTGCTGAGTTGTCCGTGCAGCATGATTCCATATAGGATGAGCAGATACCCTTGGCAGATGATCTTGATGTGTCGATTGCTCTGCGCAATCAGAAACCATGGACTGAAATCTCGCGAAATTTCGCCGAAATTTCGACGAAATTTCGGTTTCGATGGGTATCGGGTATCGATATCATACTGTATATCGAGATCCCCGGTTTCGGTCGAAATATCGCGAGATATCGCCGATATCTCGGTCCATCTCGATATCTCGCCCGACATTAGGAATCTTTGAATAGGAAAATCTGGCCACTTGCGAAATATAGCGAAATTTCGGTCGAAATGTCCCCATTTCGACCGACTTCGGGCAGTGGCTCTTCTCTTCTTCCTCCAAGACCTCCAAGACCTTCATCCCTTGAGGTAAGCCAATTTATGATAAATCTTCTTCAAATTCAGTAATTTTTTTAGGGTTTTCACTAAATGGTTGTTGATATAGCTAGGCATGGTGTTTAATTTGAGAGATTTCCCCCAAAATAGGTGTAAATTTGGAGTAGAAATTTGGGGCTTTTGTGTTTTTTTTGCACAATAGTGCTAACTATGATCATTGTATCACAGATCTGAAGTTAACATGAACTAAAACATTGTTGGAGATTATTTTCTTGGATCTATGTTAGAAGAAATTGGGGGTTTTGAAGTTTAATGTGGAACAATAATGAGTTGTGGTGTTATATATTCGGATCTTGTGTTTTGGAAGTATAAATCATAGTTTGGAAATTGTTTTGGATTAATAAAAATTAAAAATATATAAAATCCGAAGGAGCACAAAGTCCTTTAGGCGGATATGGATCGTCGCACGATGAGAGATCATTTGGCGTCTTCCCGACAGCTACATGGAAGATTTGACATCATCTGTAGGTTCTTTGAGCTTCATGGATATCGACAGCCCATATCGCGGAGGAGCACAAAGTCCTTTAGGCGGATATGGATCGTCGCACGATGAGAGATCATTTGGCGTCTTCCCGGAATACTTTCAAGCTCCTCCTCCAGGACCTCCTCCTCCTCCTCCTCAGTACGCACCACCAGCATATTCATATGGTTACAGTGGATATGGGGGATACAGTAGCGGAGACAACTACCAAAGTAGCCAACCTGAGCAGAGCCAGGGCAGTTTCTTTGGGGGTGACAGCTACGGTTTCTTTCCTGACTACTACACGGCAGTTCCTCCTCTGCCTCCGCAGAGATCTTCTCCTACTCCGTCGTCGTCGTCCCGAGGATCTCAGGGCAGTAGTTCGCAGCAACCTCGTCGTGCCACTCGTGATACCGGATCCAGTGCTGCTTATCCTCGACTCGGGATGCTCATAGGCATCGATGACCACCAGTACAGGCAGTATGTCATGGATTACAAGGCCATGTACTCGTACATGACATGGGAGAACTACTGCGAGTTTATAGAATCTGCGATGCGCTATGAGAGACAGCAAGGAAGGGGGGGGGCATTCAGATCCACCACGAAACTCCTGGTTCTGACCAAAACATGTCACCAGGGCAGGTACTATATTTTAATCTTTACTCTCTTTTATTGCATTTATCAGAAATATGCATGTTCTTAATAATTTTAACTTGTTGTAAGTTGTATTGTATTTGTAAGACTAGACTATTACTCTTGTTTATTACGTATTAACAATGTTACAACTTACAACCATGGTTTCAACTTTTATATATTAACTGTCTTATGAGATTTCGGTCGAGATAGGTTGTAATAGAGGGGTGGAGATCCTCAATTGCAATGATATGGATAAAATATGGGTCATTTCGACCCCATATCGATCGAGACATGTTGCTTGGGTTCCAACAATATGTCCACCGATATGACCGATATGGCCGATATGACCGATATGTCTATATATAGGGTATAGATGACCAATTTGTGTGAAATAAATGTGTATTTGTATGTTGTTTACTGTTCTAATAACTTGGAATATCGAAATTTTCAAAAAAATGGAAAAAAATCGGGTTTTTTAGCCTTTTTCGACGTTTCCACCGAAATCGTCGAAATTTCCCGAAATTTCGGCGAAATTTCGGTATTGGACCTCACCGAAACGATATCGAAATCGAAATTTCGAACCTTGTCAGAAACGTAGGTGTGCTACTTATCCTCTTGCAGCCCAGGTTTCCTTGAGCAGATTGTCAGAGGATTTTATGAGGTTTACCTTGGCACTATCAACCGTGGAGATACCACGGACATATCAGGAGGCTCTTCAGGAATATCCGTGGAGATTAGCCATGGAGGAGGAGATGGTTGCATTACAATCACGTGGTACATGGAGTCTTGTTTCTGCTTCAGTTGACGTATTCGTTGTGGGATGCAAATGTGTGTTCACCGTGAAACACCGTGCATATGATAGTTTGGATCGCTATAAAGCGAGACTTGTGGCGTGGGTTCACCCAGACATATAGGGTAGGCTATCATGATACTTTCTCTCCATTTGCCAGATATTCTACCTTGCGCATTCTACTTTCTGTTGCTGTGACACGAGATTGGCCCCTTTACCAGCTTGATTTGAAGAATGCCTTCCTCTATGGCGATCTAAAGGAGGAGGTCTACATGCAGTGACCACCTAGGTTTGCTATTGAGGGGGAGTGCCAGAAGGTTTGCAGGTTTCACAAGGTTATCTGTGGCCTTAAGCAGAGTCTAAGATCATGGTTTCAAAAGCTCTCGGACTTGATATAGCTGCAGGGGTTTGTGCGATCGACTGCAGATCACTCTTTTGTTTGTGCACATGACCCACTATTGTCATCCTTGTTTATGTTGATGATATTATCATTACAGGGGATGACGTGCATGGTATTCAGAGTGCCAAGGACTTCCTAGGTCAGAGTTTGTGACCAAGAACCTTGGTAATTTACGTTACTTGGATCGGAGTTTGTTAGGAGTCAGTGAGGTATTGTGATGACCTGAAGGAAGTATCTTACATACCTTCTTTCAGAGACAAACATGGCAGATTGTAGACCTGCCACTACTCCTATTGACCCAAGCATGAAGCTATATGATGATGACACCGAGGAGGTCGATAAGAGGTGGTACATGGAGCTTGTTGGCAAGCTACTATATGCGACTATTTCCAAGCCCGACATATCTTTTGTCGTGAGTAAAGTGAGTCAGTTTATGGAGCAACCCAGACATGCACATTTAGATGCAGTCCATATGATTTTGAGGTATCTGAAGACTTCACCAGGTACAAGACTTCTGTTCAGCAGAGATACATCTCTTTCAGTTACAACATGTGTAGATGCAGATTATGCTGGGTATCCAAAGGATATGAAGTCTACTTCAGGCTTCGATGTGTTCATAGGGAATTCCTTGGTCTCTTGGAAGAGCAAGAAGCAGACCGCAGTTGCTAGATCGAGTGTTGAGTCGGAATACATGGCTATGGCTATATGGATGAATAGTAGTTGTCATCTATGGCATTTGAGAAATAAATTATGATTGTAAGTTAAAGAGGCCATAATCGGGTCTAATATCTCATCTACATGTAAGGCAACATTAAAAGTTGCTTGTGTTCCAAGGTTTAAGATTTGGCACCTACATCGTCTTGCCACTTTGAAGAAAATGGTTTGTTGGCTAAAGGAAAAAAATGCTCAACGTGGATGTCCGTAGGAGTATATCTCAGTAATGGTTAAATGCATAGAGAAACCTCAATTTAATTTCTTATTAGATTACCTTTTTTTCGTAGTTGGCCAAAGAGTAGTAAAGGTTAGACCTTGCACGAGTTCATGGAGAAACTTGAAAGCTTGTCATGTATGTAAGGGCGTAGACTTTAACATTTATATTGAACAGTTTTTAATAATAAACATATCAATTAGGTGCATGCTCTCCTAAAAGTGAATTGTAAATGTTGGAAGAATTAGAGCTGTTGTTTATCCTGAGAGCCCTAGGGTCTCTCTTATATAGAGAAAGCCCATGGGTAAATTACATAAGACAGAATATAGAATAATAGAAAAGACAAACGGTACACAGACTACATAATTCTTTCGACACTCCCCCTCAAGATGGAGCATAGATATCGATCATGCTCATCTTGGAATTACACTTCTGGAATGGTCCTCTGAGTAATGGTTTGGTGAAGATGTCGGCAGTCTGCTCCTCAGAACTAACATGTGAAGTAGAAATCAACCCCTTCTGGATCATGTCTCTGGTGTAGTGACAGTCTACTTCAATATGCTTGGTTCTCTCGTGAAAGGCAGGATTATTGGCAATGAACAGTGCGGCTTGATTATCACATTGTAGCTGCATGGGTAGAGGTACATCTACATGCAAGTCTTCTAATACAGCTCGGACCCATATTATTTCCGTGCTTGCTTGTGCCATAGCCCTATATTTAGATTCTGCACTGGATCTAGCCACAAGTGTTTGTTTCTTGCTTTTCCAAGAAACTAGAGAGCTACCCACAAACACAACAAACCCTGAGGTAGACTTTCGGTCCTTAGGGCATCCTGCATAGTCAGCATCCGCACATGCAGAAACAGATAAATTGGTTTCCTTTCTGAACATCAATCCTGTGCCTGGAGACGATTTAAGGTATCTGAGTATCATATATATAGCATCCATATGTACCTGTCTCGGCTGTTCCATAAATTGGCTTACCCGGCTAACTGCAAAGGCAATATCAGGTCGGGTTATAGTTATGTAAAGAAGCTTCCCCACCATTTCTCTATACCTTCTCTTGTCAACTTCTTCTGTATCATTATCATACAATTTCATGCTAGGGTCCACAGGAGTAGTAGACGGTCTGCATCCAACCATGCCCGTCTCAACAAGCATATCTGTAATATATTTCCTCTGAGTCATTACTAGACCCTGTGCATTCCTGGCGAACTCCAACCCCAGGAAGTATCGTAATGTACCAAGGGCCTTTGTAACAAATTGACGACCCAGCACTGCTTTGATCATCGCTATTCCCTTAGCATCATCTCCTGTAACCAAGATGTCATCAACATATACCATGATGACAACTGTACCTCGAGTAGTCCTCTGGATGAACAATGAGTGATCTGCATTGGATCTCTTGAATCCGTGTTCTTCAATCAGATGGGAAAGCTTCTGAAACCATGCCCTTGGACTCTGTTTAAGTCCTTAAATGGCCTTATGAAGTCTGCACACCATATGATTATGATTCTCCCCCTCAGCAGCAAACCCCGGAGGCTGCTGCATGTAGACTTCTTCATGCAGATCTCCATACAAGAATGCGTTTTTAACATCTAACTGGAACAATGGCCAATCACGTACCACAGATACAGACAAAAGAATGCGAAGAGTGGAGTGACGGGCGACTGGAGAGAAAGTATCCATATAGTCCACTCCATAAGTCTGAGTGAAACCTCGTGCCACTAGCTGTGCCTTGTATCGATCAAGGCTACCATCTGCATGATACTTAACAGTAAATATCCATTTGCAGCTAACAACAGAAGCTCCTGAAGGAGCGGGAACCAAGCTCCATGTGCCCCTCGACTGTAGGGCAGCCATCTCCTCCATTGCAGACCGCCAACAATCAGATTTCAATGCATCCTGATAGGTCTTTGGAATCTCCACGAAGATAAAGCCACTGCAAATCTCTGAAAATCCCCTGTGAGGCGATGAAAGGAGACATGTGAGGCAAGAGGATACGTAGCACAACTGCGTTTCTGCTTTCTCATCGCAATAGGAACATCCAGATCATCAACCACTAAACTCGTCGGAGCAGATTTGCCTTGCAACGATGCATCCTGCATAGGCACACTATTCGACCCATCATTAGTAGTAACATCAGAACATACTTAGGGCGTGCTGGATGATTGGCGTGGAGCATGAGCAGGACCAGGTCGACGGGTATAAAATTTAGGCAGTGGCGAGACAAGGGGTTTTGGTGGAGGTGGTGGTGGTGGAGGAGGTGACGCAATGTTAGGAACTGGATTGGACAATGGAGGACTCACTGTAGGAGGAGGAACATAGACCTCATCAGTAGATGTGTTAGATACCAATCTGTCACCTGCAGGTGAAAAATACATAACAGACTCGAAGAAAGTGACATCAGCACTAACAAAGTATTTCCTGTTAACCGGATCATAGCAACGATATCCCTTCCGCGTCCGAGAATACCCCACGAAGACACATTTGACAGCTCTAGGTGAGAGCTTGTCAAGACCTGGTGATAGCTGATGAACGAATGCAACAACTCCAAAAACACGAGGGGTGAGTGAGAATAATTCCTTATCTGGAAAAACAACAGAAAGAGGAATTTTCTCACCAAGTACTGTGGACGGCATACGATTTACCAAGTAGCATGCTGTAAGGACGGCTTCTCCTCAAAAAGAAATGGGAGCACAACTCTGGATAAGTAGAGTACGAGTAATGTCAAGAAGGTGACGATACTTTCTCTCAGCAACTCCGTTCTGTTGGGAGGTGTAGGCACATGTAGTTTGGTGTATAATGCCTTTTGACCAAAGATATTGTGAGAAAGACCGAGTACAAAATTCTAATACGTTATCAGTACGAACATATTTCACATTGGATGAAAAGACATTGTTTACTTCATTGATAAGATTTTTAATAACATCACCAGCTTCATATTTATTCCTTAACAGGAAAACCCACGACAGACAAGAGAAATCATCAACCACGACAAGATAAAACCTGTGCCCCTGGTGATCAGGGACACGATTGGGACCCCAAATATCAATATGGAGTAACTCAAAAGGGGAGGCACTGCTCCGACTCTGACGACTCGGGAAGCTAGCTCGATGATGCTTCCCTAACTGACAAGCTTCACACCTGAAGGACGAACTTGGAGATATCTGAGGCAACATGTGACACATTTTCTGTAGAGGGAGGTGACCAAAGTGTAGATGCCAGGTATAAGGAGAGATATATCCAACAGCATGAGAAGAGACTCCAGCATATTAATTCCGGTTCAGGCGATAGAGACCATCCTGCTCAGAGCCACAACAAATCACCCTGCCCGTTAGAATGTCCTGAAATATAAGAGAAGATGGGTCAAAAATAGCGCGACAATGCAAATCTTTTGTAAGCTGACTAATAGAGAGTAAGTTCGTCGAAAATTCAGGGGCATGTAAGACGTTCTTGAGACGCATGGAAGAGGATAGCAAGATCTCCCCTTGTCCAACAATGGGGGAATGAGTCCCATTGGCAATGATCACCGACCTCCCTGGAGGAATCTCTCTGTATGAGATAAGTCTGTCTCTGTCTCGACATAGATGGTACGTGGTACCCGAGTCCATGATCCAATCGGAGATGTCTGAACTATAACATGTAGTAAAGGCACATGCACTACCTGAGGTACTAGCCGTGGCAGAGGTACTAACAGAAGCAGGCACAACTATATTGGAAGGGCCTCCAGAAGAATCTGTAGAAGCAGGAGGCATAATGTCCCGTAACCGAGCGACAAGTTCTTCAAATCTCTGATCCGAAGTAGAGGATGATGGAGATGCAACATGTTCTGCCACTCGCGCTGATGCTGGAAAGCCATGCTTCGAATAGCACGTATCCTCCGAGTGACCTGGACGGTGACAAAAACTGCAAGGTGGACGGGACCGACCACCACGACCTCCTGTTCCACGACCACATCCACGGAATGAAGAGGAGGAACCACCTCTCCCTATGGAAGCAGCCATCGCAGAGGGAGGTGGTGTAGATGTGCTGGATGGAACAGAGATGCGGCTAAGCCTCCGGTAGACCTCCTCCATAGGAGGAATGGTAGCATCTGCAAGAATCTGAGATATGTCCGCATCATATTCAAGATCAAGAGTCGCAAGAAGGAGTCCTACCATGGTGGCATTACAAAATGTCTTCTGCTGCTCTGGTGTGGCCGTCAGAGGGATAGTGCTGTAGAGTTTCTCAAACATCCCCCTAAGGGATGTATACAAGAAATGAAGTGGCCGTCCATTTTGCTTCATGGTGAATATGTCGTGCTGCAGTTGTAGCATCTTGGTTTCGTTCCGGACCTGTGAATATGTCGCTGCAAGAATGTCCCACATCGCCTTAGCGGTGGGCTGATGGAGGACATCATTAGCAATCTCCATCGACAACGTGCCTGACAACCAGACTTTAGCATACGAGTCATCAGCCTCCCACGAGGCATAAATCCCTGTCTTCTCTGCTGGCTCATCCTCGGTAAGAATGTGCTTCTTACCGTTTGACTTCATGAGACTCATGAACTGCATCGCCCAGAGCTCATAGTTTGACCAATACATCTTCACTATTGGCGCGGGACCTTTGAATGCGCCTATGGAGGGCATCTCAACCTTGGATTCTGACATACTGCTGCAGGAGAAGAACTAGGGTTTGTAGACAGAGTGACAAATGTCTACACAAACTGCATAGGATTCGAGTGCGTATGTAGACGTTACACACCCAAACCCATAGAGATGGCGAAGGAGGCGGCTACGACCAAGCCGGCAGGGGACACACCGGTGCCGGCTAGTACAAAGCTGGCAGGGGACGGGTGGCTGGGGACGGGTGGCGGGGCCGGTTAGGTCAAGGCCGGCGAGAGTTGGGTGCCGGGACCTGCTAGGTCACGGTTGGAGGTGGGGTGCCGCCTAGGGCACGACTGGAGGCGGGCTCGGGAGGCGAGGCGGGGCTGGAGATCCCGGGGCTGGAGGCGGGCGGAGGCGGGGAGCTCGGGAGGCAGAGACGGGGACCCCGAGAGGGCGGCGGCGGCGGAAAGAGAAGATGGGGTGGGGGCGGTGGGTGGGAGGGAGCCTAGGGTTTAGGCTCTGATACCATGTTGGAAGGATTAGAGTTGTTGTTTATTCTGAGAGCCCTAGGGTCTCTTATATAGAGAAAACCCATGGGTAAATTACATAAAACAGAACATAGAATTATAGAAAAGACAAACGGTACACATACTACATAATTCTTTCGACAGTAAATACAAATCTTTTAAAATTATAAAAAATCCCAAGAGTTTATATACTTTAAAAGATCTAATTTCGGAGCAGGAGGTGCAGGATGTATGTATGATGTTGGGTTGCTCTACTGCTGCTCTGCCGATTTTGTACTTGGGGCTGCCATTGGTTGCGGGGAGATCGAAGGCTTAGGGTTGGGGAGCATTGCTGGAATGGTCGGTGGGGTGGTTGGCGAGGTGGGAGGCGACGATGCTATCGAAGGGATAGAAGTTGGTTCTACTCAAACATGTTCTTTCTGCCATCCCTATCTTTTTCTGCTCCACGCGGTTGATGCTTGTCGGAGTGCACGCTAATATTGGGGCTTTGATGAG
This sequence comes from Ottelia alismoides, assembly GCA_037367405.1. Lineage (NCBI taxonomy): Eukaryota > Viridiplantae > Streptophyta > Magnoliopsida > Alismatales > Hydrocharitaceae > Ottelia > Ottelia alismoides. The sequence goes on from JAZKJV010002699.1 coordinate 211,913, forward strand.
AAGGTTTTTTGGTCCGATGGACGACAAGCAAGGAGGGGCTTCCATCTAGTGGATTGGGGCAAGGTGACAATTACAGAGAAGGGTGGATTGGGAGTGATGCTGGCAGAGGAGATTGTTGACGCATATAGTAGTGCCTGTATCCCTTCGTTATTTTTATTTTTAGTTGTATGCTTTATGTAATTTACCCATAGGCTACTCTCCTATATAAGAGAGCCTAGGGCTTATGGAATAAACAGGTTGTTCATTTTTCCCAACATGGTATCAGAGCGACGGTCCTAGACCGGAGTTCTCGAAACCCTAACTCTACCCCACCCCACCCGCCGGCCTCTCCTTCTCTCTCCATCTCATCGGCGCCGTCGGGGCTCACCGCAGCCGCACCCTCGTGCGCCGGTGCTGCTGCTCCTACGTGCCTGCGCCCCTTGCGCGAAGAGCGCCCCTGCGCGAAGTGCGCCAGCGCCCCTGCGCCTCTGCTGCACACTGCTGCGCACTGCTGTGCACTGCGCCTCTGCCGCGCCTCCGTGCTGCACCTCTGCCGCGCACTGTGCAAGCGCGCTGTTGCCCTCTTGCGCGCGATCCAGCACTGTGCGCGTGCATCTCCCCTGCGCCTGTAGCCTCCTCGCCTGCGCCCTAAGCACGTGAGATCCAGTTGCGTGTGCGCGTGCTTATTGCGCGCGTGTACGTGTGCTAAGCCCTAAGCCCTAGGGCGCACATCTTCATCTACATGGGTTTAGTTGCTTGAGGTCTACACGTGCAACTAAACCTGTCTATGTCATTGTAGACGAATCTCATCCTCTGTCAATCGCTCCAGTCTTCCATCTCCAGTATGTCAGAAAGCAAGGCGGATATCCCATCTATTGGCGCCTTTCGTGGTCCAGCGCCTATTGTAAAGATGGACGGTACAAACTATGAACTGTGGGCAATGCAGTTCATGAGCATGATGAAGTCAACGGGTAAGAAGCACATTCTTACCGAACCAGAGCCTGCTGAGAAGACTGGAGCCAATGCCTCTTGGGAGGCTGATGATGCATACGCCAAAGTTTGGCTATCCGGTACACTGGTAATTGAGATAGCAAATGACATTCTACATCAACCCACGGCCAAGGATATATGGGACATTCTGGCGGTCACATATTCACAGGCGAAGAACGAGACAAAGATTCTGCAACTCCAGCATGATATTTTCACTATCAAGCAGAATGGTCGCCCTCTACATTCTCTATACATCACTGAGAGGGATGTTCGAGAAGCTCTACAGCTTCATGCCCCTGACAGCCACGCCAGAACAGCAGAAGACATATAGGAACGCGACTATGGTGGGTGTGTTCCTGGCTGCACTTGATCCAGAGTATGAGACGGCACGATCACAGATCTTGGCCGACTCTACTATTCCTCCCATGGAGGAAGCTTTCCATAGACGGAGTCAGATCACAGTTCCTTCCACGACCTCGAGTCAGAATACTTCAGCCACGACAGCCAACATGGGACGCGGATTTCATCACCAGGGCCGTGGATGTGGACCTCGTGGAAGAGGTGGCCGCACTAGGCCAACATGTACCTACTGTCACCGTGTTGGACACAATGAAGACACATGCTACTCGACGCATGGATTTCCTGCATCCGCACGAGTTGCTGAGCAGATAGAGCCTCCATCTGCTGCTACTTTGGATCAACGGTACGACGATCTAGTTGCCTGCCTGAGGGGCATTATTCCACCATCTGGTCCAGCACCGACTACGGAGAGTCAATCTGATGCCGCTGCTTCTGCCTCTGCGTCTGCCAGTACTTCAGGTAGCATACTTGCATTCACCAGTAGTAGATCAGATACTTTACCATGGATCATGGACTCGGGCGCTACACATCACCTATGTGGCGACCAGAGTTTACTTACAGGATACACTCAGATTCCTCCAGGCCGGACAGTAGTAATTGCCAATGGTACACATTCCCTCATCACTGGTCAGGGGGAGATTAGATTGACTTCTTCTATGCAGCTCAAGAATGTGCTACATGCACCTGATTTTTCAATGAATTTGTTGTCAATTAGTCAGATTACGAAGGATCTACATTGTCGGGCAATTTTTGACCCATCTTCTTTGATTTTTCAGGACATCCATACGGGCAACGTGATTGATCGTGGCTATGAGCAAGGAGGCCTCTACCGCCTGAATCAGACCCCATTTGCTGGAACCTCATCCCTTCCCACTGGACAAGTATCTACTTTATTGTGGCATCTGCGCTTTGGACATTTACCGCTTCAGAAGCTGCGTCATGTGTTACCTTATGGTCTTCCTCACACACCTATTCAATGTGAGGCGTGTCAGTTGGGAAAGCATCACAGGTCGTCCTTTCCCAGTCGTCCAGGTCGGAGTAGTACCTCCAAGTTCGAGTTATTTCATATTGATGTCTGGGGTCCGAGTCGTGTACCTGATCATCAGGGACACAGATTTTATATAGTATTTGTGGATGATTTTTCTAGAGTGTCATGGGTGTTTCTGATGAAAAATAAATCTGAAGCAGGAAATATCATTATCCATTTTCTGAATGAAATACAAAATGTTTTCTCCACATCTGTGAAGTTTGTGAGAAGTGATAATGCTTTAGAATTGTGCACCAATGTTCTTGCCAATTATTACTCCTCAAAAGGGATTGTCCACCAAACATCTTGTGCTCATACATCTCTACAAAACGGAATTGCTGAAAGGAAACACTGTCACCTTCTTGATGTCACAAGATCACTTCTTATACAGAGTCATGTTCCCTACTCCTACTGGGGTGATGCAGTTCTCACTGCATGTTACCTAATCAATCGTATGCCTTTTTCTGTCTTGAATGAACAGATTCCGTTTTCCCTCATCTATCCTGGGAAGGATCTGTTCACCCTTACTCCTCGTGTGTTTGGGTCGGTTGCCTTTGTCCATCAGTTGTCGCATGGTACTGACAAGCTCTCTCCTAGGGCTGTCAAATGTGTTTTCGTTGGGTACTCCAGAACTCAAAAGGGGTAGTACAAGTGTTTTGATCCTCTGCGTCGGCGGTATATGGTCAGTGCAGATGTTACATTTTTTGAATTTGTTATGTATTTTTCAGCCTCGGGAGACAAGCAGCTACCACCTCCATGTACTGATGCCATATACATGACACCACCACCTCAAATGCCGTCACCAACACCATCACCTCAAATGCCGTCACCACCACCACCACCACCACCACCACCACATATACCTGTCTTACCACTACCGTTCCATTATACCCGCATGCCTCCTCCCGCTCATGGTCATGACTCGTCTCCTAGCTCGCCTATGGTATGTAATGAAAATATTTATATTGATGGATCTGACGACATTTCTGAGCAAGATATGTTGCAGGGGCCAGATGAGGCTACAACAGATTTAGATGTTCCCATTGCTCTACGCAAATCGAAGAGGAGCTGTGTTACATATCCATTGTCAGCATCTGTGTCTTTTGAGAGATTAGCTAGAGATTTCAGGACATTTGTGGTGGCACTGTCAGCTGTAGATATTCCACGGAGTTATCAGGATGCTCTGCAAGATAGTAGATGACGGCTAGCAATGGAGGAAGAAATGGCGGCACTTCAGTCCAGAGGAACTTGGAATTTGGTTCCTATACCTCCATATGTGAACCCGGTGAGCTGTAAGTGGGTGTTTACAGTGAAGCACAATGCAGACGGCTCTATTGATAGGTACAAGGCACGTCTTGTTGCACGTGGCTTTACACAGACATACGGGGTGGATTACCTTGACACATTCTCGCTTGTGGCTCGTCATTCCACTCTCTGGATCTTGTTGTCAGTTGCAGTTGCTAGAGACTGGCCGCTCTATCAGCTGGACGTGAAGAATGCATTCTTATATGGAGATTTGCAAGAGAAAGTCTATATGCAACATCCACCCGATTTTGCTGTTGAGGGGGAGTGTTCCAAGGTATGCAGATTACATAAGGCTATCTATGGCCTTAAGCAGAGCCCCAGAGCATGGTTTCAGAAGCTCTCAGACCTCTTCGAGAAACAAGGATACAAACGCTCCAATGCTGATCATTCCTTGTTTTTACAGAAGACTGCTAGAGGTATTATTGTAATCATGGTTTATGTAGATGACATCTTGATTACAGGAGATGATGAGCAAGGCATAAAGCAGGCGAAAAAAAAACTAGGAATTGAATTTGTCACCAAGGACCTTGGAGTCCTTAGATATTTTCTGGGGTTGGAATTTGCTAGAAATCCATATGGATTAGTAATGTCGCAGAGGAAATATGTTACAGATTTGTTGAGTGAAACATGTATGCTTGGGTGTCGGCCTGCTACGACACCAATGGATCCTAGCATGAAGCTCTATGATGATGACACATAGGAGGTGGACAGGAGAAGATACAGAGAACTGGTAGGCAAACTATTGTATGTCACGATCACTAGACCTGATATATCATTTGCAGTGAGTCGTATGAGCCAATTCATGGAGCAACCACGTCAGGTCCATATGGATGCAATACACATGATTCTTAGATATCTAAAATCATCTCCGGGTGCAGGTTTGCTATTTAAGAAGGGAAAGGAGATCTCTATCTCAGCGTGTGCGGATGCAGACTATGCAGGATGTCCCAAGGACAGGAAGTCCACCTCAGGATTTGCAGTCTATGTTGGAGATGCTCTAGTCTCATGGAGGAGCAAGAAACAGACAGTGGTAGCTAGATCCAGTGCTGAATCTGAATACAGGGCTATGACCCAGGCTAGCACAGAGATGATGTGGGTGAAAGCTCTTCTTACAGATCTATGTCTTGATATACCGCTTCCTATGAAATTGGAATGTGATAATCAGGCAGCCTTGTTCATTGCAAACAACCCAGCATTCCAAGAGAGGACCAAGCATATTGAGGTTGACTGTCACTACATACGTGACATGATTCAGAAGGGGTTCATTGCTACATCTCATGTTACCTCAGAGAATCAAACTGCTGATATATTTACCAAGGCATTACTTCGAGGCCCATTCCAGAAGTGTGCATCCAAGCTGAGCATGATTAATATCTATGCTCCATCTTGAGGGGGAGTGTTGACGCATATAGTAGTGCCTGTATCCCTTCGTTATTTTTATTTTTAGTTGTATGCTTTATGTAATTTACCCATAGGCTACTCTCCTATATAAGAGAGCCTAGGGCTTATGGAATAAACAGGTTGTTCATTTTTCCCAACAGAGATGAATAAGGCTTTTATGGCGAACTGGGTCGTATGCCTTTGGGGGAACTCTGAGGACATGGTGTGCCATTTAATGAGGAGGATATATGCGATATCCAAGTCGTTCGAAGTCTCCCTGGGCCGTCTTCTGTCATCATTGTGGAAGGGATTACCAAAATTATTCAGGAGTTGACGATTAAGTTGAGACTTATTGGGAGTGGAACTGGATTTCGCTTTTGGCTGGATGATTGGACTGGGAATAGGGGTGGTGGGAGAGCGTTGCCCACGCCTCTTGCAGTTGGCGTGTATTGGGGAACATGGTCTACGTTTTTTCTACAGAATCGTCAGATCAGAGGGTGGACGGATTCATGGTTTTATAGGAGGAGCTGACACGGATGGAGGGGCCATCATCTGGCAGGGACCATTTTGTCTGGTGAGATGAGAGGTTTTCGGTGAAGAAAGCGTGCCCACTTTTTTGTGGAGGATGGAGAGGGGATGCAAGAAGAGGTGTTGGTTGACACATTGATGATATGGAGAAGTAAAGTACCAAACATGGTCAAGGTTTTCTTGTGGCTGTTCAGGCTTGGCATGATTCTTACCAAGAGTCTTCGGGGGCAGCTGCTCGGGTTGGAGGATGGCACTTGTGATAGATGTGGATCGACGGTGGAGGACACGGAACATCTGTTTTTCTCGTGTCCTTTGTCGGTTCAGGTGTGTAGCAGGGCCAACATCACGTGGCTGGACGGACGGGATTGTATCGACTTCTAGAGGAATATCATACTGGTATGCGGATTTGGGCACAAAGACCGCTCATACCCCTTTATGTTGGTCTGGGGGATCTGGTGTGCCAGGAACGAGGCTATTTTTGGGGGACATATGTTTTACACGGAAAATGTAATTGAACATTGTAGGGTGCTTTGCATCTCATGGATAATGTAACGTGATGTAATCTTTAATTATATATATACATATAATAAACTGCGGTGGTACCCATATCGGGATTGCCTCCCTTCACTTTTCTTAAAAAATATTTTTTCTTCCTAATTAAAATAGAAGAAAATATGCATGGATTCTTGGAATGTGAAATGTAGCTAAAAGCACAATAAACATATATTTTGATAATGTGGATTGGAATGATACCGATCTAGTCACAGGAAAAGCTACGTAGTAATTGCAGTTGTATATGATTCGTCACTGGAACTTGTAGTACAAGGTCTTACATATAGGCGCCAAATACACCTATACTTTCTCACAACAGGTGAAGCACGATTAAACACATGGCCCAACCTATTTAATAAATGTGGAACTTTTTGCAAGATCTACTTACTTAATTAAAGAGTTTTGGAGAACAATGGAGATCAATGGAGATTTACAGAGCTAAAAGGAAGAACCTCCATTTGATTTTTATTGATTTAGAGAAGGCTTATGATTCTGTCCCACGGGAGATATTGTGGCGAGTTTTGGAGAAGAGACAAGTACCTATCCTATACATTAACCTCATAAAAGATATGTATGATAGGATTTCATCTTGTGTTAGGATACAATTTGGAAATACTGACTATTTTAACATCAACACTGATCTACATCAAGGTTCAACTTTGAGTCCATTCTTTTTTTACTTTGATTATGAACGAGTTGACAAGTCACATTCATGATGAGATACCTTGGTGTATGTTATTCGCTGATGATATTATGTCGATTGATGAGACCAGAGATGGAGTAAATGAGAAGCTTGAGTTCTGGAGACATGTTGGAGTCTAAAGGATTTCGTATAAGTAGGAATAAGACTAAATATATGGAATGTACTTTTGATGGAAGCAATGATGAAGGAATCGATGATAATATTGGTGATGATAACATTCAGAAGAGAGATTCTTTTAGATACTTGGGTTCTATTTTGCAACGTGATGGAGAAATTGATGGAGATGTTACGAATAGAATAAATGCATGTTAGCTAAAGCGGAGAGGAGCCTCTACTGTTCTCTGTGATAAGAAAATTCCTTTGAAAATCAAAGGAAGGTTTTACAAAGCAGCGGTGAGACCTGCTATGCTCTATGGATCTGAATGTTGGCCTGTAAACCATAGACATGTGCAGAGAATGGCAGTAACATAAATGAAAATGCTAAGGTGGATGTGTGGACACACACGTAAAGATCGGATCGGAATGATGCCATTAGAATGAAAGTGGGTTTAGCCCCGATCGAAGATAAGATGCGAGAAAATCACTTAAGGTGGTCTGACCATTTGCAAAGGAGGTCAGTTGATGCACCGGTGATGAGATGTGAGTTTTGGACTATTGAGCTGGCTAAAAGAGTGCGTGGAAGGCCCAAGAAGTGTTGGAATGAGACTATACGAAGGGATCTTAGTTTTTTGGATCTAAGCCCGAGAATGATCCAAGATAGATTTGAATGGAGGCGAAAAATCCATGTGGCCGACCCTACTTAAATGGGAAAAGTATTTGTTGTTGTTGTACTTACTTAATTGACTCAATCTTTCACAATTCTCAATAGTTTCCCTCAAGTTGGAGAATGGTGTATTTAGTTTAGACAAATCGAAAAACTCATCCACTGGATAAATGAGAACTATCACAACTCAATGAATATTGCTCTGGTTGTTGACAACTATGACGATGCCTTTCAGGTCATGCTAGCGAACAAGAGGAATCCGAAGGTTTAAGTATGGAATGGTGATTTGTAAGCAATTTGGATAGAAAACTAGCTCTCGTGCTCTGCATTGATCGGAGTTATTGGGTTTGTAACGAGTCTTTCTTTGGAGATCTTTGGCCTACTACTAGTCTCCTTAGTGGAAGACAACTCAACTCTCTTAAGAGCTAAATACAATGATGTATGAAAATGTTCATCTCATAGGTACATTAAAGTGGGCATCTCTTTTTTTTTGAATCAAAAAAAGGGGGAAGCATGCTATAGTGTCCGCCCCAAATATATCGCAAAACAAAGAAAAGTTACAGAAAGACTTATAATAGTCAGGACTCGAGAAGAATCTTAGAATGAAAAATTACATTTTCGCAATAGAAACATTGTAAAGAAAAGAGTGCACCATTTCTAGCTAACCAAATAACCCAAATCATAGCTACCAACCGAAGAATGTCCTCTCTATTTCGATGTTTTGCTTGAATCGTAGATTTGATGATTCAACTAGCTCATACCTCTTTCCTCCAAAATTGGTGATGTCTTCGCACAATGAAAGAATAGATGTTCCACCATCTCAATCTGTATTTCACAAGTGGGCACATTTGGAGACATTCGTAAAGAGTCATGCACAACGATTCCTCGTCATAATATGCCCTCTTCGCAACATGCACGTAAGATAGCCAATTCTACCTGGCAGTTGAAGCTCCCAAATGAAGTTGTAATCACGAACCAAAGCGTCCGTCCTTGAAGGTGGCGACCTGGAAATAGCTATGTATGCCTTTTTCACCAAGAAAGAATTATCCTTCGATACCCAATGAAACTGCCCATTGGTATGTTTATCTGTCTTAAGGATTCAAGGTGGAAGAAATCTTGTAAGCACTGATCAAAGAAATCCATCAAGAAAGAAGGAATCTAGTTGCGGTCTATCCAACAATCTAACACCCGTGCATCTCAGCTAGTAGCCAACGCATAGATGCGAGGAAATTTGGTGGAAAAAGCTACCTCTTTTGTACAGTTGTCTTCCCAAAAAGCGAATGAATTGCCATCACCAAACACATGCCGAAAAAGCCCTTGAAAGCGAGGCAACATAGTGGTGATACCTTTCCAAAGTCGAGGAATGAAAAATCGGTCTTTGGCATGCTGTCTGGGTGCCCAGATTGTATATGTTATGAATGCGTCTGCAACAAGTGTCTTCACCTCTGCCCCAAAGTCTACTAACCCATTTCAACATTAGTGCCTCGTTCATGTAATCCAAACAGGTGATCCCAAGTCCACCATCCGCCTTTGGCAAGTTACCATCTCCCAATCTGCCAGATGAAATCCAGAACCAACTTGGCCAGGCTTGTCCGAAAGGAATCTCTGCATGATCTTCTCTAGCCGGCTCCTAATACCACAGGAGGAGACATGATGACATGGAGAAAGTTGTAATAGCAAAGAGAACGACTTTAACAAGCGCTAAACGTCCACCTCGAGACATAATAACCTCTTTCCAACCTGAGAGCTTCTTTTCCATCTTTTCAATGATAGGCATCCAATTAGATATCGTAATTATTCCACTAGTGAGAGGGAGACCAAGGTAGCGAGTTGAGAGAGTCTTGCATTTCGTACCCGGCTCCTTGCGACATTCTCGAGCATCAACATCAGGAAGACCAAATGGAATGACTGGAGTTGCCATGGTTAAGAACCAACCCAAATAGCTCACTAAAAATCTCCAATGTAACAACCATTTCTCTAGCATAGTTTTTGCCTCCCTCAATAAAGAAGGTGGTGTCATGTGCATATTGTAACAAAGAACATAAATATCATCAATGGAACAACTTGAAGTGATACCATTACATAAAACCTAACCTACCATGCACACAAGTACATCCGTTGCAGTAACAAATAGCATAGATGTAAGGGGGCAACCCTACCTAACGCCACGTTGAGGTTGGAAAAAACCTCCCTCTGGACGATCGTTAACAAGTACCGAGCATGTCGCAATAGTGAAAGGGGACTTCTCTTATACCAAAACTTAGAACGAGTCCCTCATGTGAGGACCTCCAAAAATTTGTCCTCTCTTATAGGAGTCCCATAAGGACCTTGGACTAAGGACCACACTTCAAAAAGGAAGGAGCCTAAGTTTTTTCTCCATAGGTCGGACATGAGTCTCCATCCGAAGAATAAAAACAAGTTTTTTCTCCATAGGTCGGACATGAGTCTCTATCTGAAGAATAAAAATGAAGATAGAGTCTAAAAACTCTGCCGTCTCACTCCCCTTTAGTTTGTACTTGTCGAAATACGATCAAGTTGGGAGTTCCAATGAATGAGGTGTAAACAAAATATTTTATCTGTTTTTCATTCTTCATTCTTTTTTAGTTTTTTTCATATTGTATTATCATTTCTTTTCTTGTTAACCGATTTGTTATATTATGTTGAAATCTGATGTTGAGATCTTTAAATAAATGAAAATCGTAACATACTATCAAAACCTAGATTTATGTGGTTCAAGATGATCATCATGAATGCCCTACTTAATGGGAGAAGCGACCTAATAGTCATGTTTGCATATTGATTCTTCTCAATGGAACATGTAGTATAAGGTTCTAGATATAAACCCCACTGACATTCAACTCTCTCACAATAGGAGATACATGACTTAAGACATGACATATGGATGCCTTAACCGTGGTTTTTGTAAGGATCTTATTTAATCAATGTATATCCAATCAAAGCATGTGCGATATCTACGCTCCAGTTTGTTGAAAGTGCTGTGGTAACATAGAGAAGGGTGTTTATTTTTACTATTAACGTCTCTTTAGTGATCTCTTTCATGTTTTTTGGTTCTTGCAACATTAGCCATTGGCTATTCTAGTTAAATTCTGTTGCAAACTCAATGTATGCTTCAACATATAGATATGAACTATTGAATGTAGCATTATTATGTTGTTACTTTAAATATTCTGCATTATCTTCGTTTTTCTAATAGCATGATAAACTCTGGAAACTGTACCTTTTCTTTTCATCGACAAAACTCAAGCCTATATTAAAATTAAAAATTTTCCTTATTCATTGGAATTGTTGCCGAATTTGCAGCAAGTGAAAATTTGTGTTTGTATGGATTGCCTAATGAGACATGGGAAGTTAACATGCCTGCTGAAGAAGTACCTCCAGAACTTCCTGAACCTGCTCTGGGTATAAATTTTGCAAGGGATGGAATGGAAGAGAAGGACTGGGTGGCACTAGTTGCTGTCCATAGCGATGCCTGGCTACTTGCTGTTGCATTCTATTTTGGTGCTCGTTTTGGTTTTGGACAAGAGGACAGGTAATATCATGCTTTCGGGATATCCTCGCTAGTTGTGGTAGTCTCTGGTTTTTTTACGTGCTTCCCATTTCTGAAAGAGGCAAGTATGTATCAAACTATTTATGTTAATTTCCTGAAGCCCTCGATGAACTGGGAAAGATATAGGTTTGCACATTCTTGGTCTTCTCTTGGTACTCTCAGTGCTTGATAACATTTATGTGAAGCAGTTCAATGAGACATAAATATCACAGTATATAGCCTGTGCTTAACTTTTCAACCATCTTGTTTATATTTTCTCGTTCATATGCTAGGGTGACAAGGTCCTGGCTGCTATCGTTTCATTTAGATTTGTAACTTCTCTTAAAACTCACAAGCCCGCTATTGTTTGGCTTGGGTAACCGCTGTCATGGAAGATATGTAACATGAGGTTGCAACCTGGAGCAAAAGACACACTTATTATTTAAATAAACAGTAATATTTTTTATGAGATTTCTAAATAACTTTTTTAGCAATCTCTTAATGTTTCATTGTAACATTTTTTTATAATATTTTTCTTGTAGTTGTTACTACTGATGCAATTTTCCTCCCTATTCCCGTGTTTTTTACTGCTAAATCACAACAATAATGTACCTCTCGTTCTTTGCCTTTACATGGAATGAAAGTGGGATTGTAACCTTGAAGGATTTTGTGTTCTGCTATTTTACGTCATTCCCCTCCTTCCCTCCAGTTTTTACCTCCGAGGGATCTTTAACCTGCTTCAATGTCATGAGTATCCATGCCAGCGCATGCAATTTTTGATATGCTAGTCTTTTTGAAAGCAATTCCAAGTGTTTACAATAACAGTTAGTGCTTAGCTGTGACGACCTTCTCAGGTGCTACATTGGTAACGCCCTTCAGGCTCCTTGGGCTTTTACATCCACCACAGATGTACAATGTCATTGCTTCACTCAAAAGAGACACCTATCATTTTTTGCATTACTAGACACTTATTGCATATCTGTGTATTTGCGTTTCCTGATCATTATATTGTTTGCTTTCAAACGATTCAACAATGCCATCTTTTTCTTTTATAAAAAATATAGATATTATTTTCTGATTCTACTTTTATATATGAGAACTATTTTCAGTGTGGTTTGGATCTTATTGTTCTGCATGATAGGGTTTTAGTAAACACCTCTCCTTCACACCCTCACAAGAGAAACATCAAACTGTAGAGTGGCTGTGGGAAGGGAGATGGGGAAAGGCGATGAGAGTTGTGAGTTGTGACAAGACAAAGGTCAAAGAGGTGGAGATAATATATGTTGAAGACAATTATGCATCAACATCTCTTTCATGGAGAAATATGTGAAACCCTAGGCAATCCTTTCACGTACATGATCTCTCCAGGGGATCAAATTCAAAGAACTGCGGACCCCCACCATTGTCTACCGCACTTCCTGCTGCATATCGCTCCAGTTTGGAGCCCCTCCTCGCACACTCGAAGCAATCCCCTCAAGACGTGAGTTGCTTGAGCGTTGTCCCAAGATTATATGTTCCCCAACGGAACCCTAGTGGCGCATGAAGAAGAAGCAAAGCAACAGAACCCTAAGTTGGGTTCTTCCCAAATCCTAAATGTTACAACCATCAACGATGTAGCCGCAAGATTGCCCTCTATCTTGCCATCTCCGAGAGAAGCTAGTGAAGGCAACAATAGTGGTGTCCCCCAATGACGGTGTCCCATCACCGGAACACCCACTACTCCGATTAGGAACCCCCTCAGACGTGTGCGGTTCAACGCTCCCCTGTGCGCGATCACCCCACGCGAGATCTCCAGGGGAATTTTATCTCTAGGCAATGCACGAAGGCCACTTCTCAAGGTGGCATGCGAGGGTCGCATCTCCATCCATAAGTGTGGTGAGCACACGGATCAGAAGGCAATGGCGGCGTGAAGTAGTAGTAGAATGGAGGCATCACCCATGAGTTATCCGAACCCTAGAAAGGGTATGTGATGTTCTCGAAGAAGAAAGATGAGATGGTGAAGCCCTCTTTTTTTCCTTTGTTATAGATCGTTCTATGCTATTATCAAAAGAGAGACATAGGTGCAAATATTGGGTCCAATTGTGTTGTAGCTGCAGAAAAGGGCCCCCAAAAGGAGAGGATGTTGATAGGCCTACAAAAAAAAGGAAAAGGGGGGGGGAGAGGCAACATAAAAAATGAATGAAGTGGATTGCCGGTGAAGAAAAAAACAAAAAAATCTAGTCAGAGGAAAAAAAAGTTGATGGGGGGTGGAGATTTTTTGAGGATGTTTGCTTTCCTCTCTTTATTTGTTCTCCTAACTTGGTCGGGATCGTTAATATCGAGTAGAGGTTTCAACCCTATCATTATTTGAGGCACTCTACATTATAGTGACCCATCTTCTTAGAGTTCTCTAGAGAGAGACTCAATGTAGTCAGTGGAGGCTCCATCCTCCAGTGACCATGAACTCCACAATGAGATCATTTTGAGGTTCCTATGAAAGAGAATCGACATCTACGTATGGATATTCCCATAGCTTTCTCAAGTGATTGTGAACTCCAATACAAGATCCTTCTGAGGTCCCTTCTTCTAGATTTTGAACTCAAGTGGTTTCTCAGATTTACGTATGGATATTCTCACACCTTACTTTATCGGCTCTTCAGAGAGATGAAGTAGTCTTTAGTCTTCCACATGTTGCACAATCTTCCACTGAACATGACAAAACATAAGGGAAACTTGATGGGAGAAGTGGAATGCCTTAAAACTTTCATTGTGATAAAATCGATGAAAGCTTCAACAGTGAACAAGGCAATAGCAAAGTTATCACAAAATCTTGGAAGCATATATGCAAAAAAAATGGATTATAAATGAGAAAAAAGATATCTTCAAGCTAGTTGGGACAAGGTTGTGACGTCTTATCATGGGAATGGCATGATCCCTTCTCATATTTCAAACTCCTGTGGATTTTACCTCTTTCAAAGTGTACTTTAATCGCAAACTATTGGATATGAAAGAAGTAAATTCACAGGAAAATGTTAATGGATGATATATCATGTAAATCAGTAATTCGATGATGTCTAGCAGATCGTGTTAACGAGAGTCTGGAAAAGAGATGAGACCTCACTTCCCGCTTTGTTTGTCTGAAGTGGACTTGTATTATTTATTTTATTTTTGCTCATATACCTGTACTCCCTCGCTTGAGTCATTGAAACCGAAACCTCTGCACAAGGTCTACATCTCTCTTGCTCTTCCTTGCCACTTAGACCTCAATAAAAAAGGCCTAATGAAAACCGACAAAGAATCTGAAGGGATTCTCCTTTATAAGACCAATTGATACATACAAAACTATGCAAAACTAAGAGGATATATAAATATACAACTGAACATAGGCTTTATAAATGTAAATGGTAAGGATACTGAGACAAATCGATATGATAAGGTAGTTCCTACTCATGCCATTTACGTTTAAGAATAAGATATGCCTTTTAAGACTCATGATGGAAAATTTAAGAGTCGAAAAAGAGAAACACAAATACGATTTGTCTTAAATATGGACATGAGTCCCCTGAACTGACATGTGATGTAGAAATGAATACCTTTTGGATCATGTCACATATATAGTGGCAATCGACCTTGTTGGAGAAAATAAGAGCACTTGTTATTTCTGAGAACCCTAGGCTCTCTTATATAGTAGAGAGGCCTATGGGTAAATTACATAAAGCAAAAAACAGAAAGAGATAATAAGAAAGAGATACATATGGAATATAAAAATACAAATATCTTCACACTCCCCCTCAAGCTGGAGCATAGATGTCAATCATGCTCAGCTTGGATGAACACTTCTGAAATGATCCTCCTGGCAGTGGCTTGGTGAAGATGTCCGCGGTTTGCTCTCCAGAGCTGACATGAGAAGTAGAAATCAGGCCCTTTTGAATCATGTCTCTCATGGAACGCGGGATTGTTTGCAATGAATAGAGCAGCCTGGTTATCACAGTGTAACTCCATAGGTAGAGGAACCTCTACATGTAGATCGCATAGCACTGCTCGAACCCACATCATTTCTGTACTTGCTTGGACCATAGCCCTGTATTCGGATTCGGCACTTGATCTTGCTACAACAGTTTGTTTCTTACTTTTCGAAGAAACGAGAGAAGTGCCAACAAATACTGCAAATCCCGAAGTTGATTTCCTATCCTTAGGACAACCTGCATAATCAGCGTCAGCATATGCGGATACAGAGAGTATGTCTCCTTTCTTGAATAGCAATCCTGAGCGTGGAGATGATTTTAAATATCTCAATATCATGTGTATTGCATCCATATCTACCTGTCGAGGTTGCTCCATGAATTGACTCACTCGACTCACAACAAATGCAATATCCGGCCTGGTAATTGTAACATAAATGAGTTTTCCAACCATCTCTCTGTATCTCCTCTTATCAACTTCATCTGTATCATCATCGTATAGCTTCATGCTAGGATCCATAGGAGTCGTGGAAGGCCGACATCCCATCATGCCTGTCTCTGCAAGCATATCTGTAACATACTTCCTTTGGGTCATCACTAGACACTGTGCATTCCTAGCAAATTCCAACCCCAAGAAATACCTTAGGGTGCCCAGATCCTTAGTGACAAATTTACTGCCCAAAAAATCTTTCGCCATCTTGATCCCCTGCGCATCATCTCCTGTAACAGCAATATCATCAACATACACCATGATAGCCACAGTACCTCTAGACGTCTTCTGCACAAACAGTGAATGGTCTGCATTTGACCGCTTGAATCCCTGTCGTTCAATCAGGTATGGAAGCTTTTGAACCACGCTCTTGGACTCTGTTTAAGGCCATATATTACCTTATGGAGTCTACAAACTTGCTGACACTCCCCCTCAACAACAAAACCTGGAGGCTGCTGCATATATACCTCCTCTTGTAGATCTCCATACAAAAATGCGTTTTTCACATCTAGCTGGAATAGCGGCCAATCACATGCTACAACAACTGAACGAACACGTAAAGTAGAATGTCGAGCAACTGGAGAAAACGTATCCAAGTAATCAACTCCATAGGTCTGAGTAAAACCACATGCCACGGGTCCACGAGCCTTGCCTTGTACCGATCAAGGCTGCTATCTGCGTGATATTTAACGGTAAAGACCCATTTGCAGCTAACAATAGACGCTCCTGAAGGAGGAGGAACAAGTGTCCAAGTGCCACGGGACTGCAATGCGGCCACATTTCTTCTTCCATAGCAAGATGCCATCTGCTATCTTGTAGTGCCTCCTGATAATTGCGTGGAATTTCTACTGCAGATAGAGCTGCTGCAAATCTCTGGAAATCGCCTGTAAGACGATGAAAGGAGACCTGAGAAGCAAGGGGGTAGGAAGCACAAGTACGCCTCTGCTTTCTAATAGCTATAGGCACGTCCAAATCTCCATCATCCGCCTCCTGCTGTGTTCCCTGTATCAAGAGATCCTCAGACTCATCGTTAGAAATCAAGTTATCAGAATCAACCTGAGGGCTGTTGGATGACTGGCCATGACCTTGAGCAGATGAGGACCGACGAGTATAATGCTCTGGTAACGGGGGAACACTGGTCACTGGAGGTGGTAAAGACGGAGGGGAAGGTATGACGGGGGATGGTGGTGGAGATGGCACCGACGGTAACTGACTCATGGGAGGTGGTGGCATGAATACCTCAGTATCATAAGGCGAAGTAGTCAGTCTGTCACCTGTAGGAGAGAAAAACATCACAGATTCAAAGAATGTGACATCCGCGCTAACAAAATATTTTCGACGCAGCGGATCGAAGCAACGATACCCCTTCTGTGTCCTGGAGTATCCTACAAACACACATTTGGTGGCCCGGGGAGAGAGCTTATCAAGACCTGGTTCCAACTGATGGACAAAACCAACACAACCAAAAACACGGGGTGCAAGTGAGAACAACTCCTTCTCAGGAAAGGTTAGAGAGAGAGAGAGAGGAGATTTCTCACCCAAGACAGACGAGGGCATGCGATTTACCAAGTAGCAAGCTGTGAGAACAACATCACCCCAGAACGAGCGTGGAGCATTACTCTGAATAAGTAGGGTTCTAGTGATATCTAATAGATGTCGATGTTTCCGCTCTGCAACACCATTTTGTTGTGACGTGTAAGCACATGAGGTTTGATGAATTATGCAACGAGAGGAAAAGAACAAGGACAGAGTTCTAGTACAAAACTCCAATGCATTGTCAGATAGCACAATTTTCACAGAAGAAGAGAAAACATTTTTAACTTCATTGATAAACATTTGAATCATATCTCCTGCTTCAGATTTATTCTTCAATAAAAACACCCAAGATAAGCGAGAAAAATCATCTACGGCAACCAGATAGAATCTGTGTCCCTGGTGGTCAGGAACACGACTTGGACCTCAAATATCAATATGGATTAACTCCAACAAGGAGCCACTGCTCCGACTCTGACGACTCGGGAAAGTAGACCGATGATGCTTTCCCAACTGACACACTTCACATTGGAAGGACGACTTCGCAGAAATCTGGGGCAAAATACGACGCATCTTCTGAAGAGGGAGGTGACCAAACCGGAAATGCCAGATGTATGGAGAGTCTGATCCTGTAGAATGGAGAGATGCACCAACGTAAGGAGTATGGATCAGACGATAGAGACCATTCTGCTCACAGCCATAGCCAATCACGTTGCCCGAGGGTATGTCCTGAAAAACAAGAGATGATGAGTCAAAAATAGCTCGACAGTTTAAATCCTTTGTAATCTGGCTAATGGACAACAAATTTATAGAGAAATCAGGAGCATATAACACATTCTGCAATCTCAATGAAGGTGCTAAATTAATCTCCCCCTGTCCTGTGATCGGGGAATGTGTCCCATTGGCTATCACCACCGTACGTCCTGAAGAAACTGGTCTATATGATGTGAGTTGTTCTTTCTCCCCACCGAGATGATATGTCGCTTCAGAGTCCATAATCCAGTTCGTAATCATAGATCCATCACAAGATGTGAGAGCATGAGAGCTACCTGACGTACTAGTCGTGGCAGGTGAACTGGCAGATGCAGAGACGACAACTTCTGACTGAGCTTCAGGAGTTGTATCAGGGGGCATAATATTCCTCAGTCTGGCAATAAGATCATCAAATCGCTGGTCCAATGAGGAAGGTGCAGGAGACTCAACTTGTTATGCTACCCGAGCTGACGCAGGAAAGCCATGCTTTGAGTAGCATGTGTCTTCGGAGTGGCCAGGTCGACGACAGTAACTGCATGGTTGACGAATCCGGCCCCCACGACCTCGGGGACCCCGACCACGAAAGGTAGAGGAGCCACCTCTGCCCCTGGAGGCTACCATCGCTGAAGGTGTCTGGCTGGCAGTCGAGCTAGGAACAGTGATTCGATTCAGTCGGCGAAAAGCTTCCTCCATTGGTGGAATAATAGCGCCAGCTAGAATATGAGACCGTGCAGCATCATACTCTGGATCAAGGGCAGCCAGGAATACACCTACCATGGTAGCATTCCTGTATGTCTTCTGCTGTTCTGGAGTGGCTGTCAATGGCATGAAGCTATGGAGCTTCTCAAACATCCCTCGTAGGGAAGTGTACAGTGAGTGAAGAGGGCGCCCATTCTGCTTGACTATAAATTTATCATGTTGCAACTGAAGTATCTTGGTCTCGTTCCGCGCTTGTGAATATGTCACCGCTAGAATATCCCACATAGCCTTAGTCGTGGGCTGATGTAGTACATCATTGGCGATTTCTATCGTCAACGTCCTAGGCAACCAAACTTTGGCATACGCATCATCTGTGCCTCCCATGAGGCATGCACCCCAGTCTTCTCCACCGGCTCATCTTCGGTAAGAATATGTTTCTTACCATTCGACTTCGTCAGGCTCATGAACTGCATGGCCCAGAGCTCATAATTTGTCCCGTTCATTTTCACAATAGGCGCTGGACCTCTGAATGCGCCAGTGGCGGGTACATCAACCTTGTTCTCAAACATCTTGCTGAAAGAAGACTGCTATGAGTGCGAGAAATAAAGTTTGTGTGTCTACACAAACATATATGGGTATGGGTGCACGTGTAGACTCATGCACGCCAACCCATCACCAACTGAGGAAACCGAGGCAGTACTCAAGCGCGGGACAGCACGCGATGCGCGCGTGCACACAAATCAACCTCGCTGTACCCGCAGAACACGCGCGCGGTGCGCTCGAGGACGTGCGCGCGGTGCATGCTAGGGCAGGCGCACTGTGCGCGCAGAGCAAGCGCGCAGTGCGCGCGAGGACGTGCGGGGGATACGCGCAATGGCAGGCGCACTGTGCGCGGGCGCGCTGTGCACGAGGGCGTGCGCACAGTGCGCGCGAGAGCAGGTGCGCTGTGCGCAGAAGGCTTGTGCGACGGCGCAAGGCAACGGCGCCGGAGATACGCCGGAGAGGAGGTGCGGCGCCGGAGGGGGTTGGAGGTGGGGTTAGGGTTTTTGGGAATTGAGAGCTCCGGTCTAGGACCGCCGCTCTGATACCGTGTTGGAGAAAATAAGAGCACTTGTTATTTCTGAGAACCCTAGGCTCTCTTATATAGTAGAGAGGCCTATGGGTAAATTACATAAAGCAGAAAACAGAAAGAGATAGAAAGAGATACATATGGAATATAAAAATACAAATATCTTCACAGACCTCAATGTGCTTCGTCCTTTCGTGGAATGCAGGATTATTAGCAGTAAACAGGGCAACCTGATTGTCACATTTTAGTGAAATGGGAAGAGGTACATCTATATGTAGATCTGTAAGGATTGCTCGTACCCACATCATTTCTGTACATGCTTGTGTCATAGCCCTATACTCAGATTCAACGTTAGATCTAGCAACTACAGTTTGCTTCTTGTTTATCCACGAGACAAGTGAATCTCCAACAAATATTACAAATCCAGTTGTGGACTTCCTGTCCTTGGGGCACCCTGCATAATCTGCATCTGCATAGCCCTGCACCTGGAGATGATTTAAGATACCTTAGTATCATATGTGTGACATCCATATGTACTTGACGAGGTTGTTCCATGAACTGGCTCACCCGAGTGACATCAAATGAAATATCATGTATGGTAATGGTAACATAAAGAAGCTTTCCCACCAGCTCTCTGTATCTTCTCCTGTCAACATCATCAATATCATCATCATCATCATCATCATCATATAGTTTCATGCTTGGATCCATGGGTGTGGTGGCATGTTGACATGTAAGCATTTCCATGTCACTTGCAAATCAGTGACATATTTCCTCTGAGTCATCACAAGCCCTTGTTGATTTCTGGCAAACTCCAGTCTTAGAAAGTATCTAAGAGCTCCAAGATCCTTGGTAAAACAATCATGACCCGGAAATTCTTTCACCCTTGTGATTCCTTATATGTCATCTCCTGTAATAAGTATATCATCTATGTACACCATAATAGCAACAGTACCTCTGGAGGTTCTCTGTATGAAATGAGAATGATATGCATTCGATCATCTGAACCACAGCTTCTCAAACAAATCTGAGAGCTTTTGGAACCAAGCTCTCGGGCTCTGCTTAAGGCCATAGATTGCCTTATGAAGTCTACACATATGTGAACACTCTCCTTCAGCAACAAACTCGGCGGCTGCTGCATGTAGACTTCCTCCTGAAGATCACTATATCAACATTGGTTTACATCAAGGTTCAGCTTTGAGCCCATTTCTTTTTACTTTGATTATGGACGAGTTGACAAGTCACATTCAGGATGAATTACCTTGGTGTATGTTATTTGCTGATGATATTGTGTTGATTGACGAGACTATAGATGGAGTAAATGAGAAGTTTGAGGTTTGGAGACATGCATTGGAGACTAAAGGTTTTCGTATAAGTAGGGCTAAGACGGAATATATGGAATGCACCTTTGATGGAAGCAATGGTGAAGGAATCGAGGTGAAGATTGGTGACGATAACATTCAGAAGAGAGATTCTTTTAGATATCTGGGATCTATTTTGCAACATGATGGGGAAATTGATGGAGATGTTACTAATAGAATAAATGCAGGCTGGCTAAAGTGGAGAGGAGCCTCCGCTGTTCTCTGTAATAAGAAAATTCCTTTAAAAATTAAAGGAAAGTTTTACAAAGCAGCCATGAGACCTGCTATGCTTTATGGTTCTGAATGTTGGCCTGTGAACCATAGACATGTGTAGAGAATGGCTGTAGCAGAAATGAAAATGCTAAGATGGATGTGTGGTCATACACGTAAAGATCGGATTCGGAATGATGCAATCAGAAAGAAAGTTGGTGTAGCTCCGATCGAGGATAAGATGCGAGAAAACCACTTAAGATGATTTGGTCATTTGCAAAGAAGGTCAACTGATGCACCGGTTAGGAGATGCGAGTATTGGGATGTTGAGCCGGCTAAGAGGGGGCGAGGACAACCCAAGAAGTGTTGGAAAGAGACTATACGAAGGGATCTTAGTTTTTTGGATATAAGTCCGAGATTGACCCAAGATAGATCTGAATGGTGGCGAAGAATCCATGTAGCCGACCCTACTTAATTGTGGGAAAAGGCTTTGTTGTTGTTGTGTTGACATCAAGTTGAAATAGAGGCCAATCTCTAATCATAACAACTGATAACAAAATCTGTAGGGTAGAATGATGAGCAACTGGTGAGAAGGTGTCAAGATAATCCGCCTCATATGTCTGAGTAAAGCCACGAGCTACAAGGCGAGTCTTGTACCGATCATACTGCCATTTGCATTCTGCTTCACTGTAAACACCCATTTGCAACTTATTATAGACACCTTAGTGGGGTCGGGACTAGACTCCAAGTACCTCTAGACTGAGAAGTCGCCATCTCCTCCTTCATAGCTAGTTGCCCCCTGCTATCTGTCAAGGCCTCCTGGTAAGTCCGTAGTATGGCCACGGTGGATAAAGCAGTAATAAACCTCCTGAAATCACCCGTCAGACGCTCGAAGGTGACATGAGAAGCAATCGGATATGCTGCACATGAACGTTTCTGCTTCCTAATATCAATAGGTAAACCAAGATCATCATCATCCCCAAGGTTGCAAAAGTTAGTAATCGGTACTCGGTCGGTCGAGTCACTGACTAAGGATTAATTGGCAGTTAGGCGATTAATCGGATTTATTCGGACTTTAATCGGCTCGTATTTTTTAAATATATAAATCGATTTTATACATATATTGTTATATATTTACATAGATTTATATATGCATTTATATATTTTTTCACTATCATAATGAATCAAAAGAAGTAATCGAATTTAAATAAAACAATAAGCGTATTAGAATAAGTTTGCTTTTAAAAAAGTAAAAAATATAGTATTTCCAAGCAAAAATTGGTTGATTAGTGAACCTAATCGGAATTAGTCGGTACTCGATCGGCCACCTCACTGACTAGACTAGCCGGACCTACTAGTCGGGCTAGTCGAGTGAATTTTACAACATTGATCATCCCTGCTATCGACCTGATCATCAACTTCCTGAGGCTAACTCTTGCTGAGAAACAATTTTAGTCCCATCATTAGAAGCAATGTTTTCAGAACAAACTGGGCATGCTGGATGACAGACCATGAGCAGGAGCAGGAGCAGTCCGTTTGCTGTAGTCATGTGGTAGTGGTGGAACGAAAACAATATGAGGTAGTGGAGTTGATGGTGGTGATAGAGGTGGTGGTAGTGGAGATATTGATGAGGGTGGTTGGTATATGGGTGGTGGTGGAATATAGACCTCATTATCCGAGTCTGAAGGGGCTAACCTGCCACCTGTAGGAGAAAAATACATCTCAGACTAAAAAATGTGACATATGCACTGACATAATATCTCTTGTGTAGCGGATCATAAGAACGATACCCTTCCGAGTTCTGGAATACCCAACGAAGACACTTTTAACAGCCCTAGGAGTGAGCTTATCAATCCCTGGAGACAATCGACGAACAATCACATCCAAAAACGTGAGGGCTAAGAGAGAACAACTCCTTGGCAGGAAAAATAAGGGGAAAAGGAACATTCTCCCTCGACATGACGAGGGCATACAGTTAATGAGATAACAAGCCGTGAGAACCACATCACCCCAGAAAGAATGTGGTGCACAACTCTGGATCAAGAGGGTACATGTGACATCAAGAAGGTGACGGTGCTTTATTTCAGCAACATCGTTCTTTTGAGATGTATAAGCACATGATGTTTGATGAAGGATACCATGAGAAGATAAGAATTGAGAGAAGACATGAGTACAGAATTCCAAGGCATTATCAGTCCTTACAATTTTGACAGAGGTTAAAAAAACATTATGCACTTCTTTAATGAAATTTATTATCACATTTCCCGCTTTTGATTTATTCTTCAACAAGAAAACCCAAGATAGACGACTCAAATCATCCACAACAATTAAATAGAATATGTGTCCCTGGTGATCGAGAACACGACTTGGACTCCAAATGTCTACATGGAAAAACTCAAAAGTGGAGCTACTGCTCCGACTCTGACTACTAGGGAAGACAAACCAATTATACTTCCCTAACTGACATGCCTCACAATTGAATGATGAATGGGGTAAAATCCGAGGAAGGACTTGACACAGTTTCTGAAGTGGAAGATGATCGAAGCGCAAATGCTGAAGGAAAGGAGAGACATGCCTAGTGGAATGGGAGGATAGGCCAGCATACGGTGTTTGGACCAGTTGATAGAGGTCGCCCTGCTCACAACCAAAACCAATCACTTTGCCCGTAAGAATGTCTTAAAAAACAAGAGATGACGGATCAAATATTGCTCTACAATTTAAATCTCTAGTAAATGATTAATAGACATTAAATTCATTGAGAATTCAGAAGCATGTAACACATTATGCAATCACATAAAGGTCGTCAAGGTGATCTCTCTATGTCCAGTGATTGGGGAATGAGTCCCATCTGTTATGACCACAGTCCTCCCTGGAGAAACCTACCTGTAGGCTATGAGCTGATCTCTATCTCCACACAAATAATGTGTGGCACTAGAATCTATGATCCATTCTGAGATTTCTGAACCATGGCAGGAAGTAGAGGCATGCTCACTACTTGAGGTACTAGCTCCTGTAGTAGCAACAATGCCCAAACTATTCTCTGAAGCAGGGCGAAGGGTAATGCCTGGGGGCATGAGGTCTCTAAGGCGAGACACAAGCTCATCATATCGCTGATCTGATGTGGATGGAGCTGCATAATGTTGAACCTGCTATGCTATGCGTGCGGAAGCTGGGAAACCATGCTTGGAGTAACATGTATCTTCTGAATGATCCGATCTATGACAATAGGTACGAGGTGGTCCACGACCACGACCACTTCTACCACGTGACCCTCGTCCACGAAACTGAGATGAACCGCCTCTTCCACGAGAGGCTGCCATGGCAGAGGAATTCGACACTGGAGCGGGAGTTGAGATATTGATCCGGCTCAATCTCCGGAAGGCCTCCTCCATGGGAGGAATGGTAGCATCAACCAATATCTGGGAGGAAGCAATCTCATTCTGTGAGTCAAGAGAGGCCATAAAGACTCCAACCATCGTAGCTTTGACGCCCGTAGATCCGGGTACCTGTTTACATGGTACTCGTAACATTTTATTCACAATGGATCGCATTAGATTGTTGAAATTCCGGGGAAATTTTTCGCATTTTGCATGGCATTCACAATCAATATATTACAACCACGGAGCCAACAAGAAATGTTACCAACTTTTCATTGCATTAATTTCCATATAATTTACATGTAAAAAAAAGAATTTTACATTGTATACATGTCCTCCCAAATGTGATAGAAGAGCTAGAATGGCATTTGCATTATATGAACCAAAAACTGTTACAATTGTACCGTCGACTATAACAATGAAAGTTCGTATTCATCTGTCAGCTACTGCGACACAGGCGCTTTGCCTTCCAAGCATGCAAGGAACAAAGATGTCAACAGTCGTGGCGTACACTCGAGCATATTAAAATAATATAACATGTAATTTTAGTGGTTTCAAAAGAAAACAAGTAGACATGCGTTGAGCTTTAAATTTAACAAGCTACTTGTAGCAATGTGGTTTCAAGTTATGTTGTATGTAAATTCTCAGATCATCCATCACCCCATAATTTCCGTATATAACTATTTTATAATTTAATTAATGACCTATAGTAAGTAAGTGATTATCTTCTTATTTCTTAGAGATCAAGTTGATGGATCTTGATATGAAGGATAATGAATCTCTGATCTGATCTGATTTCTGTCTAATTTCTCAAGTCTAGTGGTTAGTCTGTGGTCTTGGTCTGAGTGTGACCTCACACTATGACTCTAAAGGGTGAAGAGTACCTTAGGGTTAGGGTGCCTCCGTAGGCATGAGCTGGGGTGTAATGCATTTTAACTAAGTTCCCAACACGTCCACTAGCTTATCTTATCACTTGTAGCAGTAGTTCTAAGTTCTGATTAATTATCGATGATTGATTGATGATAAATGATGATGCCATACCAAACTCAACTGTAGCTAACTTAGCTGTAACCAACTCAATTGTAACACATCGCCATGTCTATTGGTGGAACAATAACCAAAACTCAAGTGGTGAGGAAGTCTCCTAAGAGACTCTTTCATCTTGCCCTCTAAGTGGAAGTGTGGTCCAGTAGAGGGATATGTCTATTCCAAAACTACGTCACAGAGACGGGCGAGAAAGACTCTTCGGAAAAGTCACTCTAAAAACCGGCATGACCGGTACGGGCTAACGAGCTTGTTAGAAAAACTAAAACCGAGGGACCCTCAGCCTAGGTACCCTAAAACAGAGGGTCAACGGAATTTGTCAAAAGTCGGGATCCCAATAAGGCGTTAAAACACTGCGAGCTTGCGTAAAACCGTAAAAAGGACTGGGATCCTAGACCTGCGCACTAAGCAGTCATTGCCCTAAATGGTCTTCCTATCTACCGCCCAATTGATGGTCACCACACCCTCGCACAGTCAGGTGTAAAGGTCATTGTGACCGGCACAATTAATTATTAAGTCATCATTTATTCACAACATCTAAGTATCTCATAGATTTCGCTGTAATGCACTATCACTTGAGTTCCTTGATCTAATTAAGCACTGAGATTCTCGATTTCTAATGATTTGATCTATTGATTGATTTAATTTTGTAAGTAAGTTGTATGCAAATAACCCAATAAAAAAATGATGATGATTCTATATAAATTCATAATGGATTCTGGTGAGTAACTAATAAAGTAGATTATGCAAGTCCCAATATTGGAGTCTATATAAAAAGGTAATTGATATAAAAATGTGCCATTTTTGTATCCGATGCTAGAAAATCTGCTAAAGACGTAATAATTTTTTTCAGCCAAATGATAAACTGCCTTGCAACTTGAAATATAACCTCAAAGGATTAATCAGTAATGCCTAACGAGTAAAAATCCATCACCTTTTCATTATGCCTCAACTTTTTCGCTTCTGTTAACCAACGGTAGACATAGCTGGGGATTGAAATTTCATAGAAAAACTATATTTGAAATTTTGAAAGCGGAAAGTAGATTACGAGAACATAGATTTCTTCTCAAGTGAGTCAATGAGCCTGCATGTAAATTAAGTATCTAATTGAAGGTTAACAGCTAAGGTGTATAACTGCATATTATTTTTTATAAACCCTAAATCTTTGAACTCTTTAGGTTATCTGACACATTTAAGAATTAGCAAAGCACCAACCAGATCATGACCTTGTAGCATGCTTATTTTTTTAGGGATGATAATCTTATCACACATATATACATTGCAACAAGAAACTGAAGTATGGTGAGAATGAAAATAGCCAAACAGAATAATTATTACAAGAAATTGATTACTCAAATTGGTGGAAATACTCAGATACTTATGAAAAACATATTAGAATACTTATGAAAAGCATATTAGAATAATACAATTTTTCATAATTAAGGAGTCATTTTTTAACAAATGAAGAGAATACACACTGAAGTTCTCTGTGTGAGGATGAAAAGCATGCATGGCAGCAAGAGAGGTGTAGGATTGTACCTTAAAATCTTAAAATTTGAGGATTATCTTGACATGCAAGAGCGGCTACAGCTGCAAACTTCTTGAGCAGGAAAGATGGTTGTTTTGCAGTCTCTAATGAAGCTGTAGCAGCAACATAACGCTGCACTTGGAGCAGCAATTGGAGAAGGCAGCTGCATCCCAAATGCTTCTCTGGGATTGCAACAAGATGGAAGGCAGTTGCTGGGTTTCCAAAGGCAACACAGCTGTGGCTCCAAGAACCCTTCAACTGAAATTTGAAGAGGATAGAGAAAGAGAGAAAAGGGAGGAAGAAGGGGACACGGTTGGAATTTGGAAGAAAAAAAGAGGGGAGGCTTGATATTAATAAGAAGAGGAGAGGGGGCTTTTGGTTGCCAAGTGGAAGAAGGAAGGTCAAATGGTAGGAAAAAAAACCAAGTGGAGAGACTGTTGTCTAATGCCTGTTGTTGTTCTGTACAAAAGTTAAATAATAATAATAATAGAGGAAAGGGAAGCTACAACATGATGTAGCTGACCTTAGCTACATCAGGGGCAATTTCGTCCTCTTTTTTTTATTTTTTTTCAAAATTTCCATAATGGATTTTCATAACTATATCCCTCTAATATGTCATTCAAATTTCGTCAGAAACAGAGACTCCTACGGCCTCCATCCAGACAATCATTTTTTAACGGTCACAGATTTGTTGTATTTTACCTGTTCTGGATCGAGGCCGTAGGAGCCTCTGTTTCTGACGAAATTTGAATGACATATTAGAGGGATATAGTTATGAAAATCCATCGTGGAAATTTCGAAAAAAAAATAAAAAAAGAGGACGAAATTGCCCCTGATGTAGCTAAGGTTAGCTACATCATGATGTAGCTTCCCTTTCCTCATAATAATAATAATTTTTCCTTTCACTTGTTAAATATATCAAAGTCGCCCATACTCGCACCTCGAGTCTCGGATTCAGGTGCTCAATATCTCGTTTGGACCGTCTCTGAATGATCAATGAGTATAATATTCATATACTTTGGATCTGGTATAATTTTTTGAAATCCTCAAAATACGATCTCGGTTTATGTCTAAATTTTGTGATTTTAAAATATCAAACGAGCTTCGATCGATGAACGGTTGATTCCATTGATCTTATTTCGTCGAATCGGATTTTCAGGTGTTCTCGATTTGTTTTGCAGTTTTCGAATTTTTTTTCTCGACTTTTCTGATAGCAAGCTTTACGACGCGATCATCTTTTGGCTTATTGCGTCCGAACGAATTTTAATTTGCGATCTATGGATCGATCTGGGTTTTTTCAATATTAATTGTATATTAATTGATCATTTAAACTCTTAATCATGTCGATTTGGTTTATTCAGACTCGGATGTCACAAATATAAAAATCTTAAAAGGAATCTCGTTTTCGAGATTCGAGTTAAGGTCATTATGTGTTTTATTTGGGTTATATCATGCCATAAAAACCTCAAAGGGTTTTGAACCCATAAAAACCTCAAAGGAAGAAGCAACCATATTCTTTGAACATATATAAATAAATAGGCTTGTTCCGATGATTACCTGAAAAGAGCTGCGAGTAACGTACCCGCATGTCTACTTCGGTCTCCCAAGTCGCCTCTTCGACTCCATGTCGGTGCTACAACACCTTGACCAAGGAAATCTCTTTGCTGCGAAGCTTCTTCACAATACTGTCTAATATCTAAGTTGGTTTCTTCTCGTATGTCAAGTTGAGCTCCATGTCAAGATTCTTGTAGCTGATGATGTGTTAAGGGTCGTGCACATACTTTCCCAGGTTGGGTATATGAAAAACGTCGTGAATGGCTGAAAGGTGTGGAGGAAGGACTACTTGGTAGGCCACCTTCCTCACTCTAGCAAGAATATCAAACAGTCTAACATACCATGGTATTAGCTTTCCACGAACGCCGAATCTCTGAATTCCCTTCATGAGAGATACTCGGAGGAATATCCAGTCTCCTACCTGTATTTATAGGAATGCATTCATATTAAGTTAAATCTTAATAAGTTATATTAGTAAATTGATTAAGAGAAGATGTTCTGCATAGCTCTTCTGGCGACTATGTGCTGTTAGAAGCTTCCATCTCACAAGATCAACTGCCTTGGCAGTCTCCTCCAGAAGATCTACGGAGTAAAGAGCATGATCACCTAGCTCATGTCGACTGAAATTTATGAGGCATCTCCGCCCGTATAGGGCTTCGAATGGTGCCATGCTGATATCGGAATGATGATTGTTGTTGTATGTGAATTCTACCAATGGCAGATGGTCCTTCTAGGGCCTTTTCACTCCAAAGTGCATGCTCGTAGAAAATCCTCAAGCGTCTTTATGGTTTGCTCTGCGGATGGTACACGGAACTCATCTTCAACTCTGTCTGTAGTGCTGACATGAACGGATGCCAATAGTGCGATGTAAACCTCGAGTCTCTGTTAGACACCATCTTTCGTGGTATACCGTGAAGCCTGATAATGTTATGAACATATAGCCTGGCCAATCTGGCTGGAGTGTAGGTCATGCTGACATGTATGATATGGGCTGACTTGGTCAACCTGTCTACAATGACCCAAATAGCATCATAGCGCCTGATGTCCTTAGCAGTCCAATGATGAAATCCATATAGATACTCTCGCACTTCCACTCGGGAATGGGGAGAGACTGCAATAACCCTGGTGGTCTCTTGTGCTCTACCTTGACCATTTGACAGGTCATGCATCTGCTAACATGTTAGGCCACATCGCGCTTCATCCCGTCCCACCAAAAATATCGGCGTAGATCATGATAGATCTTTGTGCTGGCGAGATGAATAGATAATCGTGAACTATATGCCTCATCAAGAATGTCTCTGCGTAACTGCTCATCATTGGTTACAATGACCCGGTCTGCTTTCCACAAAATAGATTCTGTTACAACAAAATCATCAATCTCGTCCTTGACGGCACGCATGTATCTGTCTTGGATCCAAGGCTCTGACTTCTATTATGCGATCCCAACTATTATGCGATCCCAAAGACTGTTGAATCGTGGAGGCACGGCAGTAGATATAGATGCACTCTCCTGAGGATGCCAATCAATCAAAGATGCGAGCATATCCCACGTGTATAGCCATTTTGTTGCACCCTCTGCATGAGCTCTCCTACTAAGCACATTAGCCACCACGTTTCCCTTACCAGGATGGTAAGAGATCGTGCAATCGTAGTCCTTCAGTAGCTCAAGCAACCTGTGTTGTCTCATGTTCAGATCCTCTTTCTGATTAAAGATATACTTCAGGCTCTTGTGATCTATGAAAAACTCAAAATTCACCCCTTAGAGATAGTGGCGCCAGATCTTCAGTGCAAAGACAACTGCCGCCAACTCCAAGTCGTGGGTGGGGTATTTCTGCTCATGCGGTCTCAGCTGACGTGATACGTATGCAATTACGTGACTTCTCTACATCAATACCGCTCCTAAACCTTCTCCTGAAGCATCTGTATAAACTGCATAATCCTGAGTGCCTGATGGAAATGCAAGAATGGGTGCAGTAGTTAATTTCTCCTTCAATGTCCTAAAAGCCTGCTTGCATAGATCATCCCAAATGAAAGGAACTCCCTACTGTGTCAATCGTGTCAAGGGAATAACAATGCGTGAAAATCCACTGACGAAGTATCTATAATAGCCTGCTAATCCAAGGAAGCTCTATAACAGAGTGGCTGTTTTGGCTCCCAAGACATGATTGTCTCAATCTTCACAGGATCAACTGCGATACCTGCTCCAGAAATGACATTCCCAAGAAAAGAGATCTGGGATAACTAGTACTCGCATTTGCTCAGCTTGGCATACAGGTTGTGCTCTCGCAATGTGTCCAGGACAATCTTCCGATCGTTTGCGTGATCTCATTCATTCTGAGAATAAATAATACATCATCAATGAATACCACCACAAACTTGTCAAAGTACGGACGAAAGATCATGTTCATAAATGCTGCAGGGGCATTGGTGAGCCCAAATGGCATCACCACATACTTATAATGTTCATATCAAGTCCTGAAAGATGTCTTCGGAATATCATACTCTCGAATTCTCAGCTGATGGTAGCCAGATTAAAGGTCGATCTTCGAGAACACCGAAGATCCCTAAAGCTGATCAAAGAAATCATTGATGAGCAACAATGGATAATGGTTCTTCACTGTTCTCTTGTTCAGCTTTCTGTAATCAATGCATAGTCTCATCGATCCGTCATTCTTCCTGACAAAAAGAACTGGAGCACCTCGAGGTGAAGTGCTTAACCTCACGAAACCTAAGTCAAGTAACTCCTGCAACTGCACCTTCAGCTCTCTCAACTCACCCGGTGCCATGCGATACGGAGCCGTTGAGATTGGTTGTGTATCAGGTAATAGTGTGATCTCGAACTCAATCTCTCTCTCAGGAGGTAACCCTGGTAACTCATCAGGAAATCATCTGGGTAGTCTGATACTATTCTGATGTCTTGTGTCATCGACTCATGATCGGATGTCTCTCGAACAAATGCTAAATATGAATCACATCCCTAGTTAACAAGTCTCTGTGTTCGCAACACTGAAATGTACTCCATTTTGGAGACATGTAATGTACCATCAAAGGTGAACTCAGGCAAGTCTGAAATCTTGAAGACAACTGTCGTCCTAAAGCAATAAACAAGAGCATGATGAGCTGATATCCAATCCATGCTCAAAATTAAGCCAAACTCATCGAGCTGAGTAAGAGACAATCTACAATCATCTCGTGACCACCAATCAATAATGGCAAACCTCTAACTATCAGGGAAATGATGAATAGTTGGCCACCTGGCCCAAGGATGTGATATGCATGATATACAGTCTCTGCAACTCTACCTAATAAAGCTAATATTCTCGATGCAATGAAAGAATGTGTCACTCCAGAATCAAATAAAACATGGAAATGTCTGTTCAAGACTGAGACCATACCTTTCACTACAGTAGCTGCTGATCGTGCCTGCTCCTTAGTCACTGCATGTAACTGACCCTGCCTAGATGGTACTGTACTCGAGCCTGCTGATGAACCATATTTTCGCCATGTTAATGTTCATATCTTATCGTAGTATATGTGGTGAAAATGATTCAGCAAAAACCACACCTTCGAATATGTGACAATTATTTTACTTGGCAAAATACCAAGGTCGAACTCATGGACTTGAGCCTCCTTGTCTATTCATCGAAAATTATTGATTAAAAATTGAGCGATTAAATTCATAAGCCTAGGTCTTCATATGCAGTTACAATGCATGACACAGAATGATATGCAGATACATTATACACACAAAATGATGCAGAGATCAATAATATGATGCATGCATTTTTATTTGATTTATGCAATAAATGAGATGTAATGTGAATGATATGCCGACAGAGAAATTATGTACAAATATGCCATGAAATGAACAACAAAGAATGGTTAATTTCAAAAATAAATTGAGCAATAAAATGGATTAGTAACATTAAGGAATGAAGAGCAATTGACACTATCTCAAAATATAGCATGTTCAATTTAGTGTCAAAATGGGAAATAAAAGTGTCATTAGGTAGAGAATAAAATTAGCAACAAAATGTCACTGAAATCAACTGAATCGGAGTTCGTATGCTCAAGTTATGAATAAAACAGTGCAGTGGCTTAATTGTAGTGAAAATATGCTGATAAAAATGGATAAAATATGCAAATTAGTCCTTCGTAGGGGCATTTCTATAATTTCCATAAGCCGGTTGGTCCCCTCTGTAAAATTCCTAGGCGTGACACGTGAGGCACACACGCCTGGGTTGGACCTCTTTGCAATTATCGAAAGCTTGGAACCTCGATAAAAATATCCCAGCCCGCACGTGCGTGGGCCAGGCTCGGTGGATGGCAGGTTCGGGAGGCCACGTGGACGAGCCTCGGAGCTTCGGGAGGTGGTTCGATCCATCTAGGCTGCAAGTTTGGGGGTTGCTCCTTGAGTATCATATGGGCCATCCCATCCGAAGATTGGACGACACCTATACGTTGCTGCACTGCAGTCTTCCTCCTCGTACAAGGCGGAGAAGACGTGGCTCTGACGACCAACCAGACGCTCCTCCGTGCTCCATTCGCATGCCTGGAGGTCGAGGAAGAGGGCTGGGGGCCTCGCAAAGGAGCTGGATGTGGGACGAAGACCCAACGATGGTTGGGGATGTAAGACGGTGAATGCTTGCTGGCCATGGAGCTCCAAAATGGAGCTGCGCTGATTCCTTCGGCTATTGACGAAATGAAAACTTGCAATTCATTAGGCGTACCTGAAGCGGTGTGTGATTGAGGATTATGCGGTGATTGGAGGACCGGGTAGATGAAGAAGGTAGAGATCCGGGGTGGTTCCTCTGCCGTGAAGACGGAAGAAGGGGCCGACGCGAATTGAGGTGTGGAGGAAAGAAGATATGGTCTGGACCCGCCGCGAAGATCGACGGAGTTCGTCGAAGCGATTGGTGCAGGGAATAGATCGTGAAGGTGTGTGTGTGTGTCAAATTAAAATGGGGAAAACAAAAGAAAAATACAAACTAACTTACCTGAACGATCGAAGAAGGAGGATGGCGGAGCGGAGCTTGGGCTGGGGGCCAAGGTGGCCTTCCAGTCGTCGCTCGAGCGGATCAGCAACTCCCACGGCCTCGATTGGCCGCCTAGGCTGCCGTTTGCTTGGCTGGTGGCTAAAGGTCTCACCAAGGCGAATGGTCGTCGTCACCTTGACAATTCGCCCGTCCGCTGTCACCGAAGGGGCGGTGGAAGCTGGGCCAACGGCTGGGATTTGGTGGACGATTCGATACGGTGGCAGAGGAGAGGTATTTAAGGAGGAGGTCTGCCGGCTGTTACAGTGGTGAAGGGCGAGAATGGAGGTGACCTTACGCAGAAGTGGATGGCGTCATCGATAGAATTGATGGCTGGCGAGTATCACGGAGGTTAGGGCTACGTGGGGAGCTGTTTAGATCATGGAGAGGCGTTGAAGAGCGGTGGCTAGAAATGGAAGGAGGCGAGGGCGGAGCGAAGTGGTTAGGCGTTACGCGAGGAAGACGATGGTTGTGGGCCGTTGGATCTAGTGATCCAACGGTCCACGTGGAGGCGTAGGGATGAGGTAATGATGAGCTCTGGTTCTCATCCTTCGGCGGGGGATGGGGTGAGTGACGTGTAAGAGACGAGCCATTAGATGTGGCGCCATCCAGCGACTGAGATGAAGGCGTGAATGGGTGGTCGTGATCTCATTTGGAGGGGAAGATCAGACGACCGAGAGATGAAGAGCGATGAGTGGCTGGGATGAGGGTGGAAGGAGGCGAGCCAAGGGCAGAGGAGGGCTGCGGGTGGCGCAAGGACAAAGGGCGTCGTGGTGGCTCCAGAGAGCGCCACGTGGCCCAATGAAATTATTAGAGAAAATAAAAGGAAAATAAAAAAGAATTAGAAGGAGGTCGAATTAACAAAAAGTCAAAACATGAAAATTGTAGATCTCGATGAGATCTACAAGTTTCATGTTGGTCTCAAAGTCAGCAGAGGTCAGGAAAATAAAGAAATATTTTTGAAAGTATTTTT
Source organism: Ottelia alismoides (assembly GCA_037367405.1). Taxonomy (NCBI): domain Eukaryota; kingdom Viridiplantae; phylum Streptophyta; class Magnoliopsida; order Alismatales; family Hydrocharitaceae; genus Ottelia; species Ottelia alismoides. The sequence goes on from JAZKJV010002699.1 coordinate 246,612, forward strand.
AAGTAATTAAAAATACTTATTTTAATGGTTTTGATATTTTTTGTATTTTAATTTCTTTTTAAAGCTCAAAAACAAATATCTATAATATTTATCTATTTTTTAGGATTTTTAATAAAAGAAAATAAAGAAAATGTTAGTGATAAATATACAATAATTAGGGTTATAGTTAATTACAAGGAGAAGGATTATTGCTATAGATGCAGAATTAATGAAGATTTAGAATGAAGTTCTTATTCTTCAAGGATAAAATGAGAGAATGGTGATGATCAATCAGAGATTTATCACCTACACACTCTGTGTCTGTCTTGACGGCATCTTGAAGTTGGAGTTCCTACCACGAAAACTCCTTATACACTGTACATGTGGTTGCGACGGTTGTGGTTGCGGTCGAGGCTCATCAAAAGCCTGTGGACACTGATACCAGTAACGACCCCACTCATTGCACATCTGTAGGTGTGGTAGTCGTGCTTATACTCTGAGTCAGTCCTGTTGGGGGTCTGTCCACTCTCTGCGACCCAGATGGTTGTGCTGAACTCTTGCTATGTCTGGCGAGTGCCCCTCCTAAAGTAGTCGCTAGAGATGAGCGAGCATTGCTTGAAGATGTTGTACTTGTAGGTTGAAACCGCCTAGCTGACCTGTGTTGCTAGAACCCGTCGTCTAATCGGTCCAAAAGATCGTTGTGACGTAGGTGCCGCTCCAGACGAGCTCCCAAAACATCTCTCTCGGATGTCCTCAAACTTCTCCGCAGTATCAGTAGCCTTAGAGGTAGAAGTGATATGCAGTCCTCTAGCTTCTTCTGCATCCCTCTGATTAACTTCTCCAGATTCTCATCTGGAAATGCAACGGTTGTTGGTGTGTGTCATGACTGCTCGGTGTATCGGACAAAGTACTCTCTAGCTCTCATCCGCCCCTGTCGTAGCTCTGTAAACAATCGACGTTGGGACTCCTTCTACTTCCCAGAAAAGAAGTGGGGTCTTAATCTCGTCTCAAAATCATCCCATGTAGGAAACTGTCGCCTCCCACCATCTCTCTGCGAATGCTGTCAATGAATACTCCATGAAAGATAGCCACGAGTCTCGTGGTGCGCGTATCATCCGAAGTACCTTCATCGCCCTCTTCAACCACTGCCCAGCTTCATCTAGTGTCCCGGTGCCCTCGAACATGGGCACATTGGCTCGCTGATATGATGTGAAAACCGACTGATGCCTGTGGATAGGGGAGGGCTCGAGTGCGTCCTCATCTGCAAAGAGTGCAGGGCCCTGCTCCTTGTCGTAATCTCCATTCTCGGCTCCATGTGCTGGCATCTCCTCATGTAGATCATCAAAGTGAGGTTTTTGTACCTCAACCGACTGAGGTCGGTCATGTCGTGTTCCATCCTGAGATAGAAGGTAGGTGAAATCTGTCAGCTCCTCGAACCGCATCTCCATGTCAGTCTGCCTGTCAACAATCTCTGTCTGCTGAGCCAAAATATGATCCTGTTGGCCTCGCATGGTAGTCTGCTGCTGCTGGAGGTCGGTAATTGCGGTCATGATACGCTCCAAACGATCTGTCATCTCTTGGTCAGCTCTGGACGTCATGGTTCTGCATAAGAACCAATATCTTTAATCATAGTAGTTGATATTTGCTGATATTTCCATATGTATTTTTCTCGTATTGGGATACGATGTGAAAATTAATTGCAATTGGTGACATATATGGTTATTGAATTTGAATGTCATATTTCCCTTTCAGACTCGCGACAAGTCAGAAGACTATTGCTATTCGAGAACTTAATGCGGTCGAAATTACAATACTGCGAATGCGTGTAGCGGGGTACCATGGCTCTGATACCAAACTGTGACGTCCGCAAATCCGGGTACCCATTTACACGACACTCACTGCATTTTATTCGCAATGTATCACATTAGGTTGTTGAAATTCAGGGGAAATTTTTCGCATTTTGCAATGACATTCACAATCAATATATTACAACTACGGAGCCAACAAGAAATGTCACCAACTTTTTATTGCATTAATTTCCATATAGTTTACATGTAACAAAAAGAATATTACATGGTATGCATGTCTTCCCAAAATGTGATAGAAGAGCAAGAATGCCATTTACATTATCTGAACCAAAAACTATAACAACTGTACCGTCGAGTATAACAACGGAAGTTCGGGTTCATCTGCCAGCTACTGCGACGCATGCTCTTTGCCTGCCAAGCATGTATGGAACAATGGATGTCAACAATTGTTGCGTACACTCCAGGATATTAAAATAATATAACATGTAATTTTAGTGGTTTCAAAAGAAAATAAGTAGACAGGCGTTGAACTTTAAATTTAACAAGCTACTTGTAGCAAAGTCGTTTCAAGTTATGTTGTATGTAAATTCTCAGATCACCCATCACCCCATAATTTTTGTATATAACCATTTCGTAATTTAATTAATGACCTATAAGTAAGTGATTATCTTCTTACTTCTTGGAGATCAAGTTGATGGATCTTGATATTATGGATGATGAATCTCTGATCTGATTTCTGTCTAATTTTTCAAGTCCAGTGGTTAGTCTGTGGTCTTGGTCTGAGTGTGACCTCACACTATGACTCTAAGGCGTGAAGAGTACCTTAGGGTTGGGGTGCCTCTGTAGGCATGAGGTGGTGTGTAATGCATCTTAACTAAGTTCCCAACACGTCCACTAGCTTATCTTATCACTTGTAGTAGTAGTTCTAAGATCTGATTAATTATCGATGATTGATGATTGATGACAAATGATGATTCCATACCAAGCTCAAATGTAGCCAACTCAGCTGTAACCAACTCAATTGTAACACATCGCCAAGTCTATTGGCAGAACAATAACCAAAACTCAAGTGTTGAGGAAGTCTCCTAAGAGACTCTTCCGTCTCGCCCTCTAAGTGAAAGTGCAGTCTAGTAGAGGGATAGGTCTACTCCAAAACTGCGCCACAGAGATGGGTGAGAGAGACTCTTCGGAAAAGTCACTCTAAAAATCAGCATGACCGGTACGGGCTAATGAGCTTGTCAGAAAAACTAAAATCGAGGGACCCCCAGCCTAGGTATCCTAAAACAGAGGGTCAACGGAACTGGCAGAAAGTCGGGATCCCAACGAGGCGTAAATACACTGCGAGCTCATGTAAATCGTAAAAAGGACTGGATCCTAGATTCGCGCACTAAGCGGCCATTACCATAACTGGGCTCCTATTTCCCGCCCAGCTGATGGTCACTCTACCCTTGCACGGTTAGGTGTAAAGGTCACTGTGACCGGTACAGTTAATTATTAGTCATCATTAATTCACAACACCTAAGTATCTCATAGATTTCACTATAATGCACTATCACTTAAGTTCCTTGATCTGATTAAGCATCAAGATTCTCGATTTCTAATGGTTTGGTTTATTGATTGATTTAATTTTATAAGTCAATTGTATGCAAATAACCGAATAAAATATAATGATGATTCTATGTAAAGTCATAATAGATTCTGGTGAGTAACTAATAAAGTAGATTATGTAAGTCCCAATATTGGAGTCTATATAAAAAGGTTCCTGATATAAAAATGTGCCATTTTGGTATCTGATGCTAGAAGACCTGCTAAAGATGTTATATTTTTTCAGCCAAGTGATAAACTGCCCGTTTAACTTGAAATATAACCTCAAACGATTAATCAGTAATGCCTAACGAGTCAAAATCCATCACCTTTTCGTTATGTCTCAACTTTTTCACTTCTGTCAACCAATGCTAAACATAGCTGAGGATCGAAATTTCTTTGGAAAAATATATTTGAAAATTTAAAAGCAGGAAAGTAGATAATGAGAACAGAGATTTCTTCTCAAGTGAGTCAATGGGCCTGCATGTAAATTAAATATCTAACTAAAGGTTAACAACTAAGGTGCATAACTGCATATTATTTATTTTTTGATAAACCCTAAATCTTGGAACTCTTCAGGTTATCTGATCTAAATAATTGTCTGGCACATTTAAGAATTAGCAATGCATCAATCAAATCATGACTTTGTAGCATGCTTATTTCTTTTTAGCGATGATAATCTTATCACACACTTATATATATATATATATATATAAACAGAACAGAAGTGTTATTATAAGAAATTGATTACTCAAATGGGTGGAAATACTAAGATACTTATGAAAAACATATTAGAATAATACAAATTTTCATAATTAAGGAATCATTTTTAATAAATGAAGAGAATACACATTGAAGTTTTCGGTGTGAGGATGAAAAGCATGCATGCATGGCAGCAAGAGGGGTGTAGGATTGTATCTTAAAACCTCAAAATTTGATGATTATCTTGACATGCAAGAACAGCTACAACTGCGAGCTTCTTGGAGCAGCAAAGATGGTTGTTTTGGAAGCTCTAATGTTGCATTAGCAGCAGTAGGATGCTGCACTTGGAGCAGCAATTGGAGAAGACAGCTGCAACCCAGCTTCTTCTCTGGGACTGCAGCAAGATGGAAGGCAGTTGATGGGTTTCCAAAGGCAACAACAGCTGTAGCTCCTAGCACCCTTCAACTGAAATTTGGAGAGGATAGAGAAAGCTCCATATATGTAACTTGTTAAGTGATACTTTATTTTTGAATCTTTTTGATTGATGAAGATATATGTATAAATATATAAGAATATATATTAGCCATATTTTTATTTAAAATAATTAAAAGATATATATCTAAATAATTCCAAATATTCTTTCGAATATCGAATATTCTTTATTCCGTGACCCCTCCGGCTTAATACCAAATACTTGACTTCTGCAACATTGATCACCTCCATTGTCGGGCCTTCAATCCCCTCCTTCATTGCCATTGTCATTATCGACCCCGTTGCTTCCCAAGATGTCATTGTCGTAGCCACTGTTGGTGCGAGCAAACCTCAGCAACGGTTGGAGATTCTCTCTAGAGAGAACTTTATCCCATCATAATGGGATGTGAGGCTACTATGGGGCATTTTCAAAAAGATCCTCCCACCAAAATGTTTTTATCTAAAGGCTAAACTTGAGAATTCCATTAAGATGATAATTATCTTAGTGGAGGAGCAGAATTTTTGCTGCTATGCCCCTTGATGGAATTTAATTGTAAGAGGAACCTTGAAAAGAAGGAAAAAATACCAAAATTGGAGAAATTCTTCTCAATGATCCAGATGAATCCTCCATTGTCGTCCCTACTGATCGAGCAACTCATCAGGAGATAAGTTTTCTAATAAAAGGAGAATTGATGCAATCACAAATTAAGGACTTTGACAAATTAGTGTTTGCAGTCCTTTAGTGGTATTTTAAGTTGGTTGTTGATTTTTATTTCATTAGATCTGAATGAAGGCAAAGAATCCATGTAGCCGACCCTACTTAATGTGGGAAAAGGCTTTGTTGTTGTTGTAATAAATTTGTGATTGATTATAATCTCAATATCTATGGTAGGTAATCTAGTTATAATGGTTAGGAGATAATTAGGGATTGTTAAATGGTTATTTTATTTCTTTTTTTGTTTTTGTAATCCACCCTTCTATATATAAGGGGGTTGTTGTTATATCATTGTTCAGAAAAGATTATTAGATTATGAATGGAGTTTTAAGTTATGGAGTTCTCCATCATTATCACTCCCCTCTTTTTTGTCCCACCCCTCATCTTCATTCTTCCCTTAGCCCATGAATGTAGTCGTGCATATTGTTCTCTCCTCATCTCAATTTTTCTGATGCATTACCACCTCGTTTTTTTTCAAAAAAATAGAGTTTAATGTGAAAACTACCTTATCTTTTGCGAATATATTGAGATTTGTGTAATCAATTTTTATACTACTTCACACCATAAATTTGTGCTGCCTATCTGGCTCTAGATAGGCTAGTCTTGATAAGTCCGGCACATATGGCAATTGCTGTGCCATAACGGAAAACAAGCTTCTCTCCCACATCAACTGAGGTCTACTACATCAATTTCTCTCCTAACTATCACTGGAAAAGGTTTTCGATATTCGGGGGTGTGGAAAGGCGTGAATGAAAAGATGTCATTCATCGTAGCTCTAGAGTTCTCTTATATAGGGGAAAAACTCTAAGGGAAAATTACATAAAGTGAATTGAAGAAATAAGAACATACAAAATAATGATAATGAGATATAAATATCTCAACACCCCCCTCAAACTTGAGCATATGTCTATCATGCTCAGCTTGGAACAACAACGGTGAAAAGGACCCCTAGCAAGAGCTTTGGTAAACATATCTGCAATCTGGTCGCTTGAAACAACGTGAAAGGTGGAAATAAGTCTCTTCTAAAGTAGATCACGAGTGTAATGACAATCCACTTCGATGTGCTTTGTTCTTTCAAGGAAGGTTGGATTATTCGCTATGAATAAAGCGGCTTGATATTTGAGGTGCAAAGGAAGAGACACTTCAATAGTTAGGTCATTCAGGACATACTTGACCCACATTATTTCCGTGCTCCCTTGGGCCATGGCTCTATACTCTTATTCAATGCTAGATCTAGCCACAACTATCTGTTTTTACTCTTCCGCGAAAAAAGCGAGCTACCTACGAACACAGTGAAGCCTGACATGGACTTCCTGTCCTTGGGGCACCCAACATAGTCTGCATCAGCACATCCATTAACTGCGAGAGACGTGTCTCTTCTGAACAAAAGTCCTACACCTGGATAGGACTTCAGATACCTCAAGATCACGTTAATTGCATCCATATGAACCTGCCTGGGTTGCTCCATAAACTGGCTGACTCTGCTAACAACAAATGATATATCAGGCCTGGTGATAGTGACACACAACAGCTTCCTTACTAGCTCAGTAGCTCTATGTATCGTCTCTTATCCACCTCCTCAGCGTCATCATCATTGAGCCTAGTATTGGGATCCATTGGAGTAGTTGTAGGTCTACATCATGTCATGCCCGTCTCAGATAAGAGGTCAGTAACATATTTCCTCTACGTCATTACCTTACCATTCTGATTTCTTGCAATTCTAGACCAAGAAAGTAACGAAGATTGCCAAGGTCCGTGGTCACAAACTGTTGTCCAAGGAAGTACTTAGCTACCTGGATGCCCTGTTCATCACTGCATGTAATAATAATGTCATCAACATAGACCAGAATACCTCCTTTGGTTCTCTTAACAAAAAGAGAGCGATCTGCAGTAGATCTGACAAACACATGTTATGCAATCAACTTTGAGAGCTTCTGAAACGAAGCCCTCGGACTCTGCTTAAAGCCATAGATGGCCTTGTGAAGTATGCACACCATACAGAACTCCTCCTCAGCAGCAAACCCTGGTGGATGTTGCATGTAGACTTCCTTCTGCAAGCCCCCATACAAGAATGCATTTTTGACATCTAATTGGAATAGCGGTCAGTCACGTTCCAATGAGAACCAACAGCGTATAATGACGAGCAACTGGAGAAAATATATCCGATAATCCACCTCATAGGTTTGGATGAACCCGCGGACAACTAGTCTGGCTTTATACATGTCCACAGTACCATCCGCACGGTGTTTCATTGTAAACACCCATTTGCTGCTAACAACAGATGCACCAAGGGGGGCATGTACAATACTCCAAGTACCGTGAGACTATAACGCTGCCATCTCCTCCATAGCCATACACCACTGACTATTGTGCAATGTCTCATTATATGACCGTGAAATCTCCACGGCCGGCAGATCCACAACAAACTTCTGAAAATCCTCTAAGAGTCGTGCCAGAGAAACATGGGAAGCAAGAGGGTACATAGTGCATGTACACCTCTTCTTCCGTAAGGCAATAGACACATCAAGGTCCTCGGCTTCTTTAAGACTGGATCATCTCAAGACTCCTGCACCTCAAGTTGTACATGCAAATCACCAGTGCTATTAGTGGAACTCAAATGCTTAGAACTTACCTAGGACGTGCTGGTCCTGCTGGATGATGGAGGAGGCACATGAGCACGAGGTCTTCGCTGGTAAACCTGTAGAAAGAAAATAGTTGTGGCGGGTGGTGGTGGAGGTGGTGAAGTGGAGCCTCGAGTCGACGAAATCAGAGGTAGATGCATTTATACCTATTCTCCATTCTCTGAAGGAATGAGCTTGTCTCTTATAGGGGAGAAATACATAATAGACTCAAAGAAGGTGACATCCACATTTACGTAATACCTTCGTCGAACAGGGTCAAAGCAGCGGCCGCCAGCGGTATCCCTTTTGGGTCTTAGAATACCCAACAAAAACACACTTGATCAGTGTTGCAATAGTCGGCCGACTATCCCGAATAGTCGGTCCGACTATGCGGTGTGTGGGGGGGTCCCCGACTGAATAGACCTCCGGTCGGTTAATAGTCGGCTCGACCAAATAGTCGGCCGACTGGCCCAACAATTAGGCCGACTGGAGTTTGACTTTTGATATTTTTATTTTTTTTATTTTCAATTTTCAGTTTTTATGGGTTACATTTTACCACGGTATTGCAACAAATGTCAAATTCTATATATCTATTATATTGATCGGTACCTTTATCTTGAATTCATGTTAACTAATGACCATATATGTATAAAAATATAAGAATATATGTGTTATAAATAATTTTTATATTAAAAAATACAAAACCGAATAATTCCGAATAGTCGCCCGAATACCGATTATTCTCTATTCAGTGACCCCTCCGACTGAATACCGAATACCGTCTTTTGCAACACTGCACTTGATAGCTCTAGGAGAGAGTTTGTCAAGACCTGGAGACGTCTAATGAACAAAAGCAACAAACCCAAAAACACGATGCGTAAGAGAGAAAAGATCCGTCTTAGGAAACGCAATCGAGAACGGGATCTTCTCCCAAGGACTGATGAGGGCATACGATTCACCAGATAGCATGCAGTTAGAACTGCATCCCCCCAGTAAGAATGAGGAGCACGGCTCTGGATCAAGAGGGTCCTGGTAACATCCAAAAGGTGGTGATGTTTTCGTTCAACCACCCCATTGTGTTGAGACGTATAAGCACATGAAGTCTGATGAATAATGTCGTAGGTTCTAAGAAATTGAGAGAGTTGGCTACAAAATTCTAATGCATTATCGGAACGAATATACTTAACATTTGCAGAGAAAACATTCCTTATTTCATTGATGAAAGACTGAATAACATGACCAGCATCAGACTTGTTTTTAAGAAGAAAAATCCACGACAACCTTAAAAACTCATCCACGGCAACAAGATAAAACATATGCCCTTGATGGTCTGTGACACGACTTGGACTCCAAATATCAAAATAAATTAGCTAAAAAAGATCATGACTACTTCGACCCTGACGACTTTGGAAGGTGGACCGATGATGCTTCCCAAGCTAGCAGGCCTTGCACTAAAAGGTAGAGTGAGGAGAAATCTGTGGAAGAATATGACACGACTTCTACAGAGGAAGATGACCAAATCGACACATTGGGAGAAACAGGTCCAGTGTGAAGAGAAGAAGCACCAGCATATGGATATTGTACCAGTCTATAGAGACCTCCTTGCTCACGGTCAGATCCAATCACCCTGCTCGTAAGAATGTCCTGAAACACGACAAATTTAGGGTCAAATATGACACGACAATGTAGATCGTTGGTGATTTGACTAATGGACAGTAAATTCATAGAAAATTCAAGAACATAAAGAACATTCTGAAGTCGCATTGCATGAGTTAACTGCACCTCCCCTTGACCAGTGATGGGAGAGTGTGTCCCATCTGCTATTACTACCTATCTCCCTGACCGAGTCGAACTGTAAGTACTAAATTGTCCTCTCTCACTGCAAAGATGATGGGATGCTCTTAAATCCATAATCCATTCTGACAAATCTGCCCTGTAACATCTAGTAAGATATATGTTATACCTGATGTGGACGTTGATGCTGAGGCAGCTACCTCTGAGGATCCTGAATGAAAGCCTGTTGACCCATGAGCACCCATAATCTCTCTGAGTCGCGCTACAAGTTCATCGAATCTTTGATCAGATGGAGGTGATGGACTCCCAACCTGTTGAGTCTGCTCTCCAACACGTGCTGAAGCGGGAAACCCATACTTAGAGTAGCATGTTTCCTCAGAGTGGCCTGACCTATGGCAGTAGGTGCACAGCTAACGGGGTCGACTACACACTCTCCTGCCACGGTTACCACGACCACGGTACCGCATAGGGCTCCCCCTAGCACGAGATGCAACCATAGCTGAAGAGGTCTGAGATTGTTGAATACCACCAGGAGATATAGAGAGCATACTTAATCTGCGATATGCCTCCTCCATTGGAGGTATAGCGGCATCGGTAAGAATCTGCGCTCGAGCAGCATCATATTCATGATCAACAACTGCTAGGAAAACTCCGGTCACCATCGAATCTCTGTACGCCTTGAGTTGCTCTGGTGTGGCAGTCAAGGGAATGAAACCATAAAGCTTCTCAAACATACCCCTTAGAGAATGTAAAGGGTATGGAGAGGATGACCATCTTGCTTCAACGTGAAGATATCATGCTGAAGTAGCAGTATCTTCGACTCGCTTTTCGCCGGAGAGTACATAGCGACGAGAATGTCCTACATAGCCTTTGCAGTAGGCTAACTCAGAATGTTGTTGGCTATGTCCATCGATACAGTACCAGGTAGCCACACACATGCATAAACATCGTCTGCCTCCCATGAGGCATTGACCTCTTGTCACTTGGCTTCTCCTTCGTGAGGATTTGCTTCTTGCCATTACACTGCATTATGCTCATGAACTGCATGGCCCCTAGTTCATAATTCATTCCATCCATCTTGACGATGGATGTTGGACCTTTGAAGGCACCCAGAGATGAAACATCCGCTTTCTTAGAGATGAAACATCCGCTTTCTTGTCTGACATGATGACAACAATCTCCAACATTGGGTCTGCAGACAGAGAAACTTGCGTCTACACTGACATACGAGAAGATGATTGTGGGTGTGGACTCATACCACAATCTCTTTCATCCGTTTGAGCCTCTTTGGTAACTAGGTTGTTTTTTTATGATCAAGTCACAACCTAGAAGCCCCAAAACAGACCTAATCGGAGACAGAGCACGCAAAAGACGACAAGGGCCGTGGGAGTGGAGGTGACGGCTTAAGGCTCCACCGCAGGGTGCCGATGGCGACGACTTCGACTGTTGTTGCCGGTCCGGTGATGGCGGCAGGTGTTGTTGTTCGGCAATCGACGGCGGCTGCTGCCGTCGCTGTTCTGCTGCGTTGTTGCGCGGGGCGGCTGGCGGCTGTGCGGGAACAACGGGGGGCGGCGGCCGGATGTGTGGGGTGCGCTAGGGTTTAGGTGGGATGGGTATCTTGGGCACAAGCTCCGATCTAGGACCGTCGTTCTTATACCATGTGGAAAGGTGTGAAAAAAATGTCGCTCATCGTAGCCCTAGAGCTCACTTATATAGGAGAAAAGCTCTAAGGGAAAATTACATAAAGTGGGCTAAAGAAATAAGAAAATACAAAATAAAGATAATGAGATGAATATCTTAACATGGGGCATTCAAGACCCTCATTTCCAAATATTGTACGAGAAATTTCTTCTCCTTTTTTCGGTTGTTTTGTACGGGATAGAAGAAAATTAGATGATCCTCGGCATCACATCGAGTAGATCTAAGATTGAATTTGGGAGAATAGAAATGAGGGCTAGGGTGGTCCTCCCGCAAAATCATAGAATAGAAGATACTAAAATGAAATATTCGCATCAGTCTCAAAGGCTAATACCACTAGCTAGCAAACTGTGGAACTTCTTTCAAATATTCATCGAAAGTTTCTCGAACATGCAAAAACTACAGTTCATGTCTTGATATGTTGGATCTGAAGTGGATGCGTACTTGCGTGTTTTGCTTGTATTTTTTGTACTTTGCTTGGAGGCTCACGTTCATTGGCAACGAGCTTTTGGGGAAAGAAAACATGATTTACATGTTTAAATAGTATTTGGTTGTTGGGTTGAGTAATACATCACATATTATCGATTTACATCATTATGAAGATATGGGAATCCTTCAAATTAGAAACCTATTGTTTTGTATTGTCTCTTCCATGCTTGATATTTAAGTCGATAAAAACTCTATGTGTGGTGTGATGTATACTACTTGAGTAATATCTAGTATGCAGAAGCCGATGGTAGAATCCATGTAGATGGATTTTTTTGTTTTTGGTTTTAGGATGTGTGAAAAGCATGTCACTGCTCTCTGGAGATTGTTAAGTAGCTTACCTTAAATAAATGGAAGAAATATTTTCAACTGTCTGCTTGTGACGATATTTTCGGCTTTGAAGGTTATGAGACCCGGGAAAGGTGCAGGACCGGATGACATCCTGTAGAAGTAGGGAGAGTTTTAGATGAGCGTGGTTTGACTTGGCTTACGAATCTATTCAATGTTATTTGGCGAAGCAAGAAAATGTCTGAAGATTGGAGGAGTATCGTGGTGCATCTTTATAAGAATAAAGGAGACATTCAAAATTGTTCAAATTACAGAGGTATCAAGCTGATGAGTCGCACTATGAAAATTTGGGAATGTGTGATCGAAAAGAGGCTGAGGAAAGTTTCCAACATAAAAGAAAATCAATTCGGATTCATACCAGGTCGCTCAACTATTGAAGCCATCCATTTGCTGAGAACAATGGAGATTTATATAGCTAAAAAGAAGAACCTCCGTATGATCTTTATTGATTTGGAGAAGGCTTATGATTCTTTCCCACGAGAGATATTGTGGAGAGTTTTGGAGAAGAGACAAGTACTTGTCCTATACATTAACCTCATAAAGGACATGTATGATAGGGCTTTATCTTGTGTAAGGACCCCGTCTGGGAAGACTGACTATTTTGACATCAACATTGGTTTACATCATGGTTCAACTTTGAGTCCATTTCTTTTTACTTTGATTATGGACGAGTTGACAAGTCACATTCAGGATGAGTTACCTTGGTGTATGTTATTTGCCGATGATATTGTGTTGATCGACGAGACTAGAGATGGGGTAAATGAGAAGCTTGAGGTCTGGAGACATGCATTGGAGACTAAAGGATTTCGAATAAGTAGGGCTAAGACGGAATATATGGAGTGCACCTTTTATGGAAGCAATGGTGAAGGAATTGAGATGAAGATTGGTGACGATAACATTCGGAAGATAGATTCTTTTTGATATCTGGGATCTATTTTGCAACAAGATGGGGAAATTGATGGAGATGTTACAAATAGATTAAATGCAGGCTGGCTAAAGTGGAGAGGAGCCTCTGCTGTTCTGTGTGATAAGAAAATTCCTTTAAAAATTAAAGGAAAGTTTTACAAAGCAGCCATGAGACCTGCTATGCTCTATGGATATGAATGTTGGCCTGTGAACCATAGACATGTGCAGAGAATGGTTATAGCAGAAATGAAAATGCTAAGGTGGATGTGTGGACGCACACGTAAAGATCGGATTTGGAATGATGCAATCAGAAAGAAAGTTGGTATAGCTCCGATCGAGGATAAGATGCGAGAAAACCGCGTAAGATAGTTTGGTCATTTGCAAAGAAGATCAACGGATGCACCAGTTAGGAGATGCGAGTGCTGGGATGTTGAGCCGGCTAAGAGAGGGCGAGGACGGCCTAAGAAGTGTTGGAAAGAGATTATACGAAGGTGTTGGGAAAATCAAAAGAGTTGTTTATTCCATAAACCCTAGGCTCTCTTATATAGGGGAGTAGCCTATGGGTAAACTGCATCAAGAGTCCATAAGAATATAGAAAATATGAAACAATACAAATAACATATATTATATCTCTACACTCCCCCTCAAGATGGAGCATAAATATCGATCATGCTCAGCTTGGACGGACACTTCTGGAATGGCCCTCTAAGTAACGCCTTGGTAAAGATATCTGCAGTTTGGTTCCCTGAGCTAACATGAGATGTAGAAATAAAACCCTTCTGAATCATATCTCGTATATAGTGACAATCAACCTTAATGTGCTTGGTTCGTTCATGAAATGCTGGATTATTGGCAATAAATATATCAGCTTGATTGTCACATTCCAGAGCCTTAGGAAATGGGACTTCTACTTATAGATCTGTAAGAACAGCTTTCACCCACATCATATCTGTACTAACTTGGGCCATAGACTCAGCACTGGATCTGGCTACAACAGTTTGCTTCTTGCTTCTCCATGAGACAAGAGAGTTTCCAACATATACAACAAATCCACCTTGTCTTTCTTGAACAATAGACCTGCACCTGGAGATGATTTAATATACCTGAGTATCATATGTATAACATCCATATGTACCCGACGTGGTTGCTCCATGAACTGGCTCACCCGACTAATAACAAAAGAAATATCGGGTCTGGTAATGGTAACATAAAGAAGTTTTCCCACCAGTGGAGATAGCAATCTCGCAATCTCCTTGTCTTTCTTGAATAATAGACTTGCACCTGGAGATGATTTAATATACCTGAGTATCATATGTATAACATCCATATGTACCCGACGTGGTTGCTCCATGAACTGGCTCACCCGACTAATAACAAAAGAAATATCGGGTCTGGTAATGGTAACATAAAGAAGTTTTCCCACCACTTCTCTGTATCTTCTCCTATCCACCTCATCAGTGTCATCATCATATAGTTTCTTGCTTGGATCCATAGGTATAATGGCCGGTCGGCATCCAAGCTTTCATGTTTCACTCAGCAAGTCAGTGACATATTTCCTCTGGGTCATCACAAGTCCATGTGGATTTCTGGTGAACTCCAGTCCCAGAAAATATCTAAGGACTCCAAGATCCTTGGTGACAAATTCACGACCCAACATTTCTTTCGTCCTCTGAATTCCCTGTACATCGTCACCTGTAATCAGGATATCATCTACATACACCATAATTGCAATAATACCTCTGGATGTTTTCTATATAAACAAGGAATGATCTGCATTGGAACGTTTATACCCCTGTTTTTCAAACAAGTCTGAGAGCTTCTGGAACCAAGCTCTAGGGCTCTGCTTAAGGCCATAGATGGTCTTATGAAGTCTACACACCTTAGAATACTCCCCCTTGACATCAAAATCAGGTGGTTGTTGCATGTAGACTTCCTCCTGCAAATCACCATGTAAAAATACATTCTTAACATCTAACTGAAACAATGGCCAATCACGAATAACCGCAACAGAAAGAAGGATCCGTAAGGTGGAATGGCGAGCAACCGGCGAGAATGTATCAAGATAATCCACCCCATATGTCTGTGTAAACCCACGGGCAACCAGGCGTGCCTTGGATCTGTCAATGCTGCTATCTGCATTCTGCTTAACTGTGAAGACCCACTTAGAGCTCATTGTAGACACACCGGTAGGTGCAGGGACAAGGCTTCAGGTACCTCTTGACTGAAGAGCAGCCATCTCTTCTTCCATAGCTAAACGCCATCGACTGTCCTTCAATGCATCTTGGTAATTCCGTGGAATATCCACGGCATATAGTGCAATAGCAAAACTCCTGAATTCACCAGATAGACGATCAAAAGAAACCATGGATGCTATAGGATATGACAGGCAGCTACGCTTCTGTTTCCGAAGCTCAATAGGTAGATTCAAATCACTTGCATCCTCATCTGTCCTCTGTAACACAACCTGCTCAGGTAAATCATTAGATCCATCATTAGAAATTATATTCTCAGAACATACCTCAGGCGAGCTAGTTGATGAGCGGTGACCATGAGCAGATTTAGGCCGACGGGTATAGTGGAGTGGCAATGGGGGATCAGGAACTGTAACAAGAGGTGCAGGTGATGTAAGTAGTGGTGGAGGTGCAGGTGTAGGTGGTGGCGGTGGTGGCATATATATGGCTTCATCAGTGTCTGAGGATACCAACCGATCACCTGTAGGAGAGAAGTACATAATGGACTCAAAAAAGGTGACATCGGCACTAACAAGGTATTTTTGCGCAACGGATCATAACACCTGTAGCCTTTTTGTGTCCTGGAGTACCCGATGAAAACACACTTGTCGGCCCTAGGAGAGAGCTTGTCAATACCTGGAGACAACTGGTGGACAAAGGCAACTGAGCCAAACACACGTGAGGTAAGTGAGAACAATTCTTTTTCAGGAAAAACCAAGGATAAAGGAATCTTCTCATCTAAGACATACGACGGCATGTGATTAATGAGATAACATGCCGTTAGGACATCATCGCCCCAGAAAGAATGAGGAGCACGACTCTGTATGAGAAGCGTCCTGGTGACATAAAGCAAATGACGATGTTTCCGTTCTACAACTCCATTTTGTTGGGAAGTATAGGCACATGATGTTTGGTGGATAATTCCATGTGTTGAAAAATAATTTGAGAGAGTATGAGTACAAAATTCCTAGGCATTATCACTTCTCACAATTTTCACAGATACAGAAAAGACATTACGAACTTCATTTATGAAATTTATGATAATATTCCCAGCTTCAGATTTATTCTTTAATAAAAAGACTCAAGATAGACGAGAAAAATCATCCACAATGACAATATAAAGCCTGTGTCCCTTATGATCAGGAACACGATTGGGACCCCAAATGTCAACATGAAACAACTCAAACTTGGAGCTACTGCTCCGACTCTGACGACTGGGAAAGGTAGACCGATGATGCTTTCCCAACTGACAAGCCTCACATTGAATGGACGTGTGAGGCGAAACCTGGGGTAAAACACGACACAATTTCTGAAGTGGTAGATGGCCGAAGCGCAGGTACCACATGAATGGAGAGACAGGTCCAACTGGAAGAGAGGAGATTCCAGCATAAGGAGTCCGACTCAGGCGATATAGTCCACCCTGCTCATAGCCACGCCCAATCACGTTGCCCGTAAGGATATCTTGAAAAATGAGAGAAGATGGATCAAAAATTGCTCGACAATGTAAATCCTTTGTAAGTTGGCTAATGGATAACAAATTCATAGAAAAATCAGGTGTGTGCAACACATTCTTGAGGTACATAGATGGTGTCAGGCTAATCTCCACCCGACCAGTAATCGGGGAGTGTATCCCATTAGCAATAACCACAGTGCGTCCTGGAGGAACCTGTCGGTAGGTTGTAAGTAGACCTCGATCACCACACAGATGATGTGTGGCACCAGAGTCCATAATCCACTCTAAAGTATCAGATCCACTACTGCTAGTGAATGCATAAGTACTACATGAGGTACTGGTGGATGCAGAAGCATCAACATCAGAATGACTCTCAGAGGCTAGCGTTGATGTAACAGGACCGGATGGAGGGATAATACCCCTCAGACGAGCTACAAGATCATCAAATCGCTGATCCAAAGAAGAAGCAGATGGTGGTTCAATCTCTTCAGCTACTCGTGCAGAAGCATGAAATCCATGTTTGGAATAGCATGTATCCTCGGTATATGCAGAACGATGGCAGAAAGTGCATGGTTGCCGAACACGACTCCCTCTGCCTCGAGATCCACGACCACGAAGTTGATGATGACCCCCACGACCTCGAGATGCTGCCATAGCTGAGGCAGTCTGATTGGCAGTAGATGAAGGAATAGTAATACGACTCAGTCCATGAAAGGCTTCCTCCATCGGAGGAATAGTGGAATCTGTCAAGATCTGGGAACGTGCTGCCTCGTACTCTGGATCAAGGGCTACCAGGAATACACCGACCATAGTGGCATTCCTGTAGGTCTTCTGCTGTTCAGGAGTGGCTGTGAGAGGCATGAAGCTGTAAAGCTTCTCAAACATTCCACGTAAAGACGTGTATAATGAGTGTAGAGGTCGTCCATCCTACTTGATTGTAAAGATGTCATGCTGGAGTTGCAGAATCTTCGTCTCATTCTTTGCCTGTGAATAGGTAGCAGCCAGAATATCCCACATTGCTTTTGCAGTGGGCTGATGGGGAATATCATTTGCAATCTCAATTGCTAACGTTCCTGATAGCCAAACCTTGGCGTATGCATCTTCCGCCTCCCATGAGACGTTGACCCCAGTCTTCTCAGCAGGCTCTTCCTTAGTAAGAATGTGCTTCTCATCGGTCGATTTCATCATACTCATGAACTGCATTGCCCACAGTTCATAATTTGACCCGTCCATCTTCACAATAGGCACATGACCTCTGAAGGTGTCTGTAGATGGAATATCTGCCTTGCTTTCTGACATGATGATAATAGAAGACTAGGGTTGTAGACTGAAGATATGGTTGTCTACACTGACATTCACGGGTTCGGTTGCATGTGCAGACTCAAGCAACCAAACCCATAAGGAAGAAGGTTCGACAAGAACCTATGTAACGGCCCCGGCAAGAGAGGGCCTAGGCGGTGATGGCCTAGGAGATACGGGGCGGTCCGAGGTAGAGGCGACACTCGGACAAGATGCGCACGCAGAGGAGACCGTGGAGGTGCGCTGCACGCGGAGGTTAGGGGCGGTGCACGGTGGTGCTGTGCGCTGAAGGAGGGGTGGTGGCGGCGCACGGAGTTGGCGCGCGGAGAAGGGGGTGGTTGCGCGCGTAGGCCGTGCGCAGAGAGGGAGATGCGCGCACCGGGTTGACAGCGCACGCAGGAGACGACGCGCGGAGAAGGATGGGGAGGCATGCAGAGGAGGTGGCGTGCGGTGGGGTTAGGGTTAGGGTACATGAGCTCCGGTCTAGGACCGCCGCTCTGATACTATGTTGGGAAAATCAAAAGAGTTTATTCCATAAACCCTAGGCTCTCTTATATAAGGGAGTAGCCTATGGGTAAATTACATCAAGAGTCCATAAGAATATATAAAATATGAAACAATACAAATAACATAAATTATATCTCTACAGAAGGCATCTTAGTTTTTTGGATATAAGTCCGAAATTGACCCAAGATAGATCTGAATGGATGCGAAGAATCCATGTAGCCGACCCTACTTAATTGTGGGAAAAGGCTTTGTTGTTGTTGTTGTTGTTGTGTCTGCTTGTGACAACCTTGTTTATTAGTACAAAGTACTATATGTTCATATAGATCACTTCGTATCTTGTATATAAATAATGTCGCGTTAAGTTTCAAATGCAGCGAGTTAATGGAAAAGGCTGTAAACTGGTGGGTCGTGTCTCGTGTCGCTCAAGTTCAGATTCTGGAATTTAGGTGTAAAACTTAAATTTTGTGTTTCGATACTAGTGTGAAATGGGAAGATCATATCGATTTTTTTGCATCTTCTGTTGATGGAGTGCACTTGTCAAGTGTGAACTGTAAAATGTTGAAAACTCTTTGAATGTATTTATATTTTTCTAACATTGGGTAACCAAACGGTTGCTGCATTTTTTATATTTTCCTGTCACTTCTATTCAGAAAATGTTTGATTGATTTTGTTTTGGGAGGGCGGTACTCGAAGATTCACTCTTTGTTTGAGGTCTGCAGGAGGAGGCTATTTAACATGGTTAACACTCTGCCAACCATCTGTGAGGTTGTGAGCGGGTATGGCAGGAAGCAAACGAAGGAGAAGGCTCCAAGCAGTGCCAATAGCAAGAACAACAAATCTGGCTCTAAGATGGTGCTTCACTTTCTTTTGATTTCTGCAAATTTCATTTATATACGCTCTACCTTTTCTTATTTCCGGTATTTTATTGCTTCTGCTAAGACTTACATGACTATCATGCCTAAAAAAACATAGGCAAAAGCATCTGTGATGCTCACTCCAAAGGAGAACGAAAGCAGCGAGGAGGATGAGGATGAAGTAGAAGATGATGAGCATGGCGATACGTTTTGTGGTTCTTGTGGGAGAAACGACGCAAACGACGAGTTCTGGATATGCTGTGATATATGCGAGAAATGGTTCCACGGCAAATGTGTTAAAATCACTCCGGCCAGGGCTGAACATATTAAGCAGTACAAGTGTCCTGGTTGCAGCAACAAGAGGGCGAGGGCATGAGAAGATCTGCTACGACAGATAATCTGACGATGTATGGATAAATTCCTGGGGCCAATATAGAATCTTGGGATCAAAGGTGATCCTGCATAGACATTCATTCTAATGACATGTGAAGTAGCCCTAGCATATCTTGCAGGGTTTTCTGATTATTGCTATTTAGGTTTAGACGATGCTAGCAGCTAGTTGGCTGGAATACTGAAGGCTCTGCTAATATGTCACTATACTTATCTTTGTCTCGGTGTGGTCGAACAACTTTTTCGTTCTTTAAGCGGGGAATTTTACCATCTATATGTTGAAAATTATGTGCAGAATTCTCCAGAGAAATTCCTTCTTGATTTTCTTCCTCCTTTAACAGGGACCTGGTGGAGCCTTGGCTGCTTCTCTGATCAGTTTCTCACCATTTGCTCCCATATATCAAGAAGGTAAACGAGCACTCTTTCACCTATTCAGCTTATGACCAAGTTTTTTTTGCTAAGGATCTCATTGGAATGCTTATAAATATTTTGAAATTTATTCAATTGTTGTGTTTATGATGGAACGAAGATAATGAACATAAAACTAAAGAGTGAATGACCACATTTTTTTATGTGCATCCCATGTATAAACAGAAGCAATCATCTGACATAGTTTGTTATAAAACTTTCAGAGGGTAAAAATCACAACCTAAGTAACTCAATTCATGAATAACACTTGAACAATCGATCGCCTATCTGCTATCAACTTAACCTGAATTTGTGTAACTTAAGCATGCTTATGAGGATCGATCTCTCTTTGGTATCTCATTGAATAGTTTCTTTTATACATCACATTGTAAAACAAATATCTAAAGGAGAATTTGTTATGCCTGATAAGTAATTTAACAATGAATGCAAGGTGAAGAATGATGCACACTATTTGTAGGAAATCTACAAATCGAGTGTATCATGAAACTCTTCCAAGGATGATATACCAAAGGCATGTTTGGTAATTGGGTTGGGTTGTGTTTGGATGGTTAGGAGGGTTGGAGACGGTTGGAATGAGAAATGTGATGTGATGCATTAGTTTGTGATGTAATTCCAACCTAAGAATGCATGGGGTAAACCAGCTTACCTCGAGGTAACTAGGTATGAGCCCCAAGGGTGTTGAGGAGTTTTATGCTCTCTGAACGAATAATGATTTGTGCAGAGAGTATATAGAGCGAAGACAGGTTTTGATATTGCTATACGTTCAAACAAGTATCATATGAGGGTGTCTTGTGATAGTCAAAAAGAGAATTATTCGCAAATTGATGTATTGTGTAAGCCTTCTAAATGAGAAGAAACACCATTTTCCAATGATCAGAAGGGAGTAAGTAATTGCACATAAAGATTGATTAATAGGTCAATGACTACCGAATGATCAAAGTATTTTATTGATCAATCACAATAATTGGGATGTTCACTCACTTTTTGTTGTAAAAAAAGGAATGAAAAAGACCAATCACACATTCAAGTATTTTATCAAGGGGTTTGACCTTTGATGTTAGTATCTGAAATTGAGTGTTTGGTGTGTAAATGGTCGGGCGGTAGTGCAGTATGTCTACCACCCAAAAGACCAGGGTTAAAATCCTCCATTGTGGGGGTTCTGTTAGGTAGTCGGTAACTAGTGTAAAAAAATAGTTGAATCTTTCATCATGTATTTGAGAAAGAATACATGTAGCCAACCCTATTTATAGTGGGAGAAGGCTTTGTCATTTTCAAATGATTGGTGTGTAAAGATTGATCAATTACATGAGTCTTTATTTTCAAAATGCACGATGGTAGTCGTGATCGATTAAACACATTTTTCGAACTGATTGATCGGCAACCTTACCCGTTTAAAAGGAGGGCTTAATAGATTATCAAAAATTTTGATTGGGTGATCAATCAAATAAGTTCTTTGTCATGTCGTTCAAACAAGAAATTTATATATTTGACAGTGAGCTTGTGAGAAGCTCTCGCATGTACTTTGTGGGTCGTGATATAACCACATATATGCATATAGTATTTCTTTTTCAAAGATAACAACAAAGAATAGTTATATATTTGATAGAAAACAACACCGTTAGCTTTCAAATTTTTACATATATCCATAACACAACTGAATGTACAGTAAAAAAGATCACTGTCAAATAAAACTCTTAATTTCAAAACATTATTCTCCTTTTGCAAGTAACCGAAACCACTGAGCAAGGAGAAACCTTAGTGCATGTTTGGTAACTGGGTTGGATTGAGTTGGGTTAGGTTTGAGTATCCTCCTGTGAATAGTGGTTGTTTGGATGGTTGGAATGATAAATGTGATGTGATATGACATTAATTATATGTTATATTAACTTTTTTTAATGATTATATTATGTTTTTATGTTAATTTTTATTTGAACGTGGTTAAAATTATTATTACAAAAATTGTATGGTCCATACAACTAAATCCAACCCAGGAATGCATGGATAGATTAAGGGATATACCAGATTACCCCGGGGTAACCTAGCAACCAAACAAGCCCTTAATGTGTATGAGACCATGTAATCATGTAAAATATATAGAATATCTTATATACACGTGATGAGGGTGGATATGCACCTCGAAAAGGGCAAACGCGTTGAGCAACAAGGCACACTCGAACACTTATTTGAGCCCTTAACAAGGCTAATCTACCCCTCCAGAGGCTTGTGCCAATTGGAGTATTAACTTAAGGGGCAAGGAATGAACCAAGATGAGAAGATACTCTTTGCGCCTACAGAAATTACGCTCCCTCCAAGAAGGGGAAAATAAAACAAGGTGCGAGGTGGTCATCCCACTGGGGTCCTTGGTCCCCCTAGGTCTTAGACACTTTCAAGTAGGAATGGCTATTGAGTCACTACTTGATGATCCATGCTCAAGCTCGTGAGACTGGCTCATCAAGCTATTGAGCCGAGTTCGAGCCAGAATTTTGGGCTCGATAGCTTAATGAGCCGAGCCGAGCATGGCTCAGCTCGATAATTCGATAAGTGGTTGGGCTCGATAACTCGATAAGGGCTCGGCTCGATAACTTGATAAGGGCTCGATATGGGTCTTGAACTCAATAAGGGGCTTTACTTTAGTCCCACATCGAGTAAAGCCGGGGAGTCTACATAAACAGAGGGAGTGTCCGGTCTACATGCATACTTGCCTTAACTCGGTTCGAGTCTTATCGAAGTCAAGCTGGCTCGATAAGAGGTTCAAGCTCACTGAGCCTGAGCCTGTGCCCAGATGGGCTTATCGAGCCCAAGCCTGAGTCAGGGCCTGGATCGGCTCGTTGGGCTTGATAGTCAACCCTACTTTCAAGTCAAGATGACCCTTACATCCCGATAAGTGGATCCCTCCAAGATATCCCATGAAGGGGAGCCACATCTTCTTATTACCAAAGGATCCTTGAGAATCACTTGAGGAGCCTAGCATTGGTCATGAGGACTCCCATGACAAAAGAGGAGTTTATTCTCTTGACCATAAAGAATGAGGGTTTCTCATGTTGTACGACATCCGTGGTGCCATCCACCCATTATAGAAAGGACTATAGCTACAGACGAGGGTGATTTTCAAAGTCTGCATGTAGTGATGGTGGTGAAAAAGGACTATAGTTATAGACAAGGGCAAGCTCATTGTGCGTGATTCAAGGGTGAGATAGTGACTGTAGTAATAGGCAAGTTCACTACTGTTCCCGCAAAACATAATTTCACGGATATGGTAACATCTATTTTAGTTCCCTATATAGTGTAGTTATATACATCTTCAAAATATGCTATAAGTGTTGCATTTTTAAACTGTGTTATATATATATATATATATATGTATGTATATCACTTTTTTAAGTTCCAAATGCCTATGAATAATGCATTTACGAAATGAGTTATCAAACGTGCACACCTTTGATAACACATTTCATAAATGTGATATACAATCTCCATTTTCTTCGAAGTCCTTGCATATTTCATAACTACACTATCAAGGGAACTAAAATATATGTTACCATATCCATGGAATCAGGACCTTTTTTAAAAAATTATTAAAATATTCTTAATTAAATAGATAGGCAGCAATTTTTGGTATTTTAAAAAATACCATCTATCGGCATCTCAGGTGCCGATTTGGGGGCAACCATTCCCTCATTTTCCCTTAACTTAGCTTAGCTTAGACAATACTCTTTAAAATATATATAGTACTGATATATAAAATTCCTAAAACTATGGCGTAATTAATTAATTAAAATCATATTAATAATTATCTTAAAAGTTGTCATCTTTTATTTTTGATTATCCAAACCAATCTTAGGCCAATTTAAGTATGTAATTATTTTTTATTTTCTGAACCAATCCTTTTTCAAAGATTCTGCGTATGCATACACATTTTCAAAATGATAAGAATGATTCTGCATATGCATACTCATTCTAAACCAATCCTTTTTCAATTATTTTAATATCGCAATTTCATAAATATTTCTTATGAACAAAGTCATGCCCATTATCAGAATGATAAGAATCTGTGACATAGTATTATCTTATTCGCGTGGATGGAAGTGTATTTTATAATTTAAATAATCAATAAACACCATGACATATTAATAATATCAACATTGCACATTTTAACATCTACGCATTTGAAAGAAATGCATATATTATATTAAAATCATAGAAAAATTATAATTTTCAAGAAATAAATTAAAATAGATTACAATATTCTATGGTATCCATTTCCTTAGAATTCCTTTTAGGCCTCCTCCTTCTCATTCACTTCTTTTGTTGTTTCCTATGGCATTGTCTCTCGTCTTCTTTTGAGTATCTCTATGTGTTGTTCTTTTTGCCTTGTTCTCGATATTCCTTTCTGAATGTGTCAGTACATGGCCAGGAGGATGCGACGTAGCTGAGGACTTCCTCGAAGGTTCTGCTAGTTGAGTAACTTTATCTCTTTGTGTAGGCTCTATACTCCTACCGATGGTCTACGAGGTGGCTCTGGAGGTTGTTGCAGCATTGTCATGGGAAGACCAAGGAATCGTCTCTCATTATCAGTTTCGGTTGTCTCGCTTTAGCGGACCATGGCAAATATCTCGGCCTGAAGACCTTCTTAGTTGTATTGAGTTGGTTGTGTGATCTGTGAGGGTCCAGAGTCAAATAAACTTGAAGGACCAACATACAATGGTCCTGCAAACTGTGATTGACTCGAAGCTACAGTATATCCTATAAGAAAGAAACAATTACATTTATTAATCAAATATTTAAAAATAAATATTAAATTGAATTGTTGAGAAAATTATATATTGAAATGAATGTAACCTGAAGTCCAAAAGGTGCTTGCTCTTGTGACAACCCTTGTCCGCTAAATTCCTCATAATGCATACCTATAAGATTTGGGTTATATTCAATACTGTAAAAAAGTAAAAACTAAATTGAAGTAACCTAATAATAAAACATAATGCATACCCGAAGTCTTAAATAATGGTTGTTGTTGAGATCCTTATCAGGTGAATCCCACATAATGCATAACTAAAATATTTACACAGTAGACAGAGAAATTATTGCAACCTGAAGTTTCAAATGTTGATTGTTGTTGTTGAGATCCATGTTCGGTGAAACCCGCAAAAGGCATTCCTAAAAGATTTCAATTATAGTGAATGGTAATGAATCTTCATTTCATCACCTTTATTCTTTCATTTTGACCTTAAATCCCTAGCTAAATTCATGTATATA
Source organism: Ottelia alismoides (assembly GCA_037367405.1). NCBI lineage: Eukaryota > Viridiplantae > Streptophyta > Magnoliopsida > Alismatales > Hydrocharitaceae > Ottelia > Ottelia alismoides. Next base: position 272,140 of record JAZKJV010002699.1, read on the forward strand.
TCATTAGTTTGTTAGAATAAGCATCCTTTAATTTGTACAAAATAATGTATAAAATATTATGTATTTATTAGATTTAATTCCAAAATTAAAGAACAAAGGAAGAAAAGAAAAAGAAATGAGACATCAAAGGTGCTGAGTGATCCTAGACCCCAAGACTTAGTCATCATGATGACTTAGTTGACAAGGAATAAAGTACGGGGAGATAGGGCGACGAATTGTACAGTAAATACAGTCGGAAAACCCTACAAAAATAGGTCGATAATTACCTTTTGTGAACTATTTTATTCTTTATTCTTTATTAATCAAATCAATAAACTTTACACATAAAAGTTGTAGATAAAAATATAAATAAAAATACAAAACTGATTTCATAAAAAAAATAATATGCAATGTACTTTTTATACTCAAAATAAAAAGCCAATACCCAAACGTCCCAGACCCATATCTTCTCAATAAAAACCAAAAGTATATTAAAATCACCTTTAATTGTATATAAATTTTAACAAGTTATTTAATGAAAGTGTTTTCATTTAATTTAGAATCAAGATACAAAAGTTAGGTCTTGAACCCCCTATTGTACAATATACCTGAATAAAATATTCATTTTATTTATTCTTTATTATTTTTATAATTTTATATTTTTTATAATTTTGTAAATATTATTTATTGTATATGTACATATTTAGAATAGAATAAAACTATAAACAAAACACTAAAATAAAATGATAAATGAAAATACATAGATGAATATACTGTGCATATACGTATATAATAAGTACCCTAATTTGTTTAAGTGTACATATTATATCGGAAAAATACAACAAAAATATATTTAAGTTTATTTAAAAAGTCTTAATTATATAAATTATGTGAATAAAATAATAAAATTAAAAATACAAAATAAAAATAAAATAAATAAAAGATAGATGAACATACCTATATGTGTACTTGTAAAAAGTAACATATAATATATTAAGTCGTAAAAATAAAGAAAAATACGCATTAAATACTACATAAAATTAAAAACATTTTTTATTTCTTAACAAAAACTAATTAATTCATTTAATATTTTTTATTGAATTTACAAACAATTTTTGACCATCTTTTTCCTAGTTGGTCCATATGGACCAACCAGGGGCTTCCCTTTGTTGACCTTGGTCAACAGTACCCCAACCCCTCTGACTCATGCCAGAATCACGAGCAGCCCTCCTTCGCCAAATTTTCACGCCTCCACCCTTCACCCTCTTGCCTCGAGCCTTCCACCAAATCGTAGCCTCATCGTCCCTCTTCCACGTCCATCATCGAATCTCCACCAACCACCGCCTCCGATCACGCAAGCCGTCCTTGAAAATTACCAAAAACCCATCTATAAATTTAACCCCAGATCGTCTTTTGAGTTTTTAATCCCTTTAGAACGTTTCTTAGCCCCTCAGCTCCTGCGTAGAATCGCGGCTTGGTGACAGGAAGCTGGTGACGTCGAGCTGCAGCGGGGAGGAGGTGCAGCGGAGGAGATCCACCTATCGCCGGAGCTCCGCCCGGTGGTCCTTCTTCTTGGCCATTCCGCCGATCAAGGCCCTTTTCCTGCCATTTCTAGGTAAACTCTTAGCGTAAATTTCTATTCCACCCTTAGTTTTTGAGTTAAAGCAGTATGTTTAGGCTTAAATATGATCTGTTTAAAAACCTGGAGCTAGAGCTCCAGGTTGATTTCATCGTAAAACACCCCCAGTCCGACCCATTGACCCACTCACTTCATTCCTCTATGCATTCTTTATAATTCGCCCATAAAATCCCCTTCGATTTTGCACGAATCGAGTGACCTCGAGCCCCTCTTCCTCCGCTTTGCTGGAGCTCCAACACCCCACACATCCACACATCTTTTGGCCGCAACTTTTGGGCTGAGGCATTCATCTCGAGTCGCCTAACGTTGTAATGCAGGTTGACTCCTTCAAAGACCTATCTGGAGACCAATCGAGTCCAAGAGGTACTCCAGGATACCTGGGGCACGAAAGACCCCCAGGCCTTCATCTGAAGCATCTCGGCCTCAGTGGAGGCCACTAGCACCTGCGAAAGGGCCCTAGAGACATCTGGCAACTGTCATATCGAAGAAAATTCGTCGGAGTCATTGGGAATCTTAGGTAGAAACAACCCCACGCACGTGTTCTTGACTGTTCATCCACTGCACCTCCCTACCATTGGATATGGTGTTGTTGCCAGATCTAATCATGACCATCCACCCATGGCGAAACGGGGCGCATCCAGAGCCGAGCGATCAACCACGTGGCAGGCCGCTAGCAGCTGGATCGAACCACTTAATTGGATAAATTTCTTAGGCACCCTCTGACTTTTTATAATAGCTAGATAGTCATGTAAATATTTATGTAGTTAAAAATTGTTGTACAATTTGCATGTAAGCCCTCAGATATTTTGCATATTGCACTTTAATCCTCCACCACGCCACCTCACTCGGTGGCCCACGTGCTTGAAAATTTGCATGTATACCCCCGCACCTTTTGTAATTATGTTTTAATATAGAAAGTTCGGATATTGGTTATGAACTTTTGGATTATTTGTATTGTGCCCCTTGTGTTTTTTTCTAATTACAAAAATAAGGCAACGAGTTTAAGTATTTTTGTGTTAGTTCTTTATTTATTAAAAATATCATCTATGCTCCAAAAATTATGAAAAAATAGGATTAGATACCTGGATGCATGTTCTTTCATGTCATATAATTAGTTTTGCATTTTATGTCATTTTCCTATGTATTGAAAATCAAATATTGCACGGATATTCCATATTTTCCTTAAGAAATACAAAAACATTATAAACGTGTTCCAAAAATTCCAAAAAAATAGAAATAGTCTGTTATTATTTTTTACCCTAGAACAAAAATCCCTAAAAGTAGAAAAGGAGAAAGAGAAAAAACAAAAACTCCAAAATACTATAAAAATATAAAAAATCTTCAAAAACCTCAAAAATATTTCTCCATGTTTTGTAATTATATTTATATATTAGTATATATTAAAATTGATTTGGAAAAATTTTGAGACATTTTGTTATTTTTAAACCCCAAATCAATTCAGCCTATTTACTCAATCCCTATTTTTGGATTTTTTACTTTCAAAATACCTAAAAACTATCAAAATTACTTGAAAATCACAAAAATAGTAGAAATTATAAAAACACAAAAACATTTTATTTTGGTATTTTTGACTATTTTTACCTATATTTATAATTATATTACCCTATAGTGTTATATATTTATATTAATATATAAATTATAAAACTATTTTTTATTAGAAATATTTTAAAAAATTTTAAAAGCAATATATATATACATATATATATATATATATATTAAAATAAAATTTAGTTAAAAATATATTTTAAAACCCACATTCTTTGATGACGAGTGTGTGCATACCTATACATATATTATTTATTCATTATTTATTTATAAATAATATTGAGTGCTATACTATATTGCTTCTTGTGTTCGACACCCTACTCTACTTGTCATTGTCCACATTTATTTTTAGGGTTTATAAATAATATTGATTCACACATGTTTATTCAATGATTGATATCTATTATGTGGGTTGATTGTTGTTTTGATCACCTGGTCTTTGTGAGGGATCAGCTCAATGACTTCGCTCCCGCCATGGGTTGAGCGTACGACTCTCTCCTCTAATTCGAGTGGTTAAACAAATGGCGGCATTTCCGGGGAGCAACGGAGCACATTTTATATATAGTTGGATATTATTTTCCCGTTATTTTTTGCTTCTTTTATTTTAATAATTGTTTGAATTTTCTAATCCTTGTTTTCTTGTTGATCTTTCTTGCAAGGGTACCGCTTGGCGACAGCTATCTCTTAGGAGGTGGACGTACCCGAGGCAAACGGAGGTTAGCCTTCTCTTGTGAGCCAACCAGGAGAGAGCAAAAGAGAGGAGCAAGGAAAGGAGAAGAGGGATTAATTTTTATTTTCTATTTTGTGAGGAGAGTGAATTATTTTTGCAAAATAATTTGTAATTAATTTGGACACTACCACACACTTAGCGAGGTCCAATACCTGGGTGATTGTTTACATAGGGGCCTCGTTGCAGTTTTTCATGTTTTCCTCACCTTTATTTTATTTTATTTCTCATAATTTGAGCTTTCCGCCTTTATTTTTATTTGTTTTCTATGGGTGATACCTTAGACATTAGGTTGCTTGACTCGGTAGCTAGGTCTAAAGCACTAATTATATTGCATACACCTATAGTGATATGCATTTGGACTTATTAAATAATTAATTGGTAATTACTCGAATTTGGAACCATGTGTCGTGAGAGACCTTATACAGTGCTTGCAGGACCCCTTGTCGCGGGCACCGAGGGGTCTCCAAGACCGGATACTTAGGATCCATTTTTGAGTAGTTAGCATTTGGTTCTTCCCAATAATAGCAGCTATTGTTTAGGATGCTTTCTCGATTTTGCATATCGCCATATAGTATAAATATTTCAATTCTTCCTTGCATCATGCATGGATAGAGCTGGGAAGCACTATAAGTAATACTATCTTTACATGCATCATTAGTCACTAAGGCGAGATCTCCACCTTAATGACAACTTGCACGACTTTTCTATCATATGCCCCTGTGTTTATATCACTTAGGACATAAAGGAAAAATAAAAAAATTGTTAGGCGGCTTGCTCTGAAAAACAGTCAAAAAAGGCAAGCCCAAAATTAAAAAAGAGACTGCTAAATAAACGTGACATTAATTAAAATTCGTAACAAACCATTTTATTTGGGGTTCATAAAGCCCACATTATTTTCAGGTACATTCCATACAGAGTGAGGTGCGACCCGCTAAGGATTAGAGCCAAAAATCCAATCTGTAACTACCTTGTATATCGCATGGATTACCGAAGTATTGGTGCTTCTATCGTACATGACCGAGTAGGGCCTTGGTTTTCCCGCCTTGTGTGGAACATCGACTTGGTCTGAAGTACTGAGCTTAAGCCATGCCCTCATGGGTGTGTCTGTCTCATCAGTTTGCGTCCGAGTAGGTCCTTGCACGTTCACGAGTTGTTCCGTTGTGAGCGAGGTCCGAAGTATTGATTTCACCTACTAGCTTCCTCTCTTATTCTTTGGCTGAGTAGGGATCCAGAAAAGGTTACAAGGACCTCAAAAAATGCATACTACATGTTACAAAGGAGGAGGAGTATGAGATACTTTTCCGGCAGTACTCTCACTCCTATAGAGTTAGCATACTTAATGAATTGTTATAAGATTGCCTGAAAATAACAACAAAATTAAAAAGATAAAAATAGTCGAACCCTTACTGCTTCACATGTGTTGAGTGGGTGAATCCATCCTTGTCTTGCGTTTGTTTGAATTAGATTAAGGTTCAGAGATCAATCCTGCACATTTTATGCCTTTTTCACTTCCATATGTATCATTCCTCATTTCACCCCTGCTCACTCTGAGCCTTCTACTTTTCTACATAGCTTTTGTTTCTCATTGACCTCCATATCATTCCTTCATATCAATCCCCATCTTGACCTTCAAGATGGCGACACATGGATGGCTTAGTCGAGACTCCGTCGACGCCCACATCGGGTCCATGCGCTCTCCTTCTCCAATAATTCGAGGTGATTTTCGAGAACCCAGTTCGGACTCCGCGCACCGATCTCCAGACTCCCCACCTTCTTCAATAATTCAGGATCACTCTTGTCCCGAACTCTGCCCATTTTGGATGGTAATTGATTTCACTCCTTATACATCGTCATCCTTAACGAAGTTTTGTGTTGACCTTAACATAGAACGATTCTCTCGTTGGGCATCATTCCATGTGCAAATCACGAGCCTGATATGGAGCCATAGATTCTCTCAGATTCGGAGTAAGAAACAGATGCAGAGATGTCTCCTAGAGGAAAAGGGAAGGGACCGCAGCACCCGCTGCAGCCACAGGCGGAGCAAGGTCAGTCAGATCAGAACGCCGTGAATGCCCAGCTTCTCGCCTCCATTCAGGCGATACAGTAGCATCTCACTGGCCAGACATTGGCCCAGGTTGCCTTCCAGGATATGCTTAATGACTTGGGGAGGAGAATAGAAGATCCCCAAGGAGGAGGAAGAGGACAAGAAGAAGGAAGAGCAAGTGAGGGTCGTGGAGGCCCAGCAGACGAGCCCAGAGGAGAGTAGCCCAAGACCACTCTTAAAGAGACATACAACCATGGAACCAGTGAAGTCACCGAGTGGATCCAGATCCCAAATGTCCATGTACATTTTGAGTTGAAACTTCAACTCTTGGCGCTTCTACCTAGCTTCCACGGCAATGCAAATGAGGAACCCTATATCCACCGTCAACAGTTCGGGCATATTTGTGGTACAACGCACTACGCTAACATATCGTTAGGAGTAGTCAAGATGACAACATTCCCATCAGCCTTCAGGATAAAGTGCTTCATTGGATCAACCACTTGGGGAAAGTCATCACTACATGGAAAGAGCTTAAGTCTGCCTTCCTGCATAAATATTATCCTCTTGGGCATCTTAGTCAGATGTGTGTCCGTATAGCAAACTTCACCCAAGCCACACACGAATCCATCCATGAGGCTTGAGAGAGTTTTATGGAGTTGCAACAGAAATGTCCCCAACATGACATTCCTAGGACCAGCATGGTCCAACATTTCTTCAGGGTACTTACAGTTGAAAGTCAGAAGTTCGTGGATGCCGTGTGTAGCGGCTTGCATTTCAATAAAGATGAGGACATCGTCTGGCAGATCTTCAAGGAGATGGCTGAAGGAGAAGTCGCCTTGTCGTCATCCCGGGCCTATCAGAGCCATCCCCACACTCTCCGAAAGCCAGTTCACATGGCATCTTCTCACTAGCCAGACAGGGTTAAGAGCTCCAACTTGAGCATCATAGGGAGCCACAAGTCCAAGGTGTATATTATAGAGAAACGATCACAGGACCTCAAGAAGCTCTCTGTGATCGAACAGAGGACACAACACTTGGACAAGCTAGATCATATTACCAAGCAGCTGGAGCAGTTGGTCAGCACGATCAGTTCCTGCAATTCCGTGTCTGCATCGGCTACCACTCCCACTGAGACGAAAGAACAAGCATCGTCGCAGTCTCCTCAGTCGAGTCAACCACATATTGCGGTCCAGCACGTGCATTACATACATGCCCTCATGCCGACATCTCCGCAGCAGCCACAGTAGCAGCAGGTAGTCTATCAGCATGAGCCCCAGCCCATTCAGGATCCATGTTTCCCTCCTCCACCTCTCATTCAAGAAGTGAATGGCGCATGGGCCAATGATGCACAACTGGCCTGTCCAGGCGGACCCTAATAGGGCCAGCAATCAGGAAACTATCAGTTCCCTCATCAACAAGGAGGGAGATTTATTCAAAATCAGCCTCAGTACCACCAGCGGTCTCCACAAAACTACGATAATTGGAGACAGAATTAGTACCAACAACTGCAATACCGCCAGTACCAACAAAATCAGCAGTACTCGGTTGTTCCATATCAGAACCCTCTTCAGCACCAGCAACAATACCATCCTTCTCCTCTGTACCACAATCTGTACTCCCACCAGCAACCTCCACACTAATCCCAACATCAGTGCGGACAGCACGCCGAATCATCCAAGGTTGCCCCTCCTGTGAACCCCGCTGTGGATTGTCTAGCTCAGCTACTGAAAAGCCTAGCAGAGATGATCCAGAAAATTGATGACCTGAGCACCACGAAGATCTCCATTCTAGCATAAGAGAAGGCTAACCCAATAATTTTAGAAAGAAAGAGCATGTAGTTTGTGATGTTCCAACCGGTCTAACCGAGTCAGATATGCTTGAATTGTTTGTATCCAATGTTGTCACTCTCAGGAAAGGTAGGACCTTGCAACCATCAGCCACATGCAAGGGGAAGAATGAAGCTTCGTCAGGTGAATCATTATCTTCTACATCATCCGATCCATCATCTAGGTTGGGTGGGAAAGAAGAAGAAGGAAAAGCTCCATCAACAAAAAGCCAAAAAATCAGAAAATAAAAAATGCCAAAAATATAACACCATCAGCAGTAGTCGGAGCACCAGCCAGCCTTGGAGGAGACCGCACTTGCAATTGATCTAGTACCAACCGATGAAGCCTCGCCTGCAGATTTTGGATGCCTGCCATTCATGGATGACCCTGCTCATTTTAGTCATCCATTTGTTTAGCCTGATGTGGGCACAAATTTTGATGTAAATAAGAACACTATTCCTACTGCTGCTTTTGATTCTATAAATTCTCTGTTTCCATACGCATAAAAATCCAAAAAAAAATAAAAATTTGAAAAATACCTTGTTTGATCTCGATGTTGTTGAGATTATCCTGAATCTTGTTCTTGAAATGCCCTTGCTCAAAGCCACTAAGTACATGCCTAACATCAAGAAAGGTCTAACATAAGCATGTACTTCAAAGAGACAGTCGGGTAGAGCCAGAGAAAGAAGTGTAAAACATATTCCGACCGCGGCTATAGTAAATGCAATCAGCAATTTCCCAACAAAAAAGAAGGATATGGGAGCTTCTCTAGTCAGATGCCAAATGTTCGACCTGGAGTTCGAAAGAACTCTACTCGACAATGGATCCTCAATCAACATGATGCCCCCTCCACTACTTAAAGAGTTTGGGTTGGGACAACTCAAGTCTATTAGAATGATTATGCAGTTCACAGATACATCCATCAAGCGGCCTCGAGGAATCTTCGAGGATGTCATCGTCACCATTCATGGAATGCAGTTCCTTACGGACTTTATCATGCTAGACATGGACATCTCAGATCCTCTTCTGCATACCTCGATAATCCTTGGACGGTCATTCCTTTGAACAGCTGAATCTGTGGTGAACTATGGCACTGAGCAAATCACCTTCCGCTCGAACTGCGACAAGGTGCCAATTGAGACAATCCAAGTGCAAAAACAGTTAGAGCCTGCATCAGAAAAGAGTGAGCCTACATAAAAGCAAACAGAAGACCGTGACTTTCTTGCCGAAATACGTGATACAAATCTACTTATGGATGATATTGAAACCCATGAGTTCCTCTCCACATAAGACTAGTGGATAACACAATCGAGTTCCCATATATCCTTAAGGATGAGATTTTTGCTGAGTTGCCTGATGAACACATCCATGGCCATATGTCCTTGGCAAAGCAAGAGGAAATTATTGCATACTTTTGTTAACAAGATTATGTGATAGAAGAATTATATGCATCATTGAATGTAGAGCCCACAATGTCAATGGTGGACACCATATAGTTGAAATACCTGACACCTTCGCCCTGCACAGTATCTGAAGTCACCACCAAGCTAAATCAGACCCCGCCTGAGCTCAAGCCGCTTCCAGTAAATATGAAGTATGCCTTCCTTGTGGGTGTGCAGAACATGTTCCCCATTATCATCAATTCACATCTAGCCAAGGAACAAGAATCTCATTTGCTCGAGTAACTAGAGAAAAACCGCAAGTCCATAGGCTGGAAAATTTTAGATCTCCGTGGGATCAGTCCCTCACTATGCTCGCATTACATCTACCTTGAGGAAGACAGCAAGCCATCACGAGAGTTCCAGCGAAGATTGAATCCAAATCTCCGGGAGGTAGTGATGATCAAAATCATGAGATGGTGTGATGCGAGATTCATATATCCCATCTCCGACTCGAAATGGGCGAGCCCCTTTCATGTTGTGCCAAAGAAGTCAGAGACCACCATGATCAAGAATGACAAAGGAGAGGAGATCACAACCAGAGTACCGACATCTTGGTGTAAATGTGTAGATTACATATGCATAAATCTAACGACCAAGAAGGACCATTTCCCGCTCCCCTTTATCGACCAGATCGTCGAGCGATTGTTTGCGAAGGCATATTTCTATTTCTTGGTAAGATACTCTGGTTATGACCAAGTCGCTATAGCTTCTGAAGATCAAGAGAAAACAACCTTCATCTGTCCATTTGGGACTTACACCTTCCGCATAATATCGTTTGGGTTATGCAATGCTCTGGTGACATTTCAGCTATGCATGTTGGCCGTATTCGCATATATGGTTGGAAGTTTTCTTGAGGTTTACATGGATGACTTCTCGGTCTACGAAGACAGCTTCGATCAGTTCCTATCTTATCTAGACCGAGTCTTGAAGAGATGGTGTGAAGTGAACCTGGTGCTCTCATTGGAAAAGAGCCATTTTATGGTGACAAAGGGTATTGTGATGGGCCATGTCATCTCAAAACGTGACATGGAGGTAGATCCTGCGAAGGTGGATGTCATTTCTAAACTCAAGCCTCCTACAAATCTGAAGCAAGTCGGATCATTTCTAAGGCACGTCGATTTCTACCGACGATTTATCCGACCACTGACTGAGCTTCTGGGCAAAGAGGCGGATTTTATTGTTGATGATAGAGTCCTCCAAGCATTCAATTAACTGAAAGAACTGATTACCCAGACCCCTATCCTTCAACCGCCAGATTGGTCTATCCCATTTGAGATCATGACAGACGCATCAGAATACGCCATTAGAGTGGTTCTAGAACATCGAAGAAATAATCTACCATTTGCAATTTACTATGCTAGCAGGACTCTAGATGAAGCTCGGGGAAACTACACTATCACTGAAAAAGAGCTGTTAGCAGTTGTCTTCGCCCTGGAGAAATTCAGATCCCACCTGCTTGGATCCAAAGTGATAGTGTATGCAGACCACTCTGCCATCAAGTACATGCAGGCCAAGAAGGATGCCAAACCCAGGCTTATCAGATGGATCTCCAGGAATTCAACCTTGAAATCTGTGATAAACCTGGAGTAAAAATTGTGGCGGCGGGTCACTTATCAAGATTACCAGAGTCAGACACTCCTGAGTTGAATTTATTGCCAATCACAGAGACTTCCCCAGATGAAGCAATTTTGACAATCACCTCGCTCCCCTGGTTCGTCGATATTGTGAATTATCTTGTATCCAAGAGAACACCGCAAGATTGGTCGAAGCTGAAAGTCGACAAATTTTTATCAGATATTCATTTCTTCCAGTGGGAGGATCCATATCTCTTTCGTGAAGAGGTGGATTGCATCTGAAGGAGGTGCATTCCTCAGGAGGAAGTCCAAAGTGTCCTTGAGCATTTTCATGCCAGAGAATCAGGAGGATACCACTCTGGGAGAAGAACGACAACAAAAGTTCTACAATGTGGTCTTCAAAGATGTAGAAACTTTGTTAAGCATTGTACTGATTGTCCGAGGCTGAATGGCACTACTAGAATGAGAGACACAATGCCCCTAAAATATATTCAGATTTCAGACGTGTTTGACGTGTGGGGCATTGACTTCATGGGCTCCTTTCTCAACAGTCATGGTTTTGAATATATTCTGCTTGTTGTCGATTACGTGAGCCGTTAGGTGGAGGCTATCCCAACCCGAGCCACCGACAGTCGCACCGGTTGCTAGTTCCTAAGAGAAAACATCATTGTACGGTTTGGGATCCCCAAGATTCTCATATCGCATGGGGGTAGCCATTTCATCAATAGAGAGGTGAAGAAGCCGACACAGGAATTCTACATTGAGCATCGTGTCGCCTCTCCGTACCAGTCACAGTCCAAAGGCCTGACCAAATGTTCAAATACGGAGATAAACACAATTCTATAGAAACGTGTGCATCCTGATAGGAAGAATTAGTCACAACTTCTGGATTCTCTACTTTGGGCCTATCAAACCACCTACAAGTCACCTCTATGAATGTCTCCTTATTGCCTAGTGTACAACAAGCCATGCCATTTTCCTGTAGAACTCATTTAAAAATCTTTGTGGGCAATTAATGTATGTAATTTGGATTCCAAGAAAGTCGAAAAGAATAGAAAGTTGGATCTGAATCGACTTCTCGAATTTCATGAGTATGCATACGACAACGACCTAATGTATAATGATAAGGTCAAGAAGTGGCACGACAAGCACATCCGCCGTAATACTTTTGAACCGGGTCAGAAGGTTTGGTTGTTCGATGCAAAGCTCAAACTATTCCCAGGGATGTTGAAGAGCAAGTGGACCGAGTCTTTTATAGTGAAGCATGTACATGTCAATAGAAGCATTGTTATATCCGGCAAGCTTGCAAAAATCGGCCGACTAGTCGGTCCGACTAGTCGAGTTGGGGGGTAGCTGACTCGACTAGGCCTAGTCGGCCATTAGTCGGTCAGCCCGACTAATTGGCCGATTTTTACAGCAAGCTTTTATAGTTTTTCCTTTTTTGCTTTTTTAACAACAAACTTATTCTAATATGCTTAATGTTATATTTAATGTCAATTACTTCTTTTGTTTCATTATGTAAGTATAGAAAATGTACAAATCTATGCTAATACATGAGCAAACTTATTCTAATATGCAATAATGTTACATTTAATATCAATTACTTCTTTTATTTCATTATGAAAGTATAGAAAATGTACAAATCTATGTATAAAAATGATTTATATATTTAAAATAATTAAAAAATTCAAAACCAACTAATGGTCGACTAAATCCGACTAGCTTCCCGACTGCCGATTAATCCTTAGTCAGTGACCCTGCCGACCGAGTACCGACTACCGCTTTCTGCAACCTTGATATCCGATCTATCAACTGACACGCAGTCATTTGTTATCAATGGACAGATACTTTGTCTTATCTTGAACATGATATGTTTCTGTCCATGGTTGATTCACCACATGTGGTCCATGATGATGAGTTCACAACCATAACATCAGAATCAGACAAGACCGTCAAAAACATTTTTGAGTAGTTAGTCATTTTCTTCTTTTCTTCTTTTCTTCTTTTCATTTTCATTCTTCAAATTCTTTCTTCTGTGTTGCCCTCACCTCATTAATATGTGGTATACTTAGGATATGCTTCATCTTAAGTATGGGGGGTGAGCACCCTCGGGTTATTCATTCTTCGATCCCTCGCATGTCTCCTCAACTCTTGATAATATGTCTATATTTAGGGATATTTTACCCTATGTATAGTGTGAGACATGCCGAGCCAATGATTCATTTATTCCTTCCCACCCTTGACCTCCTACATGTAGAATACAATCTGCTATACTTAGGATTAGACTGGCTCAAACTCTTGGTGTAAAACCAATGGGAACTCGATCAATGTCCGTCTCTGGAAACTCACAACGGAGGTCAACACGTCTATCATCTAAAATGTAGTAACATCCATATCCTATGACTGGTGTGTGCTGTCTGAATTGGCATGAAGTGTCACATACTGAACTGGTGTCATATCTCCCTCATGTGTTTTCCTGAATAAATCATCTCATGAATATGGAATGTCTGACAGTGCTCCTAAGATGGTCTCAAATAAATCCATATCGGGACTGTGGTGTGATCCTAAGTATAGGGGGGATAGTCGACTTCTTATTCTTTATTGTCTCGTTGTAGTATAGACTTTTCTATACTTAGTACGAATTATGTCTTCCCTTTCTCTTCGAGTTATGTCTTCCTTTTCTATTCGATCTATGAGGACATAGGTCAAGCTAAGTATATGGGGGTCAATATATACTATGTATATATTTAGCCATAACTCGTACTTTCATATTTTTAATAAGTATGGCTAAAATCTATTTAAATAAAGGGATTTTTACCCGACAGACCCTAGAAACTATGACAATTGCCTCCACGACCTTTGAAACAACCTAATTCCCCCCTCGACCCCGTAAATTGGCCAACTCTTACCCCATGAACCCTCCGGGTAATCTGTTTGAAGCCCGTGGAGGTTCTTGGGGTAATTTATAGGGTCGATGGGGATAACTACGTTGTGCAAAAGATTGTAGAGGTAATTTAAAAAGTTTCTAGGGTTTACCGGGTAAAAATCCCTTAAATAAATATAAAGTAGACATTTGTACAAAACACATTGAAATTCTTTGTATATAGCGATTAATAAATCGGGTAAAAATATTTTGCAAAATGTATAAAAAATGGTTTGAAAATCTTCTTGAAAATTATTTTGAAAACTGTTAAAATATTTTGTAAGAAGTTTTCAACCATTGTAAAAATGTTTTGTTTGTAAAAAAATATTTTCTTTATTTGAAATAAAAGGTTTTGAAAATCTATTTGCAAATGGTTTGAAAAATGATTGTAAAAATAGTTTAATATATATATATATTGTTTGACAAATCTTTACAAAATGATTTTCAAATTTTGTAAATGTTTGCAAAAATTACTTGTCAAATTAGTTTGCAAAATAAAGGTTTCAACATGTTTGCCAAAATCTTTCCAAATTGTTTTGAGAACTATATATACAATTCAAGCAAATAAAAATCTTCTACAAACTTAACATATTAACATGTAAATAATGATTATATGCATGTAAATACCTCTTGTAACTTCTTAAATCTTAATTCTTGTATATTACTAAGATGAACTCCCGTGTAAATAATATGTACCTATTTCTTTTCCCAAAAAAATCGTTTTGAAAAATCCCTAAAAATTTTGCAAAATAAAAAAAATCTTTTTCAAAAATCTATAAAAAAGTTCAAAAATCAGAAAATTGCTTCAGAAAAATATTTGCTTACATTGTACATAGCATTCGCATTTTTTCAGAATAACCTAGATAAAGTCCAAATAAAGTCTAAAAATTGGATCTTGGGATAGACCTTAATGCACTTAATTTCAGATGAACCCATTGAGGACTGTAAGTGGAGATATTTCATATCACCTTAACTTAATTCTTTAGGTTCCATAAGATTGTTTGTGAGTCAATTCAATGTGGCTAAATAGAACCTTTCATATCATCTGTAAGACTCTTGAGATAGTGTCTTGACTGGAAGCCTTAGCACTTAGGTCAACTTAGATGGACTGTTGAAAAATCTTGGAGTCTAAGCAGGGACGATGCATGGTCGCTTCGTCAAGGGTGGCTCAAGAACATTCTTGGGGATTGCCGACACCAGTACTCTAACCCACTTCTTTTGGTCAAGATATCTAAAGACTGGAAATGGATTGAAACATTGCTTCGGATGAGGAATGGTATGCCGGTGCAACTTTCTCTAAGATCCCAAAAAATGGGTGGAACAAAAGATGTTATATCCACTGGGGGACGAGCAAGAATGCAAAAACTATACAAAGTCAAGAAAATATCCAAAGAAGGCTACACCCAAAAATTTCACAAAAATATGAGCTTCAGAAAAAGTCTGCTTCTTAGTGAAGAATCGGTTACACTGACCGACTTCACAAGGGAATGAAGACTACACTGGTCCATTCTCACTTCTCTTTCCATTATTCTAACTTTTTCCCCCATTTGGTTGTAAAGACAGGGAGAACCCGACCTTAAAAGGGAATATCTGCCTCCAAGAGGACGAGTTAGCAGAAGAGAATACAACTTAGTAGTTCAATGGTTTTGTCTGGAGAGAGCTGAACAATTTCACATACATGGTTCTATCACTTCAAGGTAGCAAGAGTATGCGACTGAGAGAATGTCTCTGACATGGCTGTGAATTGGACTGTATAATAGGAGTATGGAATCTAAGCGTTATTATGTCACACGTCCTGACTTCCATGAGGTTCCGAACACATCATTAATCCAAAGGCCTTCTCTGAGCTCCAAACTTTGACTTTGTTCAGAAAAGTTTAAAAGTCGAAAATTATTCCAAGTTATTTCTTTTTCTTTTCTTTATTTTCTTTGTTGCACTTATAGGCATAAGTCTTTGATAGGGACTAGCAAAGGCAAGTATAGGGGGTGATGAATCTCCATTTCATCACCTTTATTCTTTCATTTTAGCCTTAAATCCCTAACTAAATGCATGTATGTGTCATTAATTTATCAAAATAAGCATTATTTAATTTGGACAAAATATTGTATAAAATATCATGTATTTATTGTATTTAAGTCGAAAATTAAAGTTAAAGGAAGAAAAGAAAAGGAAATGAGGCATACTATGTGTTGAGTGACCCTATCCCCCGAGACTCAGTTATCATGATGATTTAGTCGACAAGGAATAAAGTAGGGGGAGACAAGGCAGCAAATTGTACGGTAAATACAACCGGAACACCCTACAAAAATAGGCCAATAATTAGATTTTGGGACCTATTTTATTCTTTATTATTTATTCATCAAATCAATAAACTTTGTACAACAAATTATAGATAAAAATACAAATAAAAAGAAAGTTGATTTTATAGAAAAATAATATATACTGTACTTTTTATACTCAAAATAAAAAGCAAAAACCCAAACTTCCCAGACCCATATCTTCTCAATAAAAACTCAAAATGTATCAAAATCATCTTTAATCATATATAAATTTTAATAAGCTATTTAATGAAGATGTAATTTGGAGTCAAAATGCAAATGTTAGGTTTTGGACCCCTATTATACAATGTACTTTAATAAAATATTCATTTTATTTAATCTTTATTTTTTTTATAATTTTATATTTTTTGTATTTTTGTAAGTATTATTCATAGTATATGTGCATATTTAGAATAGAATAAAAATATAAAGAAAACACTAAAATAAAATGATAAATGAAAATACAAAGATGAATATACTATGCATATACCTATATAATAAGTACCCTAATTTGTTTAAGTGTACATATTATATCAAACAAATAAACAAAAAATTTTAAATGTATTTAAATAGTCCTAATTATATACATTATGTGAATAAAATAACAAAATTAAAAAGACCAAATAAAATTAAGATACATAAAAGATAGATGAAAATACCTACGTGTACTTGTAAAAAGTAACATATAATAAATGAAGTCATAAAAATAAAAAAATATGCATTAAATACTACATAAAATTAAAAAACTATTTTTAACAAAAATTTAATTATTCATTTAATATTTCTTATTGAATTTACAAATAATTTTTTATCATCTTTTTCCTGATTGGTCTACGTGGACCAACCATGGCCTTCCCTCCGTTGACCTGGGTCAGTTGTACCCCAGCCCCCTCTGACTCATGTCAGAGTCATGAGCAACCCTCTTTCGTCAAATTTTCACATATACACCCTTCAGCCTCTTGCCTCGAGCCTTCCACCAAATCGTAGCCTCATCATCCCTCTTCCACGCCCATCGTCGAATCTCCACCAACCACCACCTTCGATCACGCAAGCCCTCCTTGAAAATCGCCAAAAACACATCAATAGATATAACCCTAGATCGTTCTTTTGAGTTTTTGATTTCTATGGAATGTTTCTTAGCCCCTCAGTTCGTGCGTAGAATTGTGGCTTGGTGATAGGAAATTGGTGACGATGAGCTGCAGCGAGGAGGAGGTGTAAAAGAGGAGATCCACCTATTGTCGGAGCTCTGTCCGGAGGTTCTGCTTCTCGACCATCCCGTCGATTGAGGCCCTTTTCCTACCATTTCTAGGTAAACTCTTAGCCTAGATTTCTATTTCACCCTTAGTTTTCGATTTAAAGCAGTAGGTTTAAGCTTAAATATGATCTATTCAGAAACCTGGAGCTGGAGCTCCAAGTTGATTTCATCGTAAAACACCCCCAGTTCTGACCATTGACCCCCTCACTTCATTCCTCTACGCATTCTTCGTAATTCGTCCACAAAAGCCCCTTTGATTCTGCATGAATCGAGGGACATCGAGCTCATCTTCCTCCACTTCGAAGGTGCTCCACCGCCCCATATATCCACGCAGCTTCTGGCTGCAACTTTTGGGCCGAGGCATTCACCTCGAGCCGCCTAACGTTTTGGTGCAGATTGAATCCTTTGAAGACCTATCTGGAGCCCAATCTAGTCCTGGAGGTACTCCAGGATACCTGGGGCATGAAAGACCCATAGGTCATCCGAAGCATCTCATCCTCAGCGGAGGCCACCAACACCTGCGGAAGGGCCCTAGTGACATCTGGCAACTGTCAGATCAAAGAAAACTTGCCGGAGTCGTCGGGAATCGGAAGAAGAAGCAACCCCACACCCGTGTTCTTGACTGTTCATCCATTGCACCACCCTGCCGTTGAATTTGGCGCTACTGTCAGATCTAATCGTGACTGTCCACCCAGGGTGTAACGGTGCACATCGAGAGTCGACTGATCAACCATGTGGCGGGTGACTAGCGGATGGATCGAACCACTTAAGTGGGTAAATTTCTTAGGCACCCTCTGCCTTTTTGTAACAGCTAAATAGTCATGTAAATATTTTATACAGCTAAAAATTGTTGGACAATTTGCATGTAAGACATCGGGCATTTTGCATATTGCACTTTAGTCCTCCACCGTGTCACCTCACGTGGCAGCCCATGTGCTTGGAAAATTGCATGTATATCCCCGTGCCTTTTTAAATTACGTTTAATATAAAAGTTCGGATATTAGTTATAAACTTGTGGGTTATTTGCACTATGCCCCTTGTGTTTATTTTTAATTACAAAAATAGCCATGTTAGTTTAAGTATTTTGTGTGTTTGTTCTCCGATTATTAAAAACATCATTTGTGCCCCAAAAATTATGAAAAAATAGGATTATGTACATGGATGCATGTTTCTTCACGTCATGTAATTAGTTTAGCATTTTATGCCCTTTTCCTAATTATTAAAAATCAAATATTGCACAGATATTCCCTGTTTGCTTTAAGAAATGCAAAAAAATTACAAAACATGTTCCAAACATTCCAAAAAAAATAGATGTAGTCTATTATTATATTTTGTACCCCTGGACCAGAAATCCCTGAAATAGAAAAAGAAGATGAGAAAAAATTAAAAAGCTTCAAAATCCTATAAAATATAAAAATATTTAAAAACCCCAAAAATGTTTCTCTTTGTTTTCTAATTATATTTTTATATAAATTATTATATATTAAATTTTATTTGGAAAAAGGTTGAGACTTTTTGTTATTTTTAAACCCCAAATAAATTCGATCTATTTACTTAATCCGTGTTTTGGGATATTTTTTACTCTAAAAATACCTAAAAATTAGCGAAATTACTTGAAAAACACATACAGTAGAAAATTATAAAAAAATACACAAAAACACTTTATTTTGGTATTTTTGACTATCTTTACCTATATTTATAATTATATTACCCTATAGTGTATTATATATCTATATATATTAAGATATAAGTTATAAAACTGTTTATTATTATAAATATTTTATATTATTTTAAAAACATATATATATATATATATAAAGAAAATTTAATTAAAAAATATATTTTAAAAACCCACATTCTTTGGTTACTAGTGTGCATACCTATATACATTTATACATATATTATTTATTCATTATTTATTTATAAATAACATTGAGTGCTACACCGCGGTGCTTCATGTGGTCGACACCCGACTCTGTTTGTCACTACACATTTATTTATAGGGTTTATAATAAATTTTGATTCACACATGTTTATTCATTGATTGATATCTATTATGTGGGTTGATGTTGTTTTGATCACTTGGTCTCTGTGAGGGATTAGCTCAGCGACTTCGCTCCCTCCCTATGTGAAGCGCACGACTCTCTCCTCTTATTTGGGTGGTTAAACAAATACGTAAAAAGTTTAAATCTAAGTTGAATTATTGAGATCATCAAATAAAGAAATTTTTGAACTTGAAGTATCAAACGTTGGTTGTTGTTGTTGTTGAGAACCCTCTCCGCTATATCCTGCATAACTCATACATAACGGTATTTGCATTATATAATTATCAAAATAAGTCGAGCAAATTATAATTAACTAATTTTAAAGAACTGACGAAACCTGATTCTCTAATGGTAAGCGGCTCTTGTTGTGGTATGTATTGTTGGTCATAGTGATGGAATGGATACATTAAAGAGAACATGTTTATTGTATCATCAAAATATGCTATTGTATCCTCAATTTTTTCCTTCATCGTAGATGGAAAATCTGTTGATCGTATGATTTCAACAAGATTGGTCCTTCCTTGCAGAATCGTAACAACCTCTTTAATTTATGATTCAATGAATCAATAGAATATCATAAAATTAAAGATAATTACATAAAAACATACCGGTCATCTTTCTATTGGTCCATAAGGTTGGTAAGATATTGTAGGAGGTGGAATATGCGCTTGGATCCATTTTCTTGTTATGATCCAGTACCATTGCATGTACACATCATTGTTTGCATCTGCATGCTCAAGTACTATCGATTCTTCTCTTTCCTCCCATGGATCTACCTATTGTCGATGTAAAATCGACCGATCTAGATGTCAGTGCTCTGTGTTTTATTTCGTCAAGAGATAACATGTATCCTCTCAACAGATGTCGGGATATGTTGTCACATCCCAAATTGACGCATAACATGATCCGGTAAATGCATAGCTATCACATCATAGCATATATCAATGGTACTCTACTCATCCAAACAGGTTGATCAGTTCGATAAATCTCATGCAGTTGTGCGATTTATACATCGACGTAGGGTGTCCAAATTATCTACATTCAGTATAAAGAAGCCATTTAATCATTAACTCAATTGTTAAATTGAATGTGTAATTTATTGCAATAATTATCTGATGAGTCTGCAGGGTATCTAACTCATTACGATAAAATACCAACGTCGCAGTATGTATGTTCTCCTTGAAATTTCGCACGCCGATCCATTTTAGGGCCAATGATCCTCCTCGGATCCCTGCACGATGTCTCGCAATTGGCCTGCCAATATGCATGTGCTCCCATGCCCAAACCTGCACATTATCCATGTTAATCAAAATAAATCGAGGCATGTGGATGATCCTATCATAGTAAACCGTTCATACTTATAAAACTGTGAAAACCCCATAAATTCTAGATGTGCCTATCTTTGCACCCATTTCTAACTCTGCGTACATGTGAGCTAAAGCATCAGCACCCCAAGTCAATTGAACACAATCTTCCAATTCACATAAATGAAGCATGTATCTATTTGAACAAATAAGAATTATTAATGTGTAAATCAATTGAGATCTTTATGTTTATGATTGCATATGCTTACCAGAGAGGGACCATATCTCCACTACTATCTGGGAGAACACTGCATCCAATATGATAAAAAAATTAAGGCCCTCTCACCCTACGCGTTGCTTCCTGCTCATCTTCAATATCTAGCAGGGGGTCATTGTCTCCAAAGAAGGAGCATAGTATTGATTTTGCAAGTCATGTGTCCAGTCCTATGCATATTTGCATGCATATGGCGAAGGCAATGACGGTGACTGAATACCTCTTCAGGATGAAATAAACCATTGACGGCATCCTTCAAACTAGGAAATCGATCACTAATAAAGCATATATCCCTCCGGTTGATGATTTGCCTAACCAAATTTCAGAAACCATCTCCATGCAGAAATATTCTCATTCTTCTCAACAATAGCAAATGTGAGAGGAATTAAACCTTGATTCGCATCGATGAAGGTGGCAACATACATATGACCAACATATCTCCCATACAAATGTGTCTTGTCAATACTTAAAATAGCCTGAAAAATCTAAATGCTCTACGACATGGACCAAATGAAACAAACGATCTTTAAAATGTACCTGCATCATGGTTTCATCTTGTTCTGTTTGAAACCATGTATACATTCCAAGATTGTGTCATTGTAAAGCACGAATGAGTCTCGAAATATTATGATAAGACACATCCTCATTCCCATAAATAATATCCATTGCATGTTTACTTGCATTTCAAGTTGTCATGTAATTAATCTTTCATCTGCAACTCATTTTTTATTTTATTCGTGCGCAATTAATTTCAAAAATATGTAGCTATTCTTAAAATTTCAAATATTTAGTGAGTAATTAAATTAATATGCAATTTAATTTATAAAATTAAAGTTAATCTTATAATATGTTAATATTTTTAGTTTTCCATTTTTTAATTTATTCTAATATATAATTTAATTTATGAGATTAAGATTAGTTTTTAAAAGCATGTAACTATTTCTAAATTTTCAATTGTGTGGAAGATATGAAAATAGATGAATAATTATTTAATATGTAATTTAATTATGAAATTAAAATTACTCTTAAAATATGTAACTATTTTTAATTTTTCAATTTATCAATTTAATTTATTATGTAATTTAATTATGAAATTAAACCTACTCTTAAAATACATAACTATTTTTTATTTTTCAATTTATCAATTTAATCTATTGTGTAAATTTAATTATAAAATTAAATTTTATTTTTAAAAATAAGTAGTTATATTTAAATTTTCAATTATTTAGAAACATTCATTCATAAAGATGAACAATTAATTTAATATGTTATTTTAATTTATGAAATTTAAATTTCCTTATAATACAAAACTATTTGCTTTTTCTATTATAAATTTAAAAAACATAACTCTGCTAATTAATTAGAATACAATTATGTGGATATTAAGAGATGATTAGTTAATTTACTATGTATAAGAGAGCAGTTTTTAATAATTTGAATGTTTAAAGACACAAATTTTAATAAATATTCAAATGACAATGGAAATTATTTAACTAAATTGACACATCTCGCTGATAACTAGAATTGAAATTTTATATGTATAATTTTAAAGTTACCTGGAATGAAGACCGTCTTCAAAGCAAGCAAATAGATCAAAAAGATAATAACCAAATATCCGTAATAAAATATTTCCTTTATAGATAAAAACCTGCAAAAAATTGTTACAAAAAAAGAATATGCTCAATTCACTCTTACTTGAATAAGAGAAGCACACTACCGATGATCCGAGAGAAAATAAGAAGAAATCAGGATATTAAGATGAAGAAATGAGATGAGGGAGAGGAAGAAATGAGGAGAATGGAGAGGATGAAGATGAATGAGTGAGGAGGGTATTGGGGGAGATGTGGTATTTATAGGGGAATTAGGAGGGTCGTTTGGCAACGGCTCTCTTCCCAAATTGATACCTCAGGTGCCGATAGATGGTGTTTTTTTAAATACCAAACCTTGCTGTATATTTAATTAAATACGAGTATTTTAATAATTATTTAAAAAAGGGTCCGTAGAATTATGTTTTTCGGGAACGTTGGTTAGGAACTACATCATAATACACGCTCTCTTAACCAATAATAATACCCAAACTCAAATAACAATACCAAAAAGTGTATGTCAATGCATAGTGGTGGATTGAATCAACTCTCAGGGAGAGGTAAACATGCATGCGTGCTTCTTGCTATTGTAGCAGTCTACATTTTGCTATTTTTACGAATTTTAGAAGATGTCGAATGTGGTAGAAAAACTAATGAACATGAAATGCAAATGAAGGATGACATGTTACCACTTGTACTACAAACATGTAAAGAGCTGAGTGCAACTTGCGATAAAATATAAACAACTTCATATGCAAATGCAAACAAGATGCAAGAGATCGATGATTATCCAAAATTAAACAACTATGTAAGCACAAAAAATGATGAGCTTAAAATGTATGCAAGTCATGCAAAGAGCTTAAATGAGTAATTATGGAGCAAAAGGCTACTAGAGTTTCAAATGCCAAGAGTTTCATCTGATAATGACTTTTTGAGTAGTTTAAAACAAAATGTGGTGAAATGGATGTTGATAGGTGTTAGCTGGAAAGTCCTCTAAGTTGTAGTGTATGGCTAAAATCATTGAATAGTTTGTTAGTTAATCATGGGATTGTCTATGCATATAGATATTGTCTATGCATATGATATTCACTTGAATAGCCTAAGAGACAAGGCAAAAGTAGGTTGCCTATTGATGAATCTCCATTTCATCGCATTTATTCTATCATTTTCACCTTAAAAAAGCCTAGCCAATGCATGTAAATAGCATTATTTTGTATAAATTAACATTCATTATTTATTCCGTTTATTGTATATAAAATACAGTTTTTAATGTCAAATTTATAGAATAAAGAAAAGAAAAGAAAAAAGAATAAAATGCTAAAGGTAATTTATGACCATAAGCCACGAAACCTAGGCATCTTGATGACTGGGTCGACAAGGAATAAAGTAGGGGGAGATAAGGGCCAATGAATCAATAAAAAACTCATTCATTTATTTATCAATATTGTATTTTTGGGACCTATTTTATTTTCTATTTTTTTAACCTCAAATAAACAATCTTCGTACATGAAAGTTGTAGATAATAATATATATAAATACAAAATTGAGTTTACACAAAAATAATATATAGTGTACTTTTTATACTCTAAATAAAAAGTCAAAACTCAAGCTTCCCAAACTGATATCTCCTCAATAAAAACTCAAAATATATCAAAACCACCTTTAATTGTATATAAATTTAATAAGCTATTTACGAAGGTGGTTTCATTTAATTTGGAATTGTATAGTTTACCTATATAAAATGTTCATTTTATTTATTCTTTATTGTTTTTATATTTTGTATTTAATAATTTTGTAAGTATTATTTATAATATATATACATATTTAGAATAGAGTAAAACCATAAAGAAAATACAAAAATAAAATAAGTATATAAAATACATAGATGAAATACATATGCTTATACCTATATATTATATATTCATATTTATATAAGTGTACATAATACATCAGATAAATATAACATAATAATATTTATGTATCTAATATAAGTTATAAATATATAAAAATTTTAATGTCAAATTTATAGAATAAAAAAAGAAAAGAAAAAAGAATAAAATTCTAAAGGTATTTTATGACCCTAAAACCTAAGAAATCTAGGCATCTTGATGACTGGGTCGACAAGGAATAAAGTAGGGGGAGATAAGGGCCAATAAATCAATAAAAAACTCAATCATTTATTCATCAATATTGTATTTTTGGGACCTATTTTATTTTCTATTTTTTTTATAACCTCAAATAAAGAATCTTTGTACATGAAAGTTGTAGATAATATATAGATACGAAATTGAGTTTACACAAAAATAATATATAGTGTAATTTTTATACTCTAAATAAAAAGTCAAAACTCAAGCTTCCCGAACTCATATCTCCTCAATAAAAACTCAAAATATATCAAAACCACCTTTAATTGTATATAAATTTAATAAGATATTTACGAAGGTGGTTTCATTTAATTTGGAGTTAAGGTGTGAAAGTTGGGTTTTGGACCCATATTGTATAGTTTACCTATATAAAATGTCCATTTTATTTATTCTTTATTATTTTTATAATTTTATATTTTAATAATTTTATAAGTATTATTTATAATATATATACATATTTAGAATAGAATAAAACCATAAAGAAAATACAAAAATAAAATAAGTATATAAAATACATAGATGAATACATATACTTATACCTATATATTATATACTCATATTTATTTAAGTGTGCATAATACATCAGATAAATATAACATAATAATATTTACGTATCTAATAGAAGTTATAAATATATAAATTAAGAAAATAAGATAATAAAAAAATACGAAATAAAAATAAAACATACAAAACATAGATGAATATACATATAAATATACCCCTAGAAAGTAATTTGTAATAAATAAGCCCCTAAAAATAAATAAAAATCATATTAGAATACTATAGAAATTATTAAACATTTTTTATTTTATAACTTAAGATTAATTAATTCATTTACTATCTATTAATGGATTTATAAATAATTTAGGGTCGGCTTTTTCTGGTTGGTCCACGATCAACTCCTCTGAAAACCAGCCTAGCCCTGTCAGACCTCGTTTGTCCCCATTTTTCCTCGATTTTTGCTGCTCAATACTTGCATCATTTTTGGTCGATTCCTTCTTCGACTTTTGGCCTCGATCATCCATCTTCCACGCGCATGCATTTCCTTGAACATTGCATCACTACATCGAGCATTTAATCTCGATCTTCCAGCCCTGCATGTCACATGTACAGAAGCTCCCTCAGATATTCCCTTCGATTTTTGAATCCCATTTACCCCACCCCCTATTGCATCCTAGGGCTCGAGTGACGTGACAAGACGCCCGCCCAACGATTAGGCAGATCGAAGGAGTGGAGTAGAGTGTTGTTCCACCATCTCCGGTGGAGCACCGCTGTCGAGGTACCAACTCATGGCTCCGGCCATTTGAGTCTCATTTCTCTTGTGTTTTAGATTAGTTTTAGATGTAGCTTTCATTTCATGTCTTTAGATTAAGTTTTCATTGTTTGAATTAGCATAAAATCGCCATTTGTAGTTCATCATAGCTCCGATTCGGCAATCTGTTTCATTGTCAACCACTTGTTTTCCGACCCACCTTTCATATTTACCTCCTTACCCCGTTGATTCCCTACGCTTCAAACCATTTCATTCATCTTGCTTCTCTTTGGAGCAAGCTGTCAGATCTCCACCTCATCGCCTTGCTGGAGATCCGCCACCACACCTCGTTGAACCTCCATTTCCCCTGCTGACGGGTCAGGGTAGTTTGCCCTCGACCCAGTAACATTTTTGTGTAGGTCCTGGAGGAGATACACCTCATATGAGGTGATTTTGGAGAACCCAAAGGCTCTTGGAGATTCATTCCTCTCCTGACCTCCGTGACTCCTTCGGCGGCGCTCGGAGCTTTTGCCCCAAGCAGCTGAAGGAAGCCTTCAGGAGCATCTTGAGCCTCTTGGATCATCTCCAGGTGGTTGGAGTTAGCCAGCTCATCGATTGAAGCTCGCCCTCCGCCTTGTTCTTCCCTGTTCTTCTAGGGGTCCAATACCGTTGGATCGCACCTCGAATCCAAACACTCCAGCCACTATTAGATGCGTCTCACCTCCTCCGTCAATCTCTATCTAGAGATCTAATCATGGTCATCCACATGAAGGGATATTGCACTCGCTCGTGCAGATACATGGACAAGTGAAGGACGTAGCGCCGTTGGATCGCGCTATTAGAGGGTAATTTGCACACTTGGCCCCCGATTTTTTTCGCTTTAATATTCAATTTTGTAATATTTTTATTTAGTTTAAAACTTTCAGGTAATTTGCAAGGAACCCCTGACTCTTATTTGATATAACATTTGGGTCCTGGCCACGTCACCTTACGTGCGGTCCTACGTGAGGTGGCGATTTTGCATGTGCACCCTTGCGGGTTTTGTACTTTTGATTTAGTCTATAAACTTTTATTTGTAGTATAAAACTTTAGGGTATTTTACAAATTCCACCTCGCACTTTATTTTAATTGTAAATATAACCATGCCACTTCATTATTTTATGTGATTGTTTTTTGTTTATTAAATATATCATCTTTGCTCCAAAAAATCTCAAAAAACAGGATTAGGTGATTGTTGCATTGCTCTTCTATGTCATGTTTTTATTTACATATTTTAAGCCATTTTCCTAGTTTTAAAAAATCAAAAAGAGCACATTTTTACCTTGTTTGAATAACAAATCCATAAAAATATATAAAAAGCTTTGAAAAATTTCCCAAAAAAATTTGTTTATTTTAGTGAGCCTTCACACCAAAAACCATTAAAATAGAAAAAGAAAACTCGTTAAAATTAAAAAACCTCAAAATCCTTTATAAAAAGATAAAAAATCCCCAAAATCTCAAAAATATTCCTTTTTACCTCTCAATTTTCTTTATATAATTATCTATCTATTAAAATTCATTTGAAGCATTTTAGACTTTAATTGCTATTTTTTACCTTCAAATCAATTCAGTATGTTTATTTAATGCATGATTTGGGATATTTTTTTACTTTAAAAATACATAAAAATTAGCAAATTAATTAAAAAATCACAAAAAGAGTAAAAACTTATTTAAAACCCAAAAACAATTTAATTTTCACTTTTTATTTATAGTTATATTTATAATTATATTACTTTATATTATAGCCTTATATATTCTTATGTATTATATTTAAAAAGAAAAATAAATTAAAATTTAGAAAATATATAAAATTAAAAATAATTAATATATATAAATAAATAAAACTCATAAAAATACAAAATTAAAAATCCACACAAAAATATAAAGACAAGAGGAACACAAATTTTGGATTTCACTTCCCCATCTATCTAGTTTGCTCCCTGTGTTTGACACTCTACACATACTTATACCTATACATACATTTGTAGAGTTATAATAATTTTTAACTCCACATTTATTTTTGCTTTTGTTGTTATAACTATTGTCGTTAATTATTGTTTGAATGCGCGGTTTGTAAGCGGTCGCCTCAGCGACAATATATCTTTGCTTTTATTAGTGAAGATATTTTAGACCCTCGTAAAAACCTCTTCAACAAATGGCATCGTTGTCGGGGAGCAACGTCGTATAGATTGGATTTCTTTGTTTGTGCCTTCCTGACTCTTTTATCTATATTTCCCTTTATTTATTTTCTATTTTATTTGATATTTTTTGTGAATGTCTAATCATCCTCTTTGTTTGACTTTATTGTGAGGAACCACGGATCGAGGGAGGTACTCCTGGGAGCACCTACGCACCCACGTGAAGCAGGCTCAGCCTTCTGACCTAGCAGCAGAAGGACTTGGGGGATTTTTGAAGACATTGCATTTTTTCTTTTTTGTGTATTTGATTTTATTTGTAATTTAAACTGAGAGAGAGATTCATATTATTGCAATAACATGGACTCTCCAAATTCTTCACACTTCACAAGGTCCAGTGCCCGAGCGATTGTTCGTTTGGGGGCCTCGTCGATTTTTGCTGCATTTTTTTCGCTTTTCTTTTACTTTGTTTTCATGATTTTATTTTTATTTTTATTTTTATTTTTTTTGTGATTAAGCCCTAGCATTAGGATCTGCTTGACAATATTAAGGCCAAGCGCTTAATTACTATTACATGTTCCTATAGTTCCCAATTGGACTTAGTCAAATTTTAAATTGCTTCTTATTTAGACTTGGAACCGAGCGCCGAGAGGGACTCTACACAACGCTTGCCGGTCCCGTTGTGGCGAGAACTGAAGAGCTCCCCAAGACCGGACTTTTGGGTTCCATATCTGAGTGATTAGCATTTGTGCTGCACGTTAATGGCAATTTTTGATTTGGGTGATTTCATGGGATTGCATTTACATATATATATATATAGGTTTCAATTCTGCCTAGCATCCTTGCATGAAGAGAGCTGGAGGCAAGGTGACATTTCTGACTCTCTCCCTCTGATTTTAATCACTTAGGAGCTAAAAAGAATTGGCTCCTCATTGGGTTCGTCCATTCTTATTAAAAATACAAAAAAAGTGATAACAAATAAATTGAGAATGCTAAGTTTACTCAACCCTAACGTTGAAAAAGAAAAACTTGTCTTGGGGAGAGTAACCCCCTAATTGTTTGTGCATTTTATTCATACATACACACTAATGACTAATGCCCCAATCCCAGGCCTTCCTACTTGATTGTACAACTTTGTGATTATAACCTAACTCTAAAATTTGAAAAGATAAAGAGACCGAACTTTCACGGTCCTCATTGTGTTGAGTAGGTAAATTGAAGGGTTTGTTTTGAGCATAGTTGTTTGTGTTTGTGCATACACGATCTTCTCTGCGCATTTGTGCCTTTTACCTTGCACATCTTGATTCGACTATCATGCTCTCCCGATCCCTTCCTTTTGTTTCGAAGATGGCCGATTGGAGCGATTTTTATCTGGACTTTGAGGATCCCTCGTACCCTCCAGCCAGTCCACCTTCATTTTATCAGGAGAACTTTGCTCCTGAATTTTCTTTTTGTACATATCTGCCTCAGCCACAATGTCAGACATCGGATTTTTACCCACCACCTCCACCCTCGGATCGTCCACCATTCTGTTGGAGTCACCTCTTATGGAGTCCACTCTTGAGCACTTGATCCATATGATGGAGCAAATGAAGCAGAGGATTGACGAACTCACTAGTATAAATAAGCGCCACAATGCTGCTACACCATTTGATGATATGAGTTCATTCGAGGATTCATATGAGAGATTGCAATCACCCAAAATACAAAAAAATGAGAAAAAAATAAAAATACAAAAAAAAATTTGGAGATACATAGTTGAGTCAGCTTGTGAGGAGAGGGTACACCTGCCATATTCTTTGACCACACACACACTCACACCAGTTTTCACCTTTGACCCCAAGGATGACATTGTACAGACTGCCCATAGTCATCCTTGTGTCAATGGTGGTTTCGATCTCCCTTGTATGTAGGAGATCCAAAATTCCAAAAAAAATGTTGAATGAACCTGAAGTGGTGGTAGCTATTCATGAGATCATTGAAGCCCCACTTCGTCATGCCAAGACTCAATTATCTGCTCCTAAACCCAATAAGAGAAAGAGAAGGAGCAGATCTGAGCATCACATTTTAACGGGTCGTTGCCTCCGCCATCACTCACCATCTACACACTAGGAAAGGGAACGTTGTCACACATCTTGTGAGTTGTACCATCTCTGACCATTCATGTGATCACACTTTCCTTGACGGTGGTGCTTCGATTAATATATTACCCTTCCCACTGGTACAGTCTCCTCACTTAGGGCCTCTCAAGTAAACCATGATGATTTGTCAATTCATATATGGATCAATAAAGAGACTGAGGGGTATTCTAGAAAACGTTGTTATTCAGATTCATGGCATAAGCCTCGTTGCTGACTTTGTCATATTTCCCATGGAGACCTCCATCCTTATGGAGCACCCTCCAACCATCATGTGACGACCTTTCCTTGCCTCTGCGAGAGCCGTTATTGATTATGGATCTAGAGAGATTCACTTTCGTTCTGATGACGGGAGCGATGTGTTGATCATTGCACCCATTGTTGACCAGAGACCCACATCTAACGAGAGTGTGCTCGTGTTAGCCGACCCCGAGGACTATGACCTTTATGATGATATCATGGAGTTTTGATGTATGTTGGATGATATTAAGACCCGAGAATTCCTCTCCAAGGAGGTAGACTCAGAAAGCATAGACCTTGAGTTCCCTTTTCCGGTGAGTGGAGATGTATTGATGACATCCGCGGTATTTACACTGTGGACACTTTAGAGCAGAGGGCAGTCATAGAAGAGACTGTAGAGATCGAATTTGATCTTATTGCTTTCATAAATGAATTCAGGCCTTTTGACGATGATATAGCGGAGACTTCCCAGGCCAAACACGACCACACTACTTCCACTGACCAGTTCATGCCTTTCCGCTTTGAGATTGTTGAGGATCTTCATGAGGTCGATCCTGATCGGTTTATGTCTGTTGATGACCTCGATATCGACATGCATCTTGTCAGATACATTCCTCAGCGATTACGCAAGAAGGTTTGATTTTGACCTTCTTGATCTATGTATATCCACCTCTTTGTATATCCGCTTTCGTTTTATTTCCTTCATCTCCCATTTTTACTTATCCACCTCATTCTGTGTGTTTTTCCTTGCTTAGGACGTACTCTGTCATAAGTATAGGGGAGGTGGATGAGTTGAGTGATCTTTTTTCCTGTATTCTTTTCTTATTTTCTTCTTTTCTTCTTTTTGTTTTCATTTTTCTTTTTCTTCTGAAAAAGGTGTCAACCCGTCCTCATTGTTATACTTAGGACATACTTTGTCCTAAGTACAGGGGGTGTGCACCCTGAGTTATTCATTCTTTTCTCCCCTCCATGGTCTCCTCTTCTTGTCTATACTTAGGGATATTTTGCCCTAAGTATAGGGGGAGATAGTCTGAGTGTGATCTGTTCATTTCCACCCTTGCCCCTCCCTACCTTGTGTACAGTCTGCTATACTTAGGATTAGTTGATCATGAGTATAGGGGGACGATCGACTTCTCATTCATTCATTCATTTCTTCCTTCTTTTATTCATTCCTTGTTTGTTATTCTTTAGCCTTTTCTATACTCAGTGCAAGTTATGTCTTCTCTTTTTCTCTCCGATCTATGAGGACATAGCTCATGCTAAGTATAGTAGGGTCATATATACTTCGTATGTACTTTAGCCATAACTCGTACTTTCATATTTTATAATATGGCTAATTAATAAAAGTTAATACACACATGCCCAATTCTTTATATACATTTACTAATAAATCGAGATAAAAATATTTGTCGTAAAATGTTTGAAAAATAGTTTGAAAAAACTTTTGAAAAATCTTTTGAAACTATTTGGAAAATGTTTTATTAAATATTTTCAACCTTTGTAAAAATGATTGTGTTTATAAAAAATTCTTTTCTTTATTTGAAATAAAAACTTTTGAAAATCTATTTGCAAATGATTTTGAAAAATAGTTGCAAAAAAATTGAAAAATCTATATATATTGTTTGAAAATATTTGCAAATGATTTTCAAATTTTTAAAATTTCTTTGTAAAAATTATTTGTCAAAATAAAGTTTTTAATACTTGTGGAAAATCTTTTCAAAATATTTTTGATAATTGGGTATGTAAAAAACCTTTATAAAACTTGTATAAATATGTAAAATCTTAAAAACCTAACTTTTGTAAATATAAGATGCATCCACATGTAAATATTTGTACCTATCTTTTATTCCAAAAACTTTTGTTTTGAAAAATCCAAAAATATTTGGAAATTTAAAATCCCAAAAATATTTGCAAAAATCTTTTCAAAAAGTGCATAAAAATTTGTAAAATCTTTTCAAAAATCCATAAAAAGTTCAAAAATTGAAAATTGCATCACAAAAATATTTTTTGTCATTGTGCATAGCATTTGCATTTTGAGGATTGAGTTTGATAATTGAACGAATCTAAGTAAAATCCAAAGATTGGAGCTTGGTTGACCTTAAAATATACTTAATCACAATAACCTTATAGGAACCGGAATTGAGGTACTTCAGGTCTAGTTGACTTAATTCTTTGAGATCACGAGGCTTAGTTCAATGTCATCTTGACTGCCTAAGTAGAATATTTCGGAGCACACATATGACTCTTGTTGATAATGACCTAGCTTGTACACCTGCACCTTTCACTTTGCTCATCTTGTTAAAGTGGTAGAGGGATGAATTTGTCAGCATGAGACACAAGCCAATGGAGACATCGGAAGTCACACAATTGTGGCCATTGTACCCCAACCCGATCCAATGGCGACGAGGATTAAAGACACAAGTTGTGGATTGCAATAAAGCTTCAAAGAGGGATAGTTTATTGGCTCAAGAAGAAAAAGTCCATATGTAAATGATGTTGTATATAGTATTCAAAAAAATTAAAAAATCAAAAACTCCAAAAAAGTGGACATGCCTGATTGAAAATAAAATGCATGTCGGAATGTAAATATGTATATAGTCAATAAGCAAGCTTGAGCTTCAAAGTCATATTTTTGTAGCCTGCAGTTAGATGACTGGCAACACTTGTCAAGCATCCTAAGATAGGTAGCTACACTGGATACCGTCCATTCTTCTCTCCACCTCCTCTTCTTGAGTTGGTTGTCACTTGAACTTAGAAGGGAATAACCCGCTTCTCGAGGAAAGAATTGTTGGATTGGGGAATCAGGGTCACCATGTTGAAAAAGACTGACTTTTACCGCTTCAGCTGAGGAGAGCTACCCTCGGCTCTGATCGTGATAGATTCATATTGATGACTACTCACACTGTCCAAGATAGAGTCATAGTCATAAGGATCTGTGTATGAGTTGAAGTGTTCTGACCTGACTACTGAGGAGACTAGAGCAGGGTTTTGTGATTCTCGAAGGATGTTGTGTTTCAAATCTGTTTCCCAATAAGGTTATGACCACATCTGAAATCTAAATGTCCGACTTAAGCTCCAAACCTTGATTTTATGAAGACAAGTTTGAAAATTAAATTCAATCCACTTTCTTTCTTTTTCTTTTCTTTATTTTCATTTTCTGCACTTATTGCATAAGTGTTTGTTAGAGACTAGCAAAGGCAAGTATAGGGAGGTGATAAATCACCATTTCATCACCTTTATTCTATCACTTTGGCCTTAAAAAACCTAGCTAATGCATGTAAATAACATTATTTTGTAGAAGTTAATATTCATTGTTTGGTCCATTTATTATATATAAAATACATTTTTTAATGCCAAAATTATAGAATAAAAAAATAAAAGAAAAGGAATAAAATCAAAGGTATTTTATGACTCTAAACCCAGAGACCTAGACAATAAAGTAGGGGGAGATAAGGGCCAATAGATCAATAAAAATCTCTTTCTTTTATTCGTCAATATTGCATTTTTTGAACCTATTTTATTTTTTATACCTCAAATAAAGAAACTTTGTAAATGAAAGTTGTTGCTAATAACATAAAGAAAAATACAAAATTTATTTTACACAAAAATAATATACGGTGTACTTTTTATACTCTAAATAAAAAGCCAAAACCCAAGCTTCCCAGACCCGTATCTCCTCAATAAAAACTCAAAATGAATCAAAATCGCTTTAATTGTATATAACTTTTAATAAGATATTTAGTGAAGGTGATTTCATTTAATTTGGAGTTAAGGTGTAAAGTTAGGTTTTGGACCCCTATTATATAGCTTACCTATATAAAATATTCATTTTATTTATTCTTTATTATTTTATAGTTTTATATTTTGTAATTTTATAATATTATTAGAATAGAATAAAATCATAAAGAAAATACAAAAATAAAATTAGTATACAAAATACATATATGAAATACATATATGAAATACCTATATGTATACCTATATATATATTATATACTCCTATTTATTTAAGTATGCGTAATACATCAGAAGCATATAACAAAAATACATTTATGTATCTAAAAATAAGTTATAAGTATAAAAATTAATAAAATAAGAAAATGAAATGAAAAATACAAAATAAAAATAAAATATGCAAAACATAGATGAATATACCTATAAATATACCCCTAAACAGTAACTTGTAATAAATAAGCTCATAAAAATAAATAAAAATCATATTAAAATACTATAGAAAATAATAAACATTTTTATTTTATAATTTAAGTTTCTTTAATTAATTTACTATTTATTGATGGTTTTATAAATAATTTAGGGCTCGCTTTTTCTGGTTGGTCCACATGGACCAACCAGTTTGCGTCAAGAGTTGACCTCAGTCAACTCCTCTGATAACCAGCCAAGCCATGTCAGACCTTGTTTTACCCCATTTTTCCTCGATTTTCGTTGCTCGATACTTGCATCATTTTTGATCGATTCCTTCTTTGACTTTTAGCCTCGACCATCCATCTCTCGTGCGCTTGCATTTCCTCGAGCATTGCATCACTACATTGAGTGTTTAGCCCCGATCTTCCAACCCTACCTGTCACCTGTACAAAAGCCCCCTCCGATCTTCCCTTAGATTTTTTTAATCCCATTTACCCCATTTCCCCCCTTATTGTGTCCTAGGGCTCGAGCGATGTGATAGGTCGCTCGCCCAGCGATTAGGCAGGTCGAAGGAGTGGAAAGAGAGTTGTTCCACCATCTTTGGGGGAGCACCGCCGTCGAGGTACCAACTCGTG
This sequence comes from Ottelia alismoides, assembly GCA_037367405.1. Taxonomy (NCBI): domain Eukaryota; kingdom Viridiplantae; phylum Streptophyta; class Magnoliopsida; order Alismatales; family Hydrocharitaceae; genus Ottelia; species Ottelia alismoides. The sequence goes on from JAZKJV010002699.1 coordinate 307,371, forward strand.
GCTCCGACCATTTGAGTCTCACTTCTCTTGCAATTTATACTAGTTTTAGTTGTAGCTTTTATTTCATGTCTTTATATTAAGTTTTTATTGTTTGAATTAGCGTAAAATCACCATTCGTAGTTCACCGGAGCTCCGCTCCGGCGATCCATTTCATCGTCAACTACTTGTTTTCCTACCCATCTTTCATCTTCACCTCCTTCCCCTACCGATTCCCTATATTCCAGACCATTTCATTCATCTTGCTTCTCTCTGGAGCAAGCTCTCGGATCTCCACCTCATCACCTTGTCGAAGTCCACCACAACACCTCTTTGAATCTCCATTCCCCCTGCAGACGGGTGATGAATCTCTATTTCATCACCTTTATTCTATCATTTTGGCCTTAAAAATCCCAGCAAGTGCATGTAAATAGCATTAATCTGTACATTATAGCATTCATTATTTATTGTATTACTTGTACATAGAATAAGGTTTTTAACGCCAAAATTATATAATAAAGAGAAGAAAATAAAAAGGAATAAAATATTGAAAATATTTTATGACCTTAACCCCGAGATCAAGTCCAGAATGGAGTTGGTCGACAAGGAATATAGAGTAGGGGGAGATAAGCAAAATCACTCTAACTGTATGTAACTTTTCAAGAGCTATTTAATGGTGGTGGTTTTATATTTTTAGAGTTACTGTATAAAAGTTAGGTTTTTGACCCCTATTGTACATAATACTGATTAAAATATTCAATTTATTCATTATTTATTGTTTTTACAAATTCATATTTTTATTATTTTGTAAATATTATCTATAATACATGTGCATATTAAAATTAGAATAAAATCAAAAAGAAAAGGGAAAATAAAATAAGATTATGTAAAATACATAGACAAAAGACCTATGCTTCTATATGTATATAAATAAAAGGGAAATACATTCTTTAATTTTTTTTAATTCTTTCATATTTTTATAATATTGTAAATATTATACATATACTATTAAAAATACAAAACTAGAATAAAACTCATTAAAATATATTAAAATAAAATCATGTATATAAAACATAGGTAAACTACCTAGAAATAAACCTATATAATACACTTACCTATTTATTTAAATGTACAAATAACATCATAAAAATAAAATAAAAATATATTTATACTCATAAAAATAAGTTATAAATATTTAAAATAATAGAATTAAATAATAAAATACAAAATAAAAATAAAAAAGTACAAAATACAGGTAAATATACCTATAAATAAGCTATTAAAAATAAACTTGTAATAAATTACATCAAAAAATAAATAATAAACATAATAACATACTACATAAAATAATAAATATTTTTTATTTTATACTCTAAAAAAAATAATCATTTTATATTTTTAATTATTTATTCTTTAATTAAACCTGCTATTTTGTCTTTTAGCAGCCCAGGTGGACCAATCACAGGCCGCAGACCGTTGACCTCTGGTCAACTGACCCTTTCACACCTGGGCCCGTCAGACCTATTTAATCCCCGAACTTCCGCCATTTTTCGTGGACGTCTCGTCCATCTTTAGAGGATGCTTCCTTCACAAGAAATGCTCCTCCATCATTGTACATACACGCCCGCTCCTTCAATCCATTGTATATATCTAGATTCCTTAATAGTGGTCGGGTAATAAGGGTGCGTATACATGTACATAAATAAACTACCTCTGACCTCCTTGCTTTTTTGGTCAATCTTTTTCCATTTTCTGCCCCCGCCTCCAGCCCAGCAGGCTTCTTCGTGACAGGGAGGAGCCCCTGGAGGGTTCGAGAGAGCTAAAAGGGGAGGAGGTTGCACCCACGACCCAGCTCTGGTAAGGCCCTGCTCCCTGCCCTCGCCTGCAGGTATAAGAGCTGCGCATTTTGATTTTTAGGTAGATTTTCATCTTAGCTTTCGATTCATGCATTTAGTTTAATCATTAGTCCATAATGTTAGCCCAGGTAGCCTGATTTGAAGTTCATCGGAGCTTCGCTCCGGCGAGCCGTTTCACCATGATCCGACTGTGCCCCGACCGCCATTTCACCTCCATTTCGTTCCCTATCGCCTTCCCTACATCCCAGACAACTCCATACACTTAGATCCCCTTCGGATCTGAAGATCAGGTCTCCACCTCCACCACCCTCGTCGGAGACCTCCATCGGCTTCACTCTCGCTCATTTCACCACCAATAAGCCCGTCAGACCCATCTTTTTGCTTGCACGAGTACACGTTGCAGGTTTGGAGGACAAGAGACCCGAGTTGGGTCGATTTTTGCTAACGAATAGGTACCTGGAGCTCCTCTTCTTCCTCGGCTCTTCCTGACCTCATCGTAGCACCAGGAACCTTGATGATGCCATCCAGGGATGCGGCGTAGCACCAGGAATGCACAGAGACCCTCGGCGGAGGGAAGGGAGGCCGGACGAGTAAGTATGGACTGACCAAAGTTCACCCCCGGCAAGCTTCTTCCCCGATCTTCTAGCCACCTCCTCCACCGTTGGATGAAGAACGCCGCTCCAGATCAGCCTAGGACCGTCCGATGCAGCCACGCCTCGACCGTCAGATCCTCTCCAGGGATATAATCTCCATTGCTCATCGGTGAACCGTCATCTGTCGTTGGATGGATGCCACGTGTATAAGTAAATTGATCAAAACCGTCCGCCAGCTTAAGTTTTGGGGTAATTTGCATGTATACCCCTCTTCTTTTTTGTATTTAATGTTTAATGATGTAAATAAAATATCACATGTAAATAAATTAGGGCATTTTGCATGTAGGACCTCAAACAATTAATATTTGTGTTTTGGTCCCTGATAGCGTCACGTGCAGTCCTCACGTGACGTTGGAAATTTTGCACATATATCCCTGGCATTTTTGTATATTGTAATATAGTTCCAGAACTTTAAGTAAATATTTAATTCAGTTGGGTAAATTACATTGTGCTCCCTGATCTTTATTTTATTTGCAGTTTTGCCACTGCTAGACTGTTTATTTTTTTGTAACTTTTATCTAATTATTACAAATAGCTACATAGCTCCAAAAATTCCTAAAAAGGGTTAGATGCCCCATGCAGTGCACTTACACGCCACGTGTCTATTTTGCATTTTTTGTGCATTTAACCTATTTATTATAATTAAAATGGAGCTTAGATAAACCTTGTCTAATTTATAAAATATCGAAAAATATAAAAACTTTTTGAAAACTTCCAAAAATATATATATATGATATTTTTTACATTTATTAAGTCTAGAAATCAAAAACCCTTAAAAATAATAAAATGAAATTTAAAAAATCAGAAAGCTCCAAAATCCAACAAAAAATATAAAAATTCAACAAAAATCCCAAAAATATGTTTTTATGTTTATTAATTATCTATATAAAATTATTTATGCATTAAAATTAATTTTGGGTTATTAATTAATCCCATATTTGGGGTATTTTTTACTTTAAAAATACATAAAAATTAGCAAAAATGCTTGAAAAAATACAAAAACATTAAAAAATATTTAAACCCAAAAATAATTGATTTTATAAATTTTATTTATATTTAATAGTATTTATAAATACATTTCTATGAATTGCATAAATAAAGCCTTATATGGTAATTTATTTTTATAAAAGAAAAAGAAAATATAAAAAGATAAAAATGTAAAAAAATCAGAAATTAAAAATCAAAATAAAAAAGTATAAAAATTAAAATAAAAAATATAAAAAATTAAAACCCCACAAAAACAATAACATGGACAAGAAAAGAGTTGAATAAATTTGTATTCATTTCTGCTCCCAACAGTTTACTCCCAGTGTTCGACCTCTACTCGTGCTTACAACTATATACATTTGCATGTAGATTTATAATAAATTTTAACTGCGTGTTTTTGAGATTATTGCTTGATTTATTATTGTGGGTTAATTGTTGATTAACCGAGGTTTTCGTCGGTCAACGCATCGATTGTGTTCCCGCATTGTGTGGGATGCACGGCCGGTGGAAAACTCCCTTTATCAAATGGCACCGTTGTCGTGGAGCAACATCATTTGGGATATTTATTTATTTATTTCTTCACTCTTGTCCATATTTATTTATTTGTATTATTTTCTTTTTATTATCATTATGAACTTTCTGACGCTCTTCCATGTTTGAATTTGTTACGAGGGACCGTGGTGCGACGGAGGATCTCCTAGGAGGCCCTATGCACCCGAGCAACGCGGAGCCAGCTTTCTGACCGGGCCGGCAGGAGAGAGCAGTAAATTCAGATCTGGAGGAATTTTGGAGACAGATTCAGAGCTTTTTTTATTATGCAAAAAAATTGCAATTTATGTGAGAAAGTGACCTTTTGATTGTAATAATACAGGACTCTTCCACTCCAACTTCCTGAGGTCCAGTGCCCGAGGGATTGTTCCCTTGGGGCCTCGATAGTTTTGACGCTTTTTGTTTTTTTTATTATTTGGTGTGAATGAGCCCTAGCTTAGGATTGTTTGACGTAGACTAAGGCCCAATCCCTAATATATATGCATGTACCTATAGATGTGACTTGGGAATTGGTCAATTTTGAAATAATGTTCTTCACGCTAATAGTATCCTGTATCTAGGGCGATTTCTTCGTATTACGTCTCATTTAGCATAGGTTTCAATTCTGTCTTGCATCCCGCATTGAGAGAGCTGGGAAGCACTGTGAGTCCTCTTACTTGGCATGCATCATTCGATTTCCGACTTGCATGGCTTTTCCGATCTTCTCCCTCTGTTTTTGCTCACCTAGGATGTAAATGGAATAGGAACCCCGTTAGGCACGTGCATTGAAGAATAACAAAAAAAGTGATAACCAAAATAAAATCGGGACTGCTAACTCTATTGGACGTAAAATAAAAATGTAATGGATCCCTTGTCTTGGGGAGAGAAACCCCTCCTTGTTCTAGCATTTTATTCTTACGTACACGCTAAGGATTAGTGCCCCAATCCCAAAGCCTAATTTCGATGTGTACAACTTTCTATGATCACCTAACTCTAAATCGACAAGATAAAAAGACCACATCTCGGTCTTCGCTGTGTTGAGTAGGTGAATCGGGGATTTGCTTGGTGTATTGATTGTGACTTGGTGTCCACTTGCATATCCCTTTGAGTTATCGGTCCCATCTGTGTGAGTCATGCATTTTTTGTATTTGAGTCTCTCTACCTCTCTTATACATATATCTCTTCATTTTGCATTGAGTCGTGATATTGGCGCTTGAGCTCAATCATCTTCGTCGGATCCTTTCGTCTCGCTTCTTGCCTGCCCTCCTCGTGTCCCCCGTATCATCTCTTCTTCTACTCGGGATTGCTGTGCTTTTAGAGATCGCCCGCATCAAGGGTTTTTGGACTTAAATTGATTATTGGAGTAAGTCAGGCATGTGTTGAGGATGCTAAGATTGACTTGGTGGATCTGACTTTCAATTTGTGCATACGATCTTATTGAGGATTTTTTATGATGCGCGATTATAGGTGTGATTATTTATTGAGGATTTTTTATCACACACATCGGATTGAGGATGTAATGCTTTGTTATGATTTGATGAAGATATCATGCGCTTCGATTGATCTATCTATATTGAGGTTCCACCTTGATTTTGAGGATTGATTGATTGTACTTATTTGGACTTTCCGGCATAGGTGTGCGGAACCTACATAACGTCTCTCATCTTTTTGACGGATCCATCCTTGATCTCCTATATCTATCATCCACCTATGGCACTTTGAGGATTCATGATTATCGTTCATGCCATCTCAGCTGACTGGGTTGACTGAGGGATGTTCGGCGGTTGACCTAATTATTTTCTCCCTCACATGATCTTATGCCCTCCTGAGGTTTCACTGATTGAGTCTTTTTGAGGACCTGAGATTTGATGCCAGCAATCTCCAGACTTGATTGACATGGTTCGCATCACTCCCAGAGGACTATCTTTCTCCCAAAGTATAGGGGGAGTGACGCGTACATTCTTCACGGTCGTTTCGTATATCTGTATATATCCGTGTTTTCTTCTTTTCTTCTTTTCCTTCTCATTTTTCTTTTTCTACAGAAAAGGTGTCTCCCCTTTGATGTCAGTTTTCTGTACTTAGGACGTACTTTGTCCTAAGTATAGGGGGTGTGCACCCCGATTCATTCACTCTTTTATCCCCTCCACTGTCTCCTCTCTTGTTGATCTGCTTTGCTATACTTAGGGATATCTTACCCTAAATATAGGGGGAGATAGCCCGAGTTGTGATTTATTTATTTTAAATTTTCATTTATTCCCACCCGTGACCCTCCCTGCGTTGTGTACAGTCTGCTATACTTAGGATTATTTGATCCTAAGTATAGGGGGGTCGGTCACCTTCTTATTCATTTATCTCTTCATTCTTTCATTCTTTATGCAGACGTTGTAGTATAGGCTTTTTTATACTCAGTACGAGTTATGTCTTCTCTTTCTCTTTTTCGATCTATGAGGACATAGCTCATGCTAAGTATAGGGGGTCGTATATACTCTGTATATACTTTAGCCATAACTTGTACTTTCGTATAATTAATAATAAATATGTCTAAATATACTATATATATCATTAAAAATCATTTTAATAAACAATAGTCATTCCTCAAATTATTTTGTATTTACTGATTAATAAATTAGGTTAAAAATATTTTTGCAAAATGATTTGAAAAATGATGTGAACCGTTTGGAAAACTTTTTGGTGAAATATTTTCAACCTTTGTAAAAATATTTTTATTTGAAAAAAATTCTTTTCTTTGTGTGAAATAAAAGATTTGAAAACCTATTTGCAAATGGTTTGGAAAATATTCTTGTAAAAATATTTTTGTACACTGTTTGAAAAATCTTTACAAAATGGCTTTCAAATCTTTGTAAATATTTGCAAAAATTATTTTGTACTATAGTTTTGAAAATTGTTTTCAAATAAATTTGAGGAATGACTATATCATTAAAATAGGAATAAATTATGTATATAAATCAAAATAAAATTCTTTATCAATTATATATGTACCTATAATAAACTTATCAAAACCTGTAAATTCTTTAAATTCTTAACTATTATAAATAAAAAGAGGCACGCCCGTGTAAATAGTTGTAAATATTTTACACTTTGTGTGTCTGTGACAGAATTCTTTTTATTATTCCAAAACCTTTGTGAAAAAAATCTTTTAAATTCTTTGAAAAATTGCATCATCTTTTTGCATTGTAAATAGCATTTGAATATTATTCTTTGATTGAGCTTGATGATTGAACTAGTCCAATAAAGTCGAAGATTGGAGCTTAGTTGGACCTTACTGCACTTAACTGCACTGGAACCTTATGGAAACTAGGTTTAAGGTACCTCAGGTCTAATAGGACTTAATTCTTTGAGACTCAGGGTTGGGTTCAAGTCACCTTAACTGACTAACTAGAACTTTTCGAGACACACGCATGACTCTTTTTGGTCGTGACCTCACTTAGACACTTGCACCTTTCACTTGGCTCAACCCAGTTGGAGTGGTGAGGGGGTTGGATTTGCCAGTCTGAGACGCACACGGGTGGAAACATTCTTCCTCGTCTAGGGAGGGAAGTGCACCCCAACCTGGTCCAGTTTCAATGAAGTCTAAAGACAGGAGAGTGTGGGTTGCAATAAAGCTTCAAAAGAGGGATAGTCTTCTGGCGCAAGAGGAAAAACTCCTTATGTAAATGCTGTTGTGAATAGTATGTTTGAGAAAAAACTCCAAAAAAAGTGGACAGGCTTGAAAATAGAAATAAATGTTTGCCGGAGTATGTATATATGTTGTACAAAAAATAAGCAAGTTTGAGCATCAAAGTTATACCATGTGAGCCTGCAGTTGGATGACTTGACTACACTGGTCATGCATCCTGGGATAGGTAGTTGCATTGGCTGTCGTCCATTCTTTTCTCCACCTCTTCCTCTTGAGTTGGATGCCACTTGAACTTAGAAGGGAATATCCCGCTCCTCGAGGGCAGAGGGCTGGACTGGGGAGTCATTGGGTTGTCATTCTAGAGAAGTCAGACTCTTTGTCATTTCAGATGGGGAGAGCCACCATCACTTACATAGTACAAGTCATCCTCATAGTCATAAGGGTTTTCGTATGATGTAGGCTAGTTCTGACCTGGCTATTGAGGAGATTTGAACCGAGTTCTGTGATTCTCGAAGGCTGTTGTGTTTTAAATTAGATTCCCAACCAGGTTCCACATACAGTCTCACACCGGGTCTAACCTGAGCTTCAAACATTGACTTTGTACAGATAAGTTTAATAATCACGATCAATTCCATTTATTCTTTATTCTTTTTCTTTTCTTCTTATTTTTTATTTTTTTTGTACTTATTGCATATGTATTTGCTAGGAACTAGCAAAGGCAAGTAGAGGAGGGTGATGAATCTCCATTTCATCACCTTTATTCTATCATTTTTCCCAGCAAATGCATGTAAATAGCATTAATCTGTACATTATAGCATTCATTATTTATTGTATTACTTGTACATAGAATAAGGTTTTTAACGTCAAAATTATAGAATAAAGAGAAGAAAAGAAAACGGAATAAAATATTGAAAATATTTTATGACCCTAACCCCGAGACCAAGTCCAGAATGGAGTTGATCGACAAGGAATAAAGTAGGGGAAGATAAGGGCCAAAAATACAATAAATACCTCATTTATTTATTCATTAATTATGCATTTTGACACCTATTTTATATTTCATTTTTCATTCATCAAATAAAGAAACTTTGAACATGAAAGTTGTAGATAATAATGTAAATAAAAATACAAAATTGAGTTTGTACAAAAATAGTATACAGTGTTCATTTTATACTCAGAATAAAAAGCCAGAAACAAACTTCGCATGCCCATATCTTTCAAATAAAAACTCAAAACATAGCAAAATCATCTCTAAATGTATATAACTTTTCAAGAGCTATTTAATGTGGTGGTTTTATATTTTTTAGAGTCATTGTATAAAAGTTAGGTTTTTGACCCCTATTGTACATAATACTGATTAAAATATTCAGTTTATTCATTGTTTATTATTTTTACAAATTCGTATTTTTCTTATTTTGTAAATATTATCTATATTGCATGTGCATATTAAAATTAGAATAAAATCAAAAAGAAAAGGGAAAATAAAATAAGATTATGTAAAATACATAAACAAAAGACCTATGCTTCTATATGTATTTAAATAAAAGGCATTCTGTAATTTTTTTTAATTCTTTCATATTTTTATAATATTGTAAATATTATTTATATTCTATTAAAAATACAAAACTAAAATAAAACTCATTAAAAAACATTAAAATAACATCATGTATATAAAACATAGGTAAACTACCTAGAAATAAACCTATATAATATACTTACCTGTTTATTTAAACTTACAAATAACATCATAAAAATAAAATAAAAATATATTTATACTCATAAAAATAAGTTATAAACATATAAAATAATAGAATTAAATAATAAAATACAAAATAAAAATAAAAATGTACAAAATACAGGTAAATATACCTATAAATAAGCTATTAAAAATAAACTTGTAATAAATTACATCAAAAAATAAATAAAAATCATAATAAAATACTACATAAAATAATAATATTTTTATTTTATAGTCGAAAAATAATAAAATCATTTTCTATTTTTAATTATTTATTCTTTAATTTAACCTACTGTTTTGCCTTTTAGCGGCCTAGGTGGACCAATCACAGGCCGCGGACCGTTGACCTCTGGTCAACTATCCCATCCACGCCTGGGCCCGTCAGACATGTTTAATCCTCGAACTTTTGCCATTTTTCCTGGGCATCTCGTCCATCTTTCGAGGACGCTTCCTTCACAAGAAATGCTCCTCCGTCATTGTACATACACGCCCGCTCGTTCAATCCATTGTATATATCATAGATTCCTTAATATTGGTCGGGTAATAAGGGTGCGTATACATGTACATAAATAAACTACCTTCGACCTCCGTGCTTTTTTGGTCAATCTTTTTCCATTTTCTGCCCCCGCCTCTGGTCCAGCAGGCTTCTTGGTGACAAGGAGGAGCCCCTGGAGGGTCCGAGAGGGCTAAAAGGGGAGGAGGTTGCACCCACGGCCCAGCGCCGGCGAGGCCCTGCTCCTTGCCCTCACCGGCAGGTATAAGAGCTGCGCATTTTGATTTTTAGGTAGATTTTCATCTTAGCTTTTGATTCATGCATTTAGTTTAATCATTAGTCCATAGCGTTAGCGCAGGTAGCCCGATTCAAAGTTCGACGGAGCTCCGCTCCGGCGAACCATTTCACCGTGATCTGATTGTGACCCAACCGCCATTTCACCTCCATTTCGTTCCCTATGGCCTTCCCTACATCCCAGGCACCTCCATACACTTAGATCCCCTTCAGATCTGAAGATCAGGTCTCCACTCCACCACCCTCGTCGGAGACCTCCGCCTTCTTCTTTCTCGCTCATTTTACCATCAATAAGCCCGCCAGACCAATCTTTTTGCTTGCACGAGTACACGTTGCAGGTCTGGAGGACAAGAGACCCGAGTTGGGTCGATTTTTGCTGAAGAACAGGTACCTGGAGCTCCTCGTCTTCCTCGTCTCCACCTGACCTCATCGTAGCACCAGGCGCCATGCTAATGCCATCCAGGGATGAGGCGTAGCACCAGGAATGCACAGAGACCCTCAGCGGAAGGAAGGGAGGCCGGAAGAGCAAGTATGGACCGATCAAAGTTTGCCCCCGGCGAGCTTCTTCCCCGATCTTCCAGCCACCTCCTCCGTCGTTGGATGAAGAACGCCGCTCCAGATCAGCCTAAGATCGTCCGATGCAGCCACGCCTCGACCGTCAGATCCTCTCCATGGATCTAATCTCCACCGCTCATCGGCGAACCATCATCAACCATTGGATGGATGCCACATGTATAAGTGAAATGATCAAGACCATCCGCCAGCGTACATTTTGGGGTAATTTGCATGTACACCCCTTTCCTTTTTGTATTTAATTTTTAATATTGTAAATAAAATATCATGTGTAAATAAATTAGGGCATTTTATATGTAGGACCTCAAGCAATTTATATTTGTGTTTTGGTCCCTGACAGCATCATGTGCAGTCCTCACGTGACGTTGAAAATTTTGCACATATATCCCTGGTATTTTTATATATGTAATATAGTTCCAGAACTTTAAATAAATATTTAATTCAGTTGGGTAAATTGCATTGTGCTCCCTGATCTATATTTTATTTGTAGTTATGCCCCTGTCAGGCTGTTTATTTTTTTGTGACTTTTATCTAATTATTAAAAATAGCTACATAGCTCCAAAAATTCCACAAAAACAGGGTTAGATGCCCCCATGATGTACTTACACGCCACCTGTCTATTTTGCATTTTTGCTTATTTAACCTAATTATTAAAATAAAAAAGGAGCTTAAATAAACCATGTCAAATTTATAAAATATCAAAAATATACAAAAACTTTTTGAAAAATCCAAAAAAAAAATATTTGATATATTTTTACATTTATTGAGTCCAGAAATCAAAACCCCCTAAAAACAGTAAAAGAAAATTAAAAAATCGAAAGCTCCAAAATCCAATAAAAATATAAAAATTCAATAAAAAATCCCAAAAATATGTTTTTTAGTTTACTAATTATCTATATATAATTATTTATGTACTAAAATTAATTTGGGTAATTTTGGGACTTATTTATTATTTTTAAAACCCAAATTAATTTCGAGTATTTAATTAATAATTAAATCCCATATTTGGGATATTTTTGACTTTAAAAATACATAAAAATTAGCCAAAATTCTTGGAAAATACAAAAACATTAAAAAATATTTAAAACCCAAAAATAATTTATTTTATCAATTTTATTTATATTTAATATTATTTATAAGTGCATTTCTATGAATTGCATAAATAAAGCCTTATATATCTAATTTACTTTAATAAAAGAAAAAGAAAATATAAAAAGATAAAAATATAAAAAATCAGAAATTAAAAATCAAAATATTAAAGTTTAAAAAATTAAAATAAAAATATATAAAAAATTAAAAAACCCATAAAAACAATAACATGGACAAGAAAAGAGTTGAATAATTTTATATTCATTTGTGCTCCCAATTGTTTGCTCCCAGTGTTCGACCTCTACTCGTGCTTACACCTATACACATTTGCATATAGAGTTATAATAAATTTTAACTCCACATTTTTTAGATTTAATTGCTTATTTTATTATTGTGGGTTAATTGTTGATTAACCGAGGTTTTCTTCGATCAATGCATTGACTGTGTTCCCACCTTGTGTGGAATGCACGACCGGTGGAAAACTCCCTTTATCAACGGGTCGAGGTAGTTTGCCCTCGACACAGTAACATTTTTGTGTAGGTCCTAGAGGAGATACGCCTCATACGAAGTGATTTTGTAGAACCCAAAGGCTCTTGGAGCTCCATTCCTCTCCTGACCTTCGGTAGCGCTTGGAGCTTTTTGTGCCTCCCAGCAGCTGAAGGAAGCCTTCAGGAGCATCTTGAGCCTCTTGGATCATCTCCAGGTGGTCGGAGTTATCCAGCATCGCTGATCGAATCTCGCCCTCCGCCTTGTTCTTTCATGTTCTTCCAGGGGATCCACGACCATTGGATCGCGCCTCAACTCCAGAAACTCCATCCACCGTTGTATGTGTCGCACGTTCACCATCAATCTCAGTCCAGAGATCTAATCCTGGCCATCCACGCAAAGGGGTATCACGCTCGCTCATGCAGACACATGGACAAGTGAAGGATGCAACACCGTTGGATCGCGTTATTAGGGGGGTAATTTGCATACTTGGCCCCCAATTTTATTGTTTTAATATTCAATTTTGTAATTTTTTATTTAATTTAAAACTTTCGAGAAATTTGCAAGGAACCCCTCACTCTTATTTGATATTACGTTTGGGTTATGGCCACATTACCTCATGTGCGGTATCATGTGAGGTGGCAATTTTGCATGTGCACCCTTGAGGGTTTTGTAATTTCAATTTAGTCTATATACTTTCATTTGTAGTATAAAACTTTTGGGTATTTTTCAAATTCCACCTCGCACTGTATTTTAATTGCAAATATACCACTGCTAGTTCAATAATTTTTATGATTGTATTCTATTTATTAAACATATCATCCGTATGCCAAAAAATCTCAAAAATTAGGATTAGATGCATGTTGCATTGCTCTTCCACTATACATTTTTATTTAAATATTTTAAGCTATTTTCCTATTTTATAAAAAATTAAAAGAGAACATTTTTGCCCTATTTGAATTAAAAAACCCATAAAAATATAAACGTTTTGAAAAAAATCGCAAAAAATATATTCTTTTATTTTAGTATTTTGAGCCTTCAAACCAAAAACCACTAAAATAGAAAAAGAAAAGTCATAAAAAATAAAAATCTTCAAAATCCTTTGTAAAAAGATAAAAAATTCCTCAAAAATCCCTATAATATTTCTTTTTATCTCTTAATTTTCTTTATATTATAATCTATCTATTAAAATTGATTTAAATAATTTTGGACTTTGTTGTTATTTTTACCTTCAAGTCAATTCAACCTATTTATTTAATCCCTGATTTTGGATATTTTTTACTTTAAAAATCCATAAAAATTAGCAAAATTAACTAAAAAAATCACAAAATTAGTAAAAAAAATACTTAAACCCCAAAATAATTTATTTTGTACTTTTTATTTATTTATAGTTGTATTTATAATTATGTTACCTTATATTGTATATATATAACCTTATATATTCTTATATATTATATTTAAAAAGAAAATGAAATTAAAAATCAGAAAATATAAAAAGAAAATATAAAAAGAAAATATAAAATTATAAAATTAAAAATAATTAAAATATATATAAATTAAAACTCATAAAAAATACAAAATTAAAAACCTGAACAAAAATACAAAGACAAGTGGAACGTAAATTTTGGATTTCACTTTCCTGATCTATTTAGTTTGCTCCATGTGTTCAACACTCTACTCATATTCACACCTATACACATATTTGTAGAGTTATAATAAATTTTAACTCCACATTTATTTTTGCTTTTATTGCTATTGTGGGTTAATTATTGTCTGAATGAGGGATTTGTGAGCGGTCGCCTCAGCGACAATATATCTTTGCTTTTATTAGTGATGATATTTTAGACCCTCGCAAAATTCTCTTCAACACCTATTATTATAAATTGTGTTGAGAATATATGTAATTTGTAGATTTATACATGTAGTATTATTATCATTAATGGGCCCTTGCAGTTATAGGTATAAAATTCTTCCACTCAAATAACTAAGAGAAAGCCAACTTGAGAGAATATTTTAGAAAAGAAAGAGGTAGAGAAAATATCTAGATATTTCTCCATCTTTCACTAAATATCTAAACATTTTCTGTTAAAGGGTAATCATGGAAGAGGATTCTTTATCCCTCTTTCAAAATATCTCCACCATCTTGGGGCTTATAAATACCACCCAAGAGATCCTCGTTTCACATAACAATACAAGAAGAAGCACAACATATCCATTACCACTATAAGAGTCCTCCTCCAAAGTCGTGTAAGTTCTCCTTCCTTTGTTGCGAACATGGTAAGTCTTCTTCTTGTATAAGTTCAAGTCTTGTATGCAAGTTCAAATTTTTATGAAAAGAAATTTTGAGTTCACATCTACTTTGTGCATTGATCCATATTCTCTCCCTCTAGTTTGATTCTTGTCCGCCATCAATCTTCCGCTTCCCCAACAAGTTTGGTATGAGAGCCATCACCATCCTTACATACTTGTTGAAGTTTTTTCCTTGTTCATCACACCATGGCATCCACCTCCAACACAACTTTATTCCATTATATCCAAATCTTCATTCCAATTTTTGATGAAGAAAGTTATGATTATTAGAGTCTTCAAGTGAAAACTCTTTTTATCTCACAAGATTTGTGGGAGCTAGTTATAGAAGGTTATGAGGAGGCTAAAGATGCGGATGCACTTGCTTCACTAAGTGAATGGAGATCAAGGAAAACAAGAAGAAAGATGTTAAGACTCTTCTCTTCATCCAGCAAGGAGTAAGTAAATCTATCTTTCATCGTATTTCTGGATCAACTACTTCTAAAGAAGCATGAGAAATTTTAAAGAAAGAATTTCAATGATCCGCCAAGATAATTTCTATCAAGCTTCAATCTTTATGGAGAGATCTTGATAATCTCTTGATGAAAAATGGTAAAACTATTCAAAGGTTCTTTTCAAGAGCTTCTATTATTATAAATCAAATTTGAAGTTATGGAGATATTATTGCAGATAAGAAGGTAGCTGAAAATATTTTAAGAAGTTTACCTAATAAATTTCATCATATTTTTTGTTTCTACTGAAGAATCCAAAGTTTTATCTTCTCTCTGTATAGGAATTAATGGGCTCACTTAAAGCAATTAGTAAGGAATTAGCATGTTTACTACTCAACCCTTGGAACAAGTATTTTAAACAAAAATGAACATCTCCAAAACTAAGAATGGAGATCATGTCAAGCAAATAAAGGGACAATATGTAAGGAGACAAGAGAATAATGGAACACATAGATCATATAGAGGTCAAGACAATGGAAGAGTAAAAGGAGGATATAATCAAAGAGCTCCAAGTGCAAGAAAATCTTCTTCTCATTGTATTATTCGGAAGAAAGATAATCATGAATCTAAAGACTTTAGATTACGTTGCAGAAAATGCAAGATAGCATTTCATTCTCAAAGGAACTGTTGGTTCCAAAAGAATGAGTACATATAAATTACAAAAGATGAGGTTTTAATCTATTACTTTATTCTTGCATGAACACTAAAGAAGTGTTGAAAGATATTTGATATGTCGATAGTGGTTGTAGTAACCACATGACATGGAACAAATATAATTTTTTGAGCCTTGAGAAAGGACATAATTCGCAAGTTAAGCTTGGAGATGGAAATCTACAAAATGTTGAAGGCAAAGATGTTATTGTAGTGCAAACAAAGAAATGTATTTCTAAATTCATTCATAATATTCTCTATGTTCCAGGCTTAACTGAGAATCTTCTAAGTATGAGCTAACTTATGAATAATGGTTATTCTCTAAGACTTGATAATAGAGTATGCAAAATCTTTGATAAAAGAAGAAATCTACTAATTGAATACAATAAAATGACCCCAAACAAAGTCTTTCCATTATCAATG
This sequence comes from Ottelia alismoides, assembly GCA_037367405.1. Taxonomy (NCBI): domain Eukaryota; kingdom Viridiplantae; phylum Streptophyta; class Magnoliopsida; order Alismatales; family Hydrocharitaceae; genus Ottelia; species Ottelia alismoides. Next base: position 323,553 of record JAZKJV010002699.1, read on the forward strand.
CTTTTAAAAGACGGTTGTATACTAAAAACTATAAATGAAGATGATTCTCTATTATGGCATTTAAGATTTGGAAATTTATTTATTTATTTGAGTCAATTGGACATTTAAAATTTAGAAGTCTCGTGTTATTAAAGCAGAAGGACTTGATAGTTGGACTTCCATTCATTAAGAAAGATGAAAGCGTATGTGAAGGATGCATATATGGCAAGATGCATAGATTGCTTTTACGAATACATCATGGAGAGCAAAAGCTCCACTTGAGTAGCTACACTCAGATGTATGCGGACCAACTCAAACTCTGTATATCAATGGAACCAGGTACTTTCTCTTTATTTGTTGATGATTATAGTAGAATGATGTGGGTTTACTTCTTGAAAGAAAAGTTAGAAGTCTTCTATATTTTTATCAAGTTTAAAGTTTTTTGTTAAAAAGTAAAGTGGGAGAAAAATAAAAGTCTTCCGGTCAGATCGTGGAGGAGAATTTACATCCAAAGAATTTCAAGACTTCTGCGTAACTCAAGAAATCAAGAAAGAGATAACAACAAGATATACTCCTCAACAAAATGGAGTAGCTGAAAGAAGAAATCGAACAATCGTTGAGATGGTAAGAAGCATGTTGAAAGGTAAGGGTCTTCCTAACAAACTTTAAGTAGAGGCAGTAAATACCATGGTTTATATATTGAATAGATCTCATACCAAAGTAGTGATGGATAGAAAACTTTATGAAGCTTGGTATGAAAGAAAGCCCAAGGTTCATTATCTAAGAATTTTTGACTATATTGCATATGCTCATATTCCATCTCAAGTTAGATAAGAAAAGTTTGATGAAAAGTATATCTTCATTGGATATTGTGATGAATCTAAAGCTTATAGATTATGTGAGCCTAAAGAAGGAAAACTAGTTATATATAAAGATGCCATCTTTGATGAAATATCTCCATAGAAATGGGATGATTCTTCAGTGCCACAAAAGTAAGCTGCAACTGAAGAGGACAATCCAAATGATGAAGATGTCTTCCATTTAATTCAAATATCAGTTGGGCCAAATGTCCCTGATTCAGAATATCCACAATAAAAGATACGATCTCTTGAAGATATTTATGCATCATCTTCTGTTATAACTTTATTTGCTTGTGAACCACAAAATTTTAAGTTGAAGAAGAAGTATGGGTTTAAGCAATTAATGAAGAGATTGCAGTTATTAATAAAAATCACATTTGGGAGCTTGTAGATCGGCCTAAGAACAAAGATGTTATTGGTCTTAAATGGATTTATAAAGTTAAATATATTGAAGTGGTTCCATTCACAAGCATAAAACTCAATTGGTTGCTAAAGGCTATTCGCAACAACCATGTATTGATTATAATGCAACTTTTACATATGTTGCTCGTATGGATATAATTAGAACATTTTCTTGCACTTGTTGCTCAAAAGAAATTATCAATTTATCAATTTGATGTTAAGTTTGCATTTTTAATGGAGATATTGAAGGAGAGAATTATATTGAACAGCCTCAAGGATATATCTCCAAAGATAATGAAGAAAAGGTTTATCGTCTACACAAAGCTTGTATGGCTTAAAGAAAGCACCAAGAACCTGGAATAATGGATTTCTATGAAGTCCCAATGAACCATCTCTTTATGTGAAGAAATGAAGGTATGCATAATTTTCTCATTGTATGTGTTTATGTTGATGATCTTATATATACAAGCAATTGCCTCGAGATGATTAGGGAATTCAAGAAAGCAATGATGAAAGAATTTGAAATGACAGATCTCGATCTTATGAGATACTTTCTTAGTATTCAATTTTAACAAAAAGAATGTAAAATATTCATCTCTCAAGAAAAATAGATTCATGGTCTTCTCAAGAAATTTCATATGTCAAATTGCAAACCAGAAGCAACTCTTATGGATCCTAATACAAAACTTTTTGCAAATGATGGAGCTCAAGAAGACGATAGTTCTATTTATAGGAGTTTTATAGGCTCCTTATTATATTTAACTAATATAAGACCAGATATAGTATATGCAGTCAGTGTTGTATCAAGATTTATGAGCAAGCCAAGCAAACTTCATTATGCAACCACAAAAAAGATTCTTCGCTATATTCAAGCTATCAAGAATTTTGGAATTAAATATACTTCAGAAGAAGATAATTCTCTCAAAGGCGACTCAGATAGTTATTTGGCCGGATCTATAGATAGAAAAAGCACATTAGGTTATTTATTTTGCATGAGATCTAAAGTCATATCTTGGAATTCTAAGAAGCAAAAGACCGTAGCCCTTTCCTCTGCTGAAGTTGAATATATTTATATTACAAGTGCATCATGTGAAGCTATGTGGCTAAGAAGACTTCTTCATGATATTCAAGAAGAGAATGTTCTTCTAACAACTATATTATGCAACAACATGTCCACCATTGTTGTGACAAACAATCCAGTCTTTCATATAAGAACAAAGTATATTGAATTTTGTCATCATTATGTACAAGAGCTAGTGGTGAATGACGACATCAAGCTGGAGTTCTTCAGCACAGAAGATCAACTTGCATTTATTTTTACAAAGCCACTTCTAACAGAAAAGTTCCAACACTTTAGATGAATCATGTAAATTACAAATTAAGAGCGGGTGTTGGAAATATATGTAATTTGTACTTTTATACATGCAAATTGTTATCATTAATGGGATCTTGCATTTACGAGCTTAAAATTCTTCCACTCAAATAATTAAGAGAAAGCCCACTTGAGAGAATATTCTAGAAAAGAAAGAGGTGGAGAAAATATCTAAATATTTCTCTACCTCCCACCAAAATATCTAGATATTTTATCGTAAAGAATAAACATGGAAGAGGATTATAGATCTCTCTTCCAAAATATCTTCACCCTTTCATAGGCCCATAAATACCACCCAAGAGATCCTTATTTCATACAACAACACAAGAAGAAGCACAACACGTCCAATACCACCACAAGAGTCCTCCAAAGTCTTGTAAGTCCTCCTTTCTCTGTTGCAAACAGTATAAGTCCTCTTCTTGTGAAAGTTCAAGTCTTGTATGCAAGTTCAAGCTTTAATGAAAAGAAGTTCTCGAGTTCACATCTACCTTGTGCATTGATCTATATTCTCTCCCTCTAGTTTGCTTCTTATCCACCATCAATCTTCCGCCGCCCCAACAAATTGTGTCTAACATAACCTTTTACATGATTGTAAAGGAGGATGAGAGGGAGTGAGGTACCTACAAGCTAAAGAAGAAAACATGGCAATATCAATCATAACAAAAGAAGTATGCATAAATTACGCAAACGACATGGAATAAGAGGGGAAGTTATGTAGAGTAAAAATATGTGGTCTTACTATGTTGCAGAAGCATAGAACGAACGGATGAAACGACAAAAATAAAGAACCTCCATGAGCAAACGAGCAAGCAATCAAACTACAAACACAACCACAAGTGTACACAAAGAATTTAACATGGAAACCCTTTAAAAATAGCAGGGGAGAAAATCACGAGACTGACCCGGCCTAAAAACCACTCAACTATAATGGTGATATAGTCATTTTCCACTGAGGCTACACAAGCTAAGACCTTCTTATTGATTTCTCACCGCCAACAAGATAAAATATGAAGATTGAGGGTTTTCACCAAAGAAGGAGAACCAAAACTGCAACTCTCCTCCAAAAGAGAACTTGTCGTTGCACCTTGTATCGTCTCCTACACTTGAGCACATGCCAAGGACCATTGGAGGAAGAGGAAAGGATCGAAGAGCTTCTTCACAATCTCGCATGGACATGGGAAGTGGAGTTAGTGCAAAAAAATTACAGCCCTAACTCTTTCTCTGATGTGTTCTCTTAAAAGGTGATGGGTTCTACTCTCTAGAAAGTAGACAAATAAGGTGGAGACATCCCCCCCAAACAACTGTGGGGCCCTCCCACCTGCTGTAGCACCTTAATGCACATCAAATTAGGTTATAAGTGCTGGAAATTGAGGTCACCACATTCGGTCTGCAGCCTCCTGTGGACGGGAGCGCCATAAGAGGTTAATTGGCGTGCCTATTGTGCAGTACATGTTACATCACCTAATACATTTTTTTGTAGCAAGAGATGCAAACGAACGGATACAGATACATATATAGGTGTTACCATATCGTTACCTTTTCTGAAATCTGGATACGAATGCAGAAACATATATCTTGTGGACATTGAAACCGTGAACTATATCCTTAAATATGGATATGAATATGGAAATGGATAGCCATAATTCGGATACAAGTATTTTAAAAATGAATACAGATTATCCTACGAATAATATTTTTTTTCTTAACACTTGAATTCAATGTAAATATTTTTTCGGCATTAAACTTAATAGTTAATTGAATTAAAATTACATAAACTACACATACAATAAAATATAAAATAAAATAAACTACTCTGTGAACTAAACTTTATAATATACAATTAAATAGCACAAGATAATATTCGGTAAATTACCTAGAAAAAATGTCCCAAGCATACCTCAATTCTTGGTTAGGGGGCTCATTTTTGACATGCAATAAAGTTGATAATAAACTTTCAACTCTATACTTTAATATTGTTATGGAAGCAGGTATTTGAGGCAAAAAAATAAGATCGAACCTTTTATTGTTACATTTCCAAAATGAAATCATAATTGAGAGTGGAGATATAGTTCGAGTTTTTCTTATAATTCAACTCATATATTTTTCTCATGCATTTGAAACGACTCTAAAACACATTATATTTCATGTAACCCTGTAATATATTTAGCTATTTGTTTATACACTTTGATACATGTTTATGATACAAACGAAGAGATTTAGTAATAAGGATATATGTATCCGTCGGAAAAATTTGTAACCATGTATTTATCCATATTCTTAAAAGTTGATAATGGTATCAATAGCTATATTTGTTTCGGTAAAAAAAATTAAAACTCATATCCATATATGTATCTGATATCCGTAAATATTAAAAATGTATATCCATATTGATGAATACCCATTCGTTTACCTTTATTCTTTCATATTGGCTCGGAGTCCTTAGTAAACTATATGTAAATGCCATGCATTTAAACTTAAAATAAAACAATAAAGAAAAGGAAATAAAATAATGGAGGTTCTCAATAATATTGATTACTCACCCAGAACCCCGAGACCAAGTCAAGTATTGGCTAATGCGACAGGAATAAAGAGGCGGAAATAGGGTGAATTGTGTACAGAAATAACAAGAAAACCCCAATTACTCTAAGTACAATATACTATGTAAATAACTCCGATTTATAGTATTTTATCTATCATCATACGCAACTCTAATAAAGATGTGCTCAACATCAAACATGTACATAATAATGTATAGGAAATAATAAAATTATTGATAAAATAAATCATGCACCTAACACCCAGTAAACTCAATTGAAAAAATCACAAAGAAAACTTCATTGGTCAATATCTTCTTCATATGAACTCAAATGAATCAAACTCGCCTCCATTGTATTTCAAATTGAATTATCTATAAAATGAACGTGATTCATCTGAATTAAAGTCAAGATACAAAAGCTGGTTAATTAGGGTATTTGGGTACTTGTATGTCTATATAATAAGATGATTTAATTTATTATGCATATTCTTAGTCTCTTTATATTTTTAAATAATTGTATATATTATAAAACATCTACTAAAAAATACAAATAAAAATTAAAAGCACTGAAAAATACCAAAAGGAATTAATAAACCCTAATATACATGTATATACATATGTTGTAATATATGTACTTATGTGTACATATAAATAAAATCATAAAAATCCCATAAATATGTAAACATATACATATATAATAATGTTATAAATAAATAAACAAACTATTTAGGTATGGTATTGTATATGAAAATAACAAACTGTAAATATACACACATAATATAGAGGTATAAATACCTATAAATAATAGTTTGTGAACAATATTACCTATTAAAAAAGGTTATAAAATAAATAAAATCATTAAAATATAGCTTAGAAAATAATATATATTTTTAAGTTTTAAGTTTTTTTTAAATAAAGTCACTTATTATTTTATATAGAATTATCTTTTAATTTTGATTTTTCATTTGTCCTTTAAAGACCTTCGTGGACCAATTAGGCACCTTTCCCCCTATGCCTTAGAACGCAGCGACCCCTCTCCTTCTCTGATTTTTCACGCTTCCTCCGCACCTACATCCATACCTCGTCCTTCACGAAAATGTTTCACGATCACCCTCCAACCACCATCGGTCCAAGAGATATCCAAACTCGTATCCATATATGTATCCGATATCCATCAATATTAAAATGCATATCCACATCCTCTTACAAACAGATTCAATAGCAGTCAGATACATATATATTTGTATCAGGTTGTATCCCTAACTACAATGCACCTACTACATTTCCATCTACTATCATGACACCTCTTTGGCCTCTCTTGTTGTGTGTTGCATCTTCTATAGCCGCACATGCTACAACAATACTTGCAATAGCTTCTCCTGTTGTAGCTTCACCTGTGATGGCTTATGTTGCTATCAAAGCCAAATGTTGCAGCAGCAATACGCATGGGATGAGATGGACTCCATAGTAAGTGTCCCTTTGTAGTTTCCACCTACTACCAATTAATCCCTTATAGGTTCCGCCTAGTACCAATTAATATCCCCCTCCACCCCATGGAAAGAACACATGTTTTCGAGTTCAGTGTGAGGATATCCACTCCAATCTAGCAAGGGATCAGCATACTTCAAACTTCCCAAATGGCGATATCTTTGTCGTCATGTTAACTCCATTGTCATTAGTGTGAATATTGTCAAGAATAAATTTCTTCTCAACTAGAGCCTTCTGTGTCCAATGATATATTACATCAATATGCTTTAATCTTACATGGAAAGGATATCCTATCAAGGTGGATGGTACTTTGATTATTACAATAAAGTACATATTGGTCTGGACCAATACCAAGTTCATGCATGAACTTTTTCATCTGCAAAACTCCTTGCGCACCTCTATAGCTCCAATAAACTCGACCTTTATAGTGGATGAAGCCACACACTTCTAGAGTTGAGATTGCTAAGAAACCGCACTACCTGCCAAGGACATCAAGTACCTAGATATGAACCTTCTCCCTTCAATGCCACATGTTATGTCTAAATCTATGTAGGAAAAAAGAATAGGCTTCTCTGCTCCAAAGAAAAGAAAGTAGCTGCTAGTACCTCAAAGATATTTCAAAATCCACTTGTCTTCTTCCCAATGTTGCTTCCTTGGGCAAATCTACTAACAACCCCGACTGCACGAACAATGTCAGGCTTCTTGCAAATCATGGCATACATCAAGCTACATGTGGATGATGCATATAAAATATTCTTCATATCTTTCTTCTCCTTGTTTGTATTTGGACATTGCTTGGAGGTCAACTTCAAATGTTCTCCAATAAGTTTACTAACGGGCTTTACTTTGTCTGTGAGAAATCCTTGAACTGCCTTTTTTAACGTACTTCTCTTATGATAGACAAAGTTTCCTTGCCCCTTATTACGAGTGATCTTCATGCCCAATATTCGACTTGCATGTCCCAAGTCCTTCACTGAAAAGGACTTGCTCAAATCCTTCTCAAGTTAAAATGTTCTCCCTCCATTGTTGCCAACAATCAACATAAAGCCATATAAAGCAACAAAATGATGAAATCGTCACATAAGAATTTCTTCATGAAGACACAATGGTATGAAAAGTCTTAGTCATCCTCCCCATAAATGACTCAAACTTTGTGCACCATTCTATCGACACTTACTTCAATACATATAGATTTTTCTTTAGCTCGCGAACTTGGTCTTATTTTCCTTGTACTACGAAGACCTTGTGTTGTAACATGTAAATTTCCTCCCCAAGTTCTCCATGGAAGAAAGATGTCGTCATGTCCATATGTTCAATCTCTAAATCAAGCCTCGTTGCCAAGCTGAGTACCACTCCGATAGAGGATATACGATCAACCTATAATTCTATATTGGGTTTGTAGAGTATTTGATGAATCAGTGATTTATTATGTTTTCATACCTTTTTGAGCAAAAATTATGTGTAACAGTTGTATTTTTTAAATCAAGGCATAATTTTCATTTCATAATCCATATGCATTGCATTTAAAATCATATAAAATTTTATAATATTTTCTTTGCAACATAAATCTAAAAAAATAAGGAAAATAATAAAGAGTTAATTCCAATAAATACGGGCTCCAAACCCATATTAGAGTTTCTTATAATATTCTTTATTTGTTATTTTTAGGTCTGCTTTAGAAGAGGCTCAAGGAGCTCTCCAATCCTCTCCTCTTCATTTACAAAAAAATGAAAAAAAAACACTACAAGATCAAATAGTCAATGTCGGCCGATGTCAGCATTTTAAAAAATAAAAAAGGAGTTGATGTCAACCCCTAGGGATCTGACGTCAGCCCCTTCTTCCTCCTCAAGCCATCCCAGACGCTTGCGCCCCCTCCCCTCCATCTCCTCCAACCGTCGCATCCACCTCTCCTCCACGCACCCCTCCTCTCCCTCCATCTCCTCTCCCTCTGCCTCAATAAGAGGGGGGGAGGAGGCCATTACGAAAGCCATCATAGGGGCTTCGAGCCCCAAGCAACTGGCCCGCCATCGCCCCCTACATCCGCTCCTCTATGTCGTCGCATCTCTCATTGAACTGACCTCATCAATCACGGACTCCACGTTGATCATCTTTGTCCCTGCCAACGTGGCCAAAAACGACCACCACCTCCACGGCTCAAGGAAGAAGGGGTCCCATGGACTCCATTGTATTTTTTTTCATTTCTGTATTTTTTATAAGCTTTGGACCTAAATGTAATTTTAGGAACATTCAAGCCTCTGGGTTTCTTATAAAATCGCATAAATATCCCTGAAAATTCCAAAAATCACCAAAAATAACAGAAAATCCTAAAATTTCCCGAAAAATTCCTATGCAATCCTTATGATGTCTAGAACCTAATGATATTTCAACACTTTTTAAGGTTCCAAAAACAAAAATAAATATAGGGGATGAGTTGAGTCAATGAAGTCGAAAATGTCTTTGTAAATAGAATAAAAAATTCGTATGAAAATGTCTGAGTCCATGTGGATCGATCATCTATTTGCCCTTTGCATTTTTTTAATATTTGTTGTCTTGCAGTTATAAAACTTTTATCTGGATATCTCGATTTTCACATGCGCACACAACTACACTAAAAATCACTTCTTATTGCATGGAAAATTATGGTTTTATTTTGGCGCCGCGGTTAGGGATGCGATAACTTATGCAATTAATTTTCATCATTTTATTATTTTTATTTTATTTTGTAAATTATTTTTCATTATTTTGGTTTCAGGTATACAATAAAAGATATATAAAAATGGTGGGCAGCTCTCTCTCTCTCTCTCTTTCTCAACCTCTCTTTCATGAGGATTCAAGCACATCCATTTTGTCACTGGCAATCACAATCAGGAAGCCTTGTATGATCATTCCAAACACTTAGGCATTCTAAATGTTTTAAATTTCTTTATGCTTCATTTTTTAAAAACTGTAAAATCAACTTCTTCTTTCTACATTCATCTATGTGGTCTCTCTCCCTATGCTCACTAATTAAACAAGATCACAAATTCTTGTTCGCATAAATCAGATAAGTCCGGAAAGTCACTACATGGCTCGGATGAAAGTGGATTGAAGTGATTGAATTGTTGCTTTGAACATAATTTCACGTGCACAAACATAATCCTTGGCCAAAGCCCAAATCCTTGTGAAATTTTTGACTGTTGAAATCTAAACATGATTAGATATTTCTTAGTGAGGGAACTATGGTCTCCCTTAGCAGATTGGGCGGTTAAAGGACAATACATAAGGTACCGTCCTAAGGTAAACACAGGTAGTCGTTCTACAATCTGTACTTACACCCATACTGAATGAAAGTAGAGGCAACGAGTCGTATGAATTCAGGACAGTCGGTGTTTCATGTGTGGATATCTAGGATAAATGTGTGCTTGATTTATGAAAATTACAAGATAACTGCTTTGCAACAACTTGTGTCGTATTGGACAATCAACATTTGTCTTATGCTTGTGATGGATACCAATTTTGATATGCCAATCCCTCTTTGGTCTTTAGCTAAGTTTGTCTATTCAAATGACTTAGTCAATACTCTACATAAAAGTAGACTGCAAGCCCTCATCTCCATAGCTTTTGCAAAATAAGTGATATTGGAGATGATACCTAACCCTCCCCTGCTGACAAAGCAAAGACCCAAATGTTATGTTCATTGAGTATGGCATCAAGGAAATGATAAGACTCTTGGAAGAGCAAGAAAAAAAATAAAATGTCCATAAAATCAGCTAGTTTGTCGACAGTCCTTCTTGACGACTCTCAGGAATGAATTTTACCTTTCACTAAATCCAACCATACTTTATCTTCTTCCACATCACCTGATTTTTGGAAATTCTGTTGATAACAGGTATCATTTCAGGGATTTAAATCAATCATATCTCCCTTGGACACCATCAGAACCTTCTCAAGAAACCCATACTCCATTTCTGACCCATAACTTGACATGTGAGACAATCACTCTAGGTCAACATGATCCGAATATGAAAACCATGCTCCATGAGGATTCCTCGATTATATTTTTCGATAAATTTGAGGATAATCATGGGGGATTTTTGAGAAGGTTGTAATTGAGAGAAAAGTTATTGACTGTAATATAATCTCTGAAACTCAAAAGACAAAGTCATACTTTGATGGCTTATATTTCAGTATTGTCATTGATTTAGAAGATGAATATATACCTCGGATGAAAATGTGATGTTTGAATGCTGGGATACTGGAAGGCATGCTCTAGACATTGATTTGGGGATGATCTTTAGAATGGATTAAATTTTGAAAAAATAAGAAAGTGAATAATTTCAGGATTCTTGACTCAAATAAATCACGATGATATTAACATAAGATAATTGATGAGTTTGTAGGCCAATTTGGGAACGATTTAAATTTGAGAGGAAAGGAAATGATGGAATATAATGTTATGGTTGGATTAGACTTTAAATGCAGAGATGATAATGAATATGGATCCGACAAAATTTTCAATAATGGATTGAAAAGAGAGATTGACAGAACAGTTGATGGGATCATCTTTCCAACAACCCCTGACCATGTGTTAGAAGTCTTCCTCGATGACTCTCTCCAGGATGAAAAAACATTGTCTACCTCCATTTCCTTCCCAACATGGGAAGAAGAGCTAAATCACTCATGTATGATGCTCAATACACATTCTCTATCATCAAATCAGTTTCTGATCATGATGGCCTTAGGTCCCCTGACCCTTTCTGGATTGAAACCGATGAATACCTCCGTACACTTGAGGATGATCGACCTACCAATTCAGAGGATCCACATTAGTTGGACTCATCGTATGCGGTCATGTCCTCATTGGTAGCTAATATAGAGGAAGATCACAACGATTACACGCATTCTTCCTCTGAGACCTCCCTCCTATACTCGAAATAATTAAACATGTTGAGGTTTAATTTTAATGGCTTGATCTAAGTTTTGATTTGGAATCTACAAATGATGACATTCGAGGTAATTATAGTGATATCATGGAGGGAGATGAATATGAATCACAGTTGGTATTTGAGGATTTTATACTTAACTCTGTTAACCTTCCAACTCTATTTGTCGACTCTCCGCAATCCCATTATACCATCTCTAGTCATTGGTCTCATAGTGGTTTTTCAAAAACGAGTACCGCACAATCAAGTGACACAAGTTATTCCTAACCCTAGAGCCCGGTTGGATGTGTTAAAACTAGCAAACATCATGGGATACCTCACATGGTTATCTCTCAGGTACTTGATTTTATTTCCTTCCACTTTTTTATTTTGAATATGGGGGAAACCCCATAAAAACAATCCAAAAAATACGGCCAAAATCACTTGGAAAACAAAAAATATCATTCATTCGTTGCATCGTACGCCCTCTTTTTTCTATCGTCCTGCATTTTTCTCACTCTACTATCATCATGGGGACAAGGCTCATGCTAAGCATGGGGGTGCATCACATTTCATGCATGTCGTTTTCATGTTATCACATTAAAAAGACTATTTCGTTTCATGTATTCTGTTTATTTTGCATTGCTTTTATTTTCAAAAAAACCCAAAATATTCTCTTGCTATTGCATTATTTTTCAAAAAATCATAAAAACTTCAAAATTTTCTAACATTTTTTTTAAAACGTTGCATCATTTTTGCATATTTTTCAAAAATTTCATTTTTTTGCATATATCCAAATACCATAAAATTTTGCAAAAATTTCCCAAAAAAAGATAAAAATATTTTTTTCTTCAAAAATCAAAAAACATTTTCCTTATTTTCTCCTAACTTTTTAGATTAGAAGTCTGGTTTTTACAAATGTTAGACTTAGACCAAGAAGATCTTAATCCACTTATATTCATAGGACTTCATTGGGTGTAAGTATATGGGTTCTTCACGTCTATTTTAGACTTAATTCCTTGAGTTCTGCTAGTATTATGCATTGACTAAAATATGTGCCTAAATAGATCATCTTGACGGTTATAACATTCTTTTACTCTTGATTGATCTTTGAACAAATTCCACCTTACACCTTAGTTTAACATAGTTTGCATGTACACGAGATTGTTTCAATCTTTAGCAAGGGAAGGGAGTGACTCTGAATCTCGGGTAAGCAAAATTCAATGATCTAAGTTCATGAACCACTTACTCTCTATAAGTCTGGTCTATCTACAAACTTGTCGTGTACATGTATCTGAAAGTCATATTTTATACATGTACACTCGATACCCAATGTCATGAAATCCTATTAAAAAGAAGGAACAATAAGGGATGTCTATTCCAAAAATGCAAATACAATGCAAAGCTCCACCAAAGTAAAATCTACTCAAATAACCCAGCATTACCAAATTAGCCAAGTAGCTGACCAATTTTACTACTAGTTTAAAAAAGGTTAAAGATACCCATGGTTATGCTCTGCAAAAAGGACAAATGAGAGCGATGGACCAAAGCAGTCTACGGAAAACCCCCAAAAATCCAAGTTTTTTTGACAAATTGCACCCATATTATTTTGCTGACAGTATCAGATGAAATGATAATAAGCCTAAATTTAGAGAGAATATAGGCTTTAGATTTTGTGAATCTCCCAGTACCTTGCTTAAGGATGTACGGTATATTTGTCTCATAAATTGGGAAGAGCTATAACTTTCACACACAATTTAAAATCAACTTAAGGTTAAAGATAATGTCTGTTGATCAGGATGATCTGACTTGACCTAAGGATGGAACCGTTAAATTTGATAGAACTCAAGGGATGTCGAATCAAATACTAGAATATAAAAGGAACCCGAACACATTATTAATCTAATGATCAACTCAGCCTATGTCTATTATTTATTGAATCTTTACGTAAAATCTCAAGACTATGTGGGTGTTTCTGCTACAAACCCTCGTCGTGCATTCTTTAATTAATTTTTATTTTCTTTATGTATCATTGTTTTGATGGGAACTAGTAGAAGTTAAATATTGGGGTATGACGAATCAGTGATTTGTCATTTTTTATATCTATTTTAAGAAAAAAATCATGTGTAATCAATTGCATTTTTTCTTGATTTAATGCATAATTTTCGTTCCATAATTTTCGTATGCATGCATTTAAAATAATCTAAAAATTACATAACAGTTTATTTGCAAAATAAATCTAAAAAAAGAAGAAATAATAATAAAGAGTTATTTTTCCAATAAATATGGGCTCCAAGTCTATATTAAAGTTTCTGATCATATTTTTTTATTTTTATGTCTGCTTTAGAAGAGGTCCAATGGGGCTCTCCAATCCTCTCTTCTTCATTTGCAAAAAAATAAAAAATCACTACAAGACAAAATAGTTGATGTCAACTGACTTCTGCATTTCAACAAAGAATAAAAAAGTAAAAAAGCGATGATGGTGTTAGCATCGAGGGTGACTGACGTCAGCCCTTCTTCCTCCTCAAGCTAACTGCAGGCGCCTAGCCCCCTCATCTTCGTCTCCTCCAACCGCCATGGTGGTTGGCCTCCAGTCCAATGCCAACCACCAGTAGTCCACCTCTCCTCCACGCGCCTCCTCCTCTCCCTCTATCTCATCTCCCTCGATCTCTATAAGAGGTAGGAGGAGGAGGACATCATGAAACCCATCATGTAAGCCATCACAGAGGCTTCGAGCCTTGAGCAACTGATCCCGCCATCACGCCCCCTCCCTCCCCCCACTTTCGCTCCTCCGTGCTGCCACAGCTCTCGCCGCATCAAACTCCTCAGTCACGACCTCCTTGATGATCATCTCCGCCGGTGCCAACATGGCCAATCATGGTCACCACCTCCATGGCTTAAGGATGAAGAAGGGGTCCCAATGACCCCTTTGCATTTTTTTTGTTTTCTATAGTTTTTATATGTTTTGGACCTAAATGCTATTTTAGGAAACTTTTATTTATCTTATTGACGTATTCTAAAATCATCCTTCTAATTTAATGCATGTATGCCGTTTGTTGTAGTCGGGCAATCAGGATCGATCAAAAAATAACCGCACGAATTGATGAATCATCGAATTAATGAATACATCAAACCGCGCATTCATTAATTCGACGATTCATCAATTCATGCAGTTATTTTTTTATCGATCCCGATTGCCCGACTACAACAAATGACACACATGCATTAAATTAAAAGGGTGATTTTAGGATACATCAAATGGCATCGTTGCCGGAGAGGCAAACGGCTTAGGATCACTATAGAAAATTAGATTTACATTTTCCATTCACTCGGCTAGTTTGATCCCCGAACCCACTTGTAATTATTACATTTTTCCAATTATTTATCTTTTTTCTCGTTGTCTCTCTTTGACATAATTTTTATCTTTTTGTGCGAGGGTCTGATGGACTTGAAGCGGCTTTGTTGAAGTCGACGCATCTCGAACTGCATCGGAGGCCGACGATTCGTGGATCGAGTTGGTTGTTGAGACATGAAGGAGATCTTTGAAGAGAGATTTTAATTTTCATAAACTTGTAATAATTGCATATTTACAATGGTTCCCGTTTGGGTTGTCGCATATGTAACCGAATAAAAAAACTCTCTGTGTTGTGTGGTTGATTGACGTAGACTAGGATCTGCACTCGCAGCTCTCAGAGCAAAAATTTTTTGACTTGTGCTCGTAATATCTAGGACCACACTTCACCATTAAAAGACACACTTAAAACGCAGAACTTAGCCAACATTAGCTTGTTCTTACTCGCTAATAGAATTTCTTGTCTAGGAGTGGCTTTTCATCGCTTGCATTCATTTAGTGTAAAATTTCAATTCAGTATTGCATCCCGCATTGTAGAGAGCCGGAGGCACTGTAAGTCTTTTACTTAAGCATTCATCATCATTTTCTCGACCGCATCAGTTTTTCTGATTCTCTCTCTCTCTCTATTTTTCTAACATATGATAAAGGAATTGGGACTGTACGGTAGACGTGATTGCTTGTGTGGATTAATTACAGTGACAACTAATCTCTAAAATTGGGACTGCTAATTGAATTGGACCCTAAAAAATTGACTAAAATAACCCTTGTTTGCGGGAGAGTAACCCCGTCTTGATTTCAGGCTGAGAGCGGGTACAGAGTGTGTGTACACACCCTAAGATAGAGCCAAAATCCCCACCTTCCATATCACGTACCCCGATCCTAGTAAATATCACAGGCTGAACTATTTAAGGTTCGACTGACCAGCACCAAGTAGCCTCCGCCTGCTTCGACAGGTAGATAGGGGCGAAATAGCGGTGCACTGCGACAAGTTGTTAGTAACCCTCCGGGGTGAAGTTATAAGCCTTGTCAGCCTCCGCCTACTTCGGTAGGTAGATAGGGGCAGGTCCTTGAACTTCTCAGTTGTGATATGAGCGAAGAGAGGAAGGGCGTTGGTATCTTAGGCGATAGGATAAACAGGGGAGACGCATCCGTCTTTGAGCCAACTTCCCTTTAGGTCACATAATCCTTGCTATTTGCTTGAAAATCACACTTAAAATCAACCGGATTAATCAGACTTGTCTTTGGGCCCTTCACCGTGTTGAGTGTGAACTTAGGGTTTGCTCTTGCGTTTGTCTTTGTATCTGTCTGTGAGTGTTATTATATGTAATTGCGCGTTTTCTACCTCGATCTGCTTACATTCACCCTTTCCTCCTCAAGATGTCGGGATATTGGTCCCCATACCCTGAGACCCCTGGTCATTCCTCCTCGACCATATACCATTCATCTTCGCCTTCTATTTCTTCCATGTATCCTCTGCCATCCACGGGAGACCCTTACCCATGGACGATTCCACCTCGACCTGATTATGAAGTCAGACCTTCGACTGACTTCTCCACTTCTTCGCATTTCTCACCTACTCCATATTCGAACACTCTGAATCCACTTCCAGCTTGGGTTGACTGTCCTTATTCTTGAGAGCTTGCTGGAATCAAAGAACCGAATGAAGAGCAAGCCACTGCTGAGACAGATGATTGGCAGAATTATGTGCCCCCATGATTTAGCCAAAATTCACGGAGTCTAAAATAGTGTCTCACACAAGGCAGAGACAACCGTCGCTGTGACGCAATGAATCTGGACTAAAATCAACAATTAACCCACACTATAGATCAAGCAATAAGAAATAAATGTGAAGTTAAAATTTATTTTTAACTCTACATAAATGGTGTATAGAGCAAGTATGCAGAGAGTTCGAACACAGGGAGCCAAACAGGGTAGATCAAACAGGCGTGTGTGTGAGTGAAAGTAAATGTGAGATGTCTATACTATGCAAATGCAAAGATTTTTGTGGTTTTTTTTAATTTTTAATTTTTTTACATTTTTTTTATTTTTAATTTTGTATTTTGATTTTTAATTTCTTGATTTTTTTTATATTTTCTTTTTATATTTTATATTTTTATTAAATGTTGGAATATATAAGCAATATAAGAAAAGGGGTAATACAATATTTATAAAAATATGCAAAAATACTCAAAAATTCAGAAATAAAATCTTTTTGGTCTTTTTATGATGTTTTACTGTTTTTGTGATTTTTGGATATTTTTCGAAATATTTTTGGTATTTTTAAAAGGCAAAATAAGTGGAAACAGTGAGTAAGCTACTGGCTGTGAGTCAAACTATGAATAAAAATATCAAACAGCCACCAAAATTTTCCAAACTAATTTTAAAATAAAGAAAATAAAATAAGGAATCTACAGAGCCTTAGTTTGCAACTTTTTAAGTTTTCTAGAATTTTTTATATTTTTTGGAAGTTTTTAGGTATTTTCAAATTTTTAAGGTTTTCCTTTTGAGATTTTTAGTGGTTTTTGGATTGACACTATAATAGGATAAAACACACAGTAGGTGATTTTTTGGAATTTTTCGAGGTATTTTAACATTTTTTTGGCATTTTCTAAGCTAGACAGTATTGAAATGAGGAGTTTTTGATTTTTAATAAATATGAAAATGCAATAAAATCAAAAAATAAAAATATAGCATGAAAGTGCAAGTGAACAGGAGCTTAACTTGAATTTTTGAGAATTTTTCGAATTAAAATGATGCCTTAAATGAATCAGACAAACACACAAAAATAATTCAACCTAGCAGGGGCATATGTGCAAATATTAAAACATCCAGGGGCATACATGCAAATTTCCACAAATATTATACTGAATAAAATAGTTTCTGGACCAAATACAAATTCTCAAACCCGTAGGGGTATCGGTGCAAAAATCCCACTAGGGCGCGTGACTTGCATGCGCCTGGTAAGGACTGAAATGTAATTTCAAATTCACCCGAGGGCATACATGCAATTTTCCCAAAAATTTAACGCTCAATACAAAACTTAGAGCACTGAAACAAAATAGACAAAAGGCCAAGGGCCTCCCTGCAAAAAGCCCACACCTCACGTGAATAGGTCACGTGAGGTGACGTGGCAGAGGACCTATCTGCAAATACTTAAAGTCTGAGGGCCTAAATGTAAATTTTACAAAATATTTAAACTACAATTTAAAGTTTATGGACTAAGATAAAATTACAAAAGCGTGAGGGGTATACTTGCAAAATTCCCTCGCAAAGGAGATCTGACGGTTGGGGGTCTTCACTTGGACACGTGGTGCAATCTCCCCGTGCGATACCGCTTCGTGGATGCGGCTGCGATTAGATCTGGCCGAGTGATCGGACGATGATGAGAGGCCTAGATCCAACGGCAGCTGTAGCGTCTGGGCCTCCTCCTCTATCCAACGGCTGCGAAGGCTGGAGCAAGAACCGCAGAGGGACTCCGGCAAGTCGAGGTTCTCCGAGGTGTTGTGCCTCCTCCGGTGGAGTTCTTGGCTTCAAAATGAGGCTGGAGGTTCCCTGAGGTCTCCTCTTTCTTCTGGGGGCTTCAAAAGAGCTCGGTGGTGGCCGAGGGTCGCAGAGGAGGAAGGCAGAGCTGGGGAGCTCGGCCAAACCCCGACGAGGGTCCAAAATGCTCCCAGGCGTGCGTCAAAGGCGTTTGACCTGCAAAACAAAGTGAGAGGGTCCAGGGCAAGTTGCTTGGACCCCGCGGTTGCGAAAAGGCGGTGCAAAACGATGGGGCGGCGCTCGGCCGGAGGTGCGCTCCGGCGAGGGGGTCGGATGTGATGATTTGATCGATTGAGATGCAAATTGATTGGGATGAAATGTTCCTAGAGCTAAGGCGAAGCTAATGCACGAAAAATAAGAAGGGAAAATGGTTGCCTCAACGGTCAAGGACCGGAGGGAGGGTACCTCGACCGCCGGAGTTGGGGGAGGTGGTGGAGACACCTCCGACTTCCTTCGCCCTGGCTGAATGCACGGCGCTAGAGCTGTCACCTCCAGGAATGCTTGGAGCACGAGAGGAGCGAGGAAGGGTGGACCGAAGGTGTTCAAAATTCAAATCAAAAGGTCAGGGTCCTTATATGTTGTTTGACCTGACGATTGAGGTGGTCCAAAGATCAAGGAAGAACGGGCGACACGATGCCCCAATCCTCGAGCTAATCTCTGGGCGTGAAAGACCAAAGATCGAGGGTCAAAAGCTCAGAAGATTGCGACACGAAAAAATGCAAGAATCAGCCTGGAAAAATCGACAAAAATGTCGAGACGAGGCTCTGACAGAGGCTACAGGACCTAGGTCACCTAGTTGACCGGGGTCAACTAGGGTTTGCACCTGGTTGGTCCACGTGGACCAACCAGGAAAAACCCAGGAAAATACTTTTATTAATTCAATTAAAAATAGAAAAAGGCTGAACTAAATTACGATTATTAAATAAAAAATATTTGTTATTTTATTTAGTATTTTATTATGATTTTTAATTAATTTTATGAGATATATTTTTATAATTTTACTTTTATACCCCTTATAGGTTTATTACCTATATATTTTATTAATTGATTTTTTTTTGGTATTTTTAATTTCTTTAATTCTGTTTATTATTTTATAAAATTATAAAATACTATTGTACATGTAATTATATTTTTATTTTTTTTTCTGATATGTTTTGTATATTTAATAAAATATAAGTAGGTATTGTATAGGTCTGTGTATAGGTATAATACTTGTGTATTTTATATATTTTTTTTATTTTGAGTTTTATTTGGGTTTTTATTCCTGTTTTAATGTACATAATTATTATAAGTAATATTTACAAAATTATAAAAAAAATAAAATTATAAAAATAATGAATGAAGAATAAATTGAATATTTTAATCTGTACAAGTATACAATGTGGGTCCAAAACTCAACTTTCAAACCGTAGCTCCGCCAAATGCGAAACCACCGCCATTAAATAGATTATTTTATTCTATATACAATTAAAGGTGAGTTTGATGCATTTGGAGTTTTCATATGTGAGATATATGTCTGGGAAGTTGGGCTTCTGGATTTTTATTCAGACCATAACTTTTTATCTGTACATTATTTTTCAGTGAAATCAATTGTGTATTTTTCTTTATTTAATTATCTACAACTTTCATGTAAAAAGTTTCTTTATTTGATGCATAAAAAGTGGAACTAAAAATAGGTCCCAAAATGAATAAAGAATGAATGGAATAGTATAGGTACCTTACCCTTATCTCCCCCTACTTCTTCCTTGTCGACCTATTCATCAAGATGCCTAGGTCTCGGGGTTTGGGTCATAAAATATGTACAATATTTTATTCCTTTTCTTTTCTTTTATTTATTCTATAATTTTGGCTTTAATTACAGTATTTTATACACTATTTACATGCACATGCATGAATGCTAAGATGATCTATTTAAGAGTATTTACAGGCATTTACTAGGGTTTTTTGAGGCCAAAATGATAGAATAAAGATGATGAAATGTGGATTCATCATCCCCCTATACTTTACCTTTGCTAGTCCCTAGCAAACACTTATGCAATAAGTGCAAAAAAAAGGAAAGAAAAGAAAAAGAAGAACTTGGATTTAGTTTAATTATCAAACTTGTCTTCACAAAATCAAAGTTTGGAGCTTAAGTCGGACCTTTGGAATTTTAGTACGGGCGGAACCTTAATGAGAACCGAATTTGAAATCCAACAGTCCTTGAGAATCCCAAAACTCTGTTCAAGTCCCCTCAATAGCCAGGTCAGAAATATCTTAATTCGTACGCAAACTCTTACGACTATGAATCTGACTAGTACAGTGTAAGTGATGGTGGCTCTCCCCAACTAGAATGGCAAAGAAACTGACTTCTCCAATACGACAACCCAATGATTCCCCAATCCAATAACTCCATCCTCGAAGAGCGGGGTATTCCCTTCTAAGTTCAAGTGGCAACCAGCTCAAGAGGAGGGGGTGAAGAGAAGAATGGACGGTAGCCAGTGTAGCTACCTATCCTGGGATGCAAGACCAGTGTAGTCAAGTCATCCTGCTGCAGGCTCACATATTTGACTTTGGAACTCAAGCTTGCTTATTGGCTTTACAACATTTGTACATACTTTGCAGGCTTTTTATTTTTGTACATGCCTAAACATTTTTTTGAATACTATTCACAGCAGCATTTACATAAGGAGTTTTTCCTCTTGAGCCAGTAGACTATCCCTCTTTTGAAGATTTATCACAACCCACAGCCTCCTGTCTTTAGACTTCCTCATTACTGGACGGGTTGGGGTGCACTTCCCTCCCTAGAGGAGGACAAATGTTTCCACTTGTGTGCGTCTCATACCGGCAAATCCAATCCCCTCACCACTCCAACTGAGTTGAGCCATGTGAAAGGTGCAGGTGTCCAAGTTAGGTCATTATCAACAAGAGTCGTGCGTGTGCTCCGAAATACTCTACTTAGGCAGTCAAGAATCCATTGAACCAAGTTTCGTGATCCTCAAAGAATTAAGTCAACTAGACCTGAAGTACCTCAAACCCAGTTCCTATAAGGTTCCTGTTATTAGGTAGATTTTAAGGTCCAATCAAGCTCCAATCTCCGGATTTTACTTAGACTTGTTCAACTATCAAACTCAATCCGAAAAATGTGAATTCCATGCAAATGCAATGCAGAAAATATTTTTGTGATGCAATTTTCAAATATTTTGAACTTTTTATGGGTTATTGAAAAGATGATGCTTATGCAAATGCATTTTTTTGTACTTTTCAAAAAGATTTTTCTAATGTTTTTGGATTTTAATTTTGCAAATGTTTTTGGGATTTTTGAAAACAAAAGATTTTGGCTAAAAACTAGGTGAAAACTATGTACACGGGAGTACTTCTTATATATACAAGAAGTGGATTTTAAGAATTTACAGGGTAAGTGATCAATTTTATACATATATATATATGGTGGATTTTGGTGTGATGTATGTATTCCTCAAACTTATTTGACACAAGTTTTTCAAAGAATTTTTGAAAACTCTAGTCCAAAATAATTTTTACAAACATTTTACAAACATGTACACACATTTGAAAATCATTTTGCAAAGGTTTTTCAAACAGTATGGATAGATTTTTCAAAACATTTTTGCAACCATATTTCAAACCGTTTGCAAATCATTTTTCAAACATTTTATTTTACACACAGAAAATATATTTTTACAAACCACACATTTTACACAGGTTGAAAACATGTAACAAAATATTTTCAAAATAGTTTTTAATAGATGTTCACAAAGATTTTCAAACTATTTTTCAAATATTTTGCAAAAAACATTTTCACCTGATTTATTAATCAGTAAATACAGAAACAATTTGAGGAATGGAACACCTTTTTAATAAGGTTTTTAATGAATTTTAAAGAATTATTAGCCAGATTATTAAGAAAATACGAAAGTACGAGTTATGGCTAAAGTATATACACAGTATATACGACCCCCCTATACTTAGCTTGAGCTATGTCCTCATAGATCGGAGAGAAAGGAGAAGACATAACTCGTACTAAGTATAGACAAGTCTTAAAGAAGAAATGAATGAACCAATAAGAAGTTGACCGTCCCCCCTATACTTAGGATCAAAGAATCCTACGTATAGTAGACTGTACACAACGCAGGGAGGGTCAAGGGTGGGAATGAACAGATCGTACTCAGATTGTCTCCCCCTATACTTAGGGTAAGATATCCCTAAGTATAGACAAGAAGAGGAGATAATGGAGAGGATCGAAATGAATAGAAGAAACTCGGGGTGCACACCCCCCTATACTTAGGACAAAGTACGTCCTAAGTACGGAAAACTGACAACAAGGGTGACACCTTTTTGATAGATAAAGAAAATAGAAAAAGAAAAGAAGAAAAGAAGAAAAGAGATTAACAGATGAAAGCATGATATAGACAGATGATCTGTACAATGGAAGATGGAAGTGATTACCATGTATGAGACACAGATGATACGAGTCAAAGAACACATCTCATACCAGAAGAATGGGGGCAACGTCAATGGTCGGCGGGTCATGATCTAGATATAGTTTCAGGTGTTGACCATTGACACGGAAGGTAGAGGAAGATGACGGTTCAGATATTTCAATACTGCCATTGTCATGTACCTTCCTGACCACATACGGACCTTTCCACTTGCTCTGTGGTTTCCCTGGGAATAATTTCAGCCTGGAATCAAACAACCATACTCTCTGATCTAGCTCAAACTGTTTATGGCTGATATGAGAATCATGCCATGTTTTCACTTTCTCTTTATACTGTAGGCTGTTGGAAAAGGCTGTGTCTCTCAGTTCTTCCAGGGCTTCCAACTCTGCTCTCCTTTGGTCTCCTATACTCTCCGGATCTAACAGTAACTCAGTGACTGCCCAAAAGGATTTATCCTTGATTTCCACTGGCAGATGGCACGGCTTGCCTTAGACGAGACGAAAGGGAGATGTCCCCAATGGATTCTTGAAGGAAGTCCGATAGGCCCACAAGACCGGGTCCAAAAGCTGTGACCAATCCTTTCGGTCTGGGCAAACAACCTTCTGCAAGATAGTTTTTATCTCCCGGTTCGATACTTCGACAAGACCATTAGTCTGAGGTTGATACGGTGTGGCAACCCGATGGTCAATGCCGAACTCGTCTGCAAGGGCCCTAACCTTGTCATTGATGAAATGAGACCCCCCATCTGAAATCAAGACTCTAGGTACCCCAAACCGTGAAATGATATTTTACCTCAAGAATTTGCACACAGTTTTAGCATCTGCGGCTCGGGCAGGGATGGCCTCAACCCATCAGCTGACAAAATAACAGCGAGCAGAATATGCTCGAATCCCTGACTCTTAGGAAATGGGCCCGTGAAATCAATTCCCCATGCATCAAAAACTTCACAAAAGTGAATGGGTTGCATGGGCATCATTTCTCTCTGTCCGCAGGTTCCCATCTTCTGACAGTCAGTACATCTCTTCACGAACTCATCTGAATCCTTGAAGAGAGTAGGCCACCATAGGCCGGATTGAAGCACCTTCTGTGCTGTCCTTTTTCCATAATGATGTCATCCTGCCTCAAGCTTGTGGCAGTATGTGAGGACGCTGTGCTGCTCTTCTTGAAGAATGCACCTCCTCCAGATGTTGTCCCCTCCTTCATGATAAAGGACGGGATCCTCCCAATGGTAAAACTTGGCCTTCGCCAGGAAGGTCTCGAGTTTCTGTCTGGGCCAACCTTGTGGGACCGTCTTGGCGACAAGATAGTTCACAATGTCGGCATACCACGGGAGCGAGGTGATAGCCAAGATCGCCTCATTTGGAAACGTCTCCGTGATAGGTGCGTGGGCTCAGATTCCTCAAGATTCTCCAATCTGGAGAGATGATCCGCCACCACATTCTTTACTCCAGGCTTATCCTTAATCTCAATATCAAACTCCTGGAGCAGAAGGATCTATCTGGTAAGGCGTGCTTTGGCATCCTTTGTGGCCATTAAGTACCGGATAGCGGTGTGATCTGTGTAGATTGTTACTCTAGATCCGAGAATATAAGATCGATACTTATCCAAAGCAAAGACTACGGCCAGCATATCTTTCTCAATCATAGTATAATTCCGCTGAGCGGCATCCAAAGTCCGGCTGGCGTAGTGAATGGCAAACGACAAACCATCCCTCCTCTGTCCAAGCACAGCCCCAACGGCAAAGTCTGAAGCATCCGTCATGATCTCGAACGGGAGAAACCAATCGGGTGGTTGAAGGACAGGAGCCGAAACAACCATACTTTTGAGAGTCTCAAAAGACGCAAGACACTTATCATTGACAATGAACTCGGTGTCTTTTGTCAGCAAATCAGTGAGCGGTCGGGCAATACAACTGAAGTCCTGAATGAACCATCGGTAGAAACCGACATGCCCCAGAAAAGACCACAACTGACGCAAATTGGATGGTGGATTGAGTTTTCTAATGATATCCACCTTGGCCGGATCGACCTCCATGCCCCTGTTGGAGACGATATGACCAAGGACCGTCCCTTGAGTCACCATGAAGTGACTCTTCTCCCATGACAAGACAAGATTGACCTCAATGCAGCGTTGAAGCACACGGTCTAGGCAGTCAAGACAAGCATCGAACCCATCGCCATAGACCAGAAGTCATCCATGAAGACCTCTAAACAGTCACCCACCATGTCCGAGAATATGGACAACATGCACCTTTGGAACGTCGCCGGAGCGTTACACAGACCAAAGGGCATCCGTCTGAAAGCATATGTCCCAAACGGACAAGTGAATGTCGTTTTCTCCTGGTCTTCAGGCGCAATGGCCACTTGATTGTAGTCGGAGTACCCGTCGAGAAAGTAGTAATGACTCCTCCCAGCTAGCCGCTCGACAATCTGATCAATGAATGGCAACGGGAAATGATCCTTCTTGGTGGCCTCATTCAATCGTCTGTAGTCCACATAGACCCTCCAAGAAGTAGGTACTCGGGTAGCGATCTCCTCTCCAGACTCATTCACAACTGTAGTGATACCCGTCTTCTTGGGCACCACATGTAGCGGACTAATAAAATCGGCGCTCCACCACTTCGAAATTTCTTTCATGACTACGTCTCGAAGATTCGGGTTCTGCCGTCGTTGGAACTCACGCGACGGCCTAGCGTTATCCTCAAGATAGATGTGGTGGGAGCACAGAGCCGGACTAATCTCCTGGAGACAGCTATACTCCATCCTATTGCCTTGCGGTTTCTTTCAAGAACCTACATCAGACGAGATTCTTGCTCTCCAGTCAAACCTGCTGAGATGATGACTGGGTGCATATCTCGCTCACCTGCAAGGAATCTATACTTCAACGACTGCGGCAGAGGTTTCAGTTCTGGACAACTGGGAGGTGGCAGATCTGGCTTCCGATATGTCTGTGTGAAGGCTACCAGGTCTGCATGTGAGAACTCTCGCTTTGCATGAATCTCTGACGAAGGGCGGCCTACAGAATCCTCAATACACTGCACTGGCTCGCACTCTATCATGGTTGTTGGTTCAAAAGGAATCAGACAAGGTAAATAGTCATCAAAATCATCCCAATCAATGTCTGAATCCGAGGGATCTGAAGTAGATGAACAAGATTGAAACTCATCAGCACCACTCGTCCCAACACTATCAGCCTCAGGTGTATCCTCGTTTGGGGATGTGCTCTCCAGGCTCTCGATCGCCATGAGCTTTAAGTACAGTGAATCTGTAGGCAAGGCGAGGGTCTGTGCTACAGGATCTGACCAAGTAGATTCATCATCTGTCATCACAAAGTCACACTCTCGCTGGATGTCTAGCTCTTCCTCTGTCATCTGCGCGGCTTCGTTGGATTGCTCTGAGCATTCTAGTTCTCTGGCTCTTGTTTCTTCGATCGTCTCTATTTGTATGGTTTCGCCCTCTACGCGAAAACATACCTTCCCACTACCATGATCGGTCACCGCCTTGGTTGTGGCCAAGAATGAACGTCCGAGTATGATGGGGGCATCGGTTACCGACTCAAGGATCTCCATGTCCAACACAACGAAGTCCACGGGGAATTTCAGGCCCTGAATGGTAACGACCACATCTTTCAATAACCCCTTCGGCCTCTTAGTCGACCTATCAGCAAACTGAAGGACTGTCCTGCTCCTAAGAAGATGACCAAACTCGAATCGGTCGAGTAAGGCTGCCGGAAGAAGGTTAATTGAAGACCCTTTGTCTAATAGAGTACAATCAAACTGCTGCTCTTGCATCTCGCATATGACATAGGGAGCTCCTGCGTCTGGTCTCTTGGCTGGCAGTTTGTTCTGAATGGTGCAGCAAGTGGAATGAGTGAGCACATGGATTTGATCTCTGTGGTTCCTCCTCTTCCTGTGGACTGTAGTCTTCTCTTTCAAGTTCTTTTAGAAAAGGGGGATGTGCTCGAGTGCTTCTTGTAGAGTCAGGTGAATATGGAATCTGTCTATCATCTGATTGCTGAACTCTACCTGCTGATCTTTTTTAGGATTTTCTCTTTTATTCCCCTTCGCCCGGCGGAGTGCCTTAGGGAAGGGGATGGTGGGGGCCTCCTCAGATGGAGGATTAGGAATGGGTCCCTGTGTCTGTGAAGGAATAGAATCCATACAATCATCATCATTCAACACATATGGATCTGTAATTTGAACAGAAACCTTTCCTTTATTCATATTTTTGTTTTTCTTGTTACCACAGTCCATAGATACAAAAGGTGGTAACATCACAGAGGGAAGCTCAGCAAAAGTAGATGTGGTGGCCTCAGTACCACCACCGGTACCTGACTTCGTGGCATCAGCATCGCGCTCTGGATCTGCATCCAAAATGGTGGCATCAGCACCACCGTCTACATCTGGTCTCACGACGGCCTCAGTACCATCATCTGGATCTCCATCATTGGTGGCCTTAGCACCACCATCTTCAACATCATCATTAGCAGCATCAGCACCGCTACTCTGCTCCTCTGTCGCTCCTGATCCTGCATGTGGTTGTCGCTCAGAAGAGGCGCCGCCGGCTGGCATCCTACCGCTCCTAGTAGTCACAAAATCAGCATCATACAAAGAAAGAGATATGTCACTCAAATAGTCACTAGGAGAGGTATCCTGTGTAAACTCTACCTGTTGAGACTTCCTTTTCAGATTGTTAGGGTTAGGTTCAATCTGAGCGGGTATGGCGGCCTTGCCTTTGATGATTTCCCTCATCTCCTGCTGGAATTCATCCATTTCTTGCCTGAAGGATGCTCGTTGTTCGGAGAGCAAGCATGTAAGATCATCGAGAGCTGGGTTCTCAAAAGCGGGGGCTTGAGAACCGGATGGGTTCCCTTGCGAGAAATGAGGCTATTGCTGCTGCTGCTAGTATGGATAGTTCTGGGTCGGCTGGGAATATGACTGATGAGGCTGCTGACGCTGCCTCCACTGCTGTCCCTGATAGGTGGGACAAGGACCTTGCTGGTATTGTTGTTGCTGGGCATACTGGGGCTGCTGTGGTTGCTGGCTGCTCTGTTGTCCTTGAGCTGGATTCTGCTGCTGAGATGAGGAGCCACCGTTGCCCCAACGGAATCCGGGGTGATCGCGACGAATCCCGGGCTGAGGGTACCGGTCGTACCAAATCCCATTGACTTCCATCAATGGTTCCTTCTTGAAGGAGGGTGGAGGAAGAACTGCCAGTGGCTGCTCCGGCTGATAGACCACCATCTGAGTGTCTTGAGATGGTGGCTGCGCTGGGTAATATTGTAGCAACGGGACCGGCTCTGCCTGGATGTGGTTGACCTGGCGGTACGAGGCAGAGGGTTGGGATGCGTTGCTACTGCTCGGATCAGCCCGTGACCTGAGAGGCTGCTGGGAAGACATTTGTGCCTCCTGGACGCAAAGGATCTGCGTCTTCAGGTCACTCATCGTCTTGGCAATTTGGTCCATCTGGGCCATGCCTTGCATCTGCTTTTTCTCGAGGATCTCGAGACGGTCCAGTTTCTCACTGATTATGCCCATGTTGGCTATGGCTGATTCTGCTTGTGTTGCGGCTGACGATGAAGTGTTAGGACCGGCATCGATGCGGGCGATCCTCTGGAATGATCCCGCTCCTTGCGGGGGCTTCTGTTGCGTGTAGACGCGGTCTTGGGCCATGACGGTTGAATTCTCTGCCATGCCTTCATATATGTCCCAAACATCGTCTTCACCCTTGGAAAAGTAAGATCCTCCGCAAGAGGCATTAACAAGCCCCTGCAGCTCCGGTGTCAGCCCACAAAAGAAACTCTGCACTAGATTGGGCTTTGATATGTCATGGTGGGGACACCGGTCGATGAGCTCTCCGAATCGATCCCAGGCTTCATGAAATTGTTCATTAGCGATCATGACGAAGTTGCTGATCATCGCTCTAGCTGCATTAGTCCGGCCGAGAGGGTAGTACTTCTTCAGATACGCGGTCCAGAGATCTGCCCAAGTATCGATGAATCGCCCTAAGTGTTTGAGCCAGTACGTGACTCTGTCAACCAAGGAGAACGGGAAGGTGATCATCTTGATAGTGTCCTCAGTCATCAGCCTATCATGGATCGTGCTGCAAATCATTTCAAATTCTTGGAGATGGAGGTGTGTCTCTTCGGTCGGCAACCCATGAAATTTGGGTAGAAGCTGAATTGTGTGGGGTCGAAGCTCGAAATCTCCATGGATAGGCGGGAGTCGGATCCAACGATGAGTGAGGGAAGCTGTGGGATTGTGCAATTCCCTCATGATAGTCTGTGGCGGTCTCTCAACGTCGGGATCACCTCCTCCTGCATCAGGTCCATCTCCTCCTCCACCACCGCCACCGCCACCGCCCTCAGGTCGGTTTTCTCTCATCTGTGCTATCTCTCGCGTGAGATCACCCATGAAGGTTCCTTGATCGCGGATCTGCCTCTGCATTGTCTCCAGGGATGCTAGCAAGGAATTGTTGATGGTCGCTTGATCAAATAAGAAAGGAGGGTGATCATGGTCATCTGGGTGCTCTCCTCTGTCAGCCATGTCTGGGTTCTCTGAAAAAGCAAAAGAACCCATCTCAGGTGCCGTCAAATGTTCTGAGCTCTGTGATGCACTAAATTCTGAGACTCTTGGACTGATGGATGGGGAATGAAAAGGGTGGTCGAGGGGGAACAGGGTGGAAGTGAACTCAGGCTCGGAGAGCGTACTCTCTGAGGTTGTCCTAGATGAATGAGGAGGAGTGCTGGATAGCGACGCTGACAGAGTCGGCCTAAGAGATCTCCGTCCCATCATCGTCTTGATTATTGGAAGAGCAAGGTGAATGCAGAAGAAGAAGGAAGAAATGAGAAAGCAAAATTGCGCACAATTGTGATGTGTTTTTGATCTTGACCTAAATATAACTAGCAATCAAACACAAAACAGGGTGAGTTCACCACACTCAACACATGAAGCCGTGAAGGTTCGGCTTTTATCTTGTCAGTTTTAATCTTGAATTCAGGAATTTATCTTATCACGAGTCCTTAGAGCACTACGCCTAAAGGAGAGAGAGTACTACCGGAAAAGTATTCCCCGTACTTGTCCTCCTCCTGTGTAACCTGTAGCTTGCGCTTTTTAAGGTCCTTGTAACCCTTACTAGATCCCTACTCAGCCAAAGAATAAGAGAGAGGAAGCCAATAGGCGAAACCGATACTTCGGATCTTGCTCGCAACGGAATCACCCGTGGGCGTGCAAGATCCTACTCGGACGCAGACAGTGAGACAGACACACCCGTGAAGGCGTGGCCTATGCTCGGTACTTCGGACTAGGTCGATGCTCACACAATAGTGAGTCACCAATGGTGACCAAGCCCTACTCGCCTACGTACGATAGTAGCGCCAATACTTCGGAAATCCAGGCGATACACAATGCAGCCACAAGCTGGGATTTGGGCTCTAATCTTTACGAAGCACTCTGCTCACTTGGAAGGAGACATTCCCATGCAACCTGAAAACAAGTGAGGGTGTTGCTCTCCCCAATCAATGAATCCAATTACCAATTTTATTTAGGTCAAAGTTTTCTTAACAGTCCCTTTTTTAATTTTTTTGGTGTTATCGCTTTTTTGAGTAAATTCAAACAAGCGCCTAACGGTTTTTGTATTTTCTTGATCCTACTTTATCCAGAAACAGAGGGAGAAAAGAGTCGGGAAAAGCCAATGCAAGTCGACACCAAGATGGAAATCTCACCTTTGTGCCTAAATGATAGATGCAAAGTAAAAAGACTTACAGCGAATCCCAGCTCTCTCCATGCGGGATGCAAAGCAGAAATTTATAAACCTAAACTACATGCCGGTATGTAATGCGTGAAATCGTCCTAAGATAGGCAACTGCTACGTGAAGAACCATAAGTCAACCACTAACCTTCAATCCTAATGTCCGGTCTAGGCTCACCCCTCCTTCTCTCGACACATTGAGTTTAAGAGAAGCGCTTGGCGGGATGAGCTCGCGGCGCGCGGATCGAAGGCTAATGACTAACTGTTTAATTAGACTAAGTCCAAATACGATCTGTAGGAGCACGCAATGGTTATTAGTGTGTTTGGACCTAATCTAATCGATCAAGCAATTCCTAAAACTAAAGGCTCAATCCACAAAAGAAATAAAAATGAAAACAAAACCGGAAAATGACAATCGGAAAACGCGATGAAATCCGCGGTGAGCCCCCGGGTGAACAAACACCCGGAAATTAGGCCCGAAATGTTTAAGTGTCCAAGTCCTGTATTATTACAAATTAATAATCACTCTCTCTCAAAAAGAAAATGCAAGCTAATCTAGTCACTCTCTCACTCCTCCTGCTCTCTCCTACCGGCTTGGCTTAAGAAAAGCCAGCTCCGCTTCACGTGATTGCTTCGGATCCCTAGGCGATCCCCTCGCTCCGCGGTCCCTCGCAAGAAGACAAAAGAAAATGGTTAGAAAGCTCAACAATATTTATCAAAAATGCAAGAGAGATAAAATGAAGCAATGGTAGACAAACAAACACAGTCAAACAAAAAAATGATCTACTCGTTGTTGCTCCCCAGCAACGGCGCCATTTGATTTAGCCAAAATTCACGGAGTCTAAAATAGTGTCTCATACAAGGCAGAGACAACTGTCGCTGTGACGAATCGAATGAATCTGGACTAAAATCAACAATTAACCCACACTATAGATCAAGCAATAAGAAATAAATGTGAAGTTAAAATTTATTTTTAACTCTACATAAATGGTGTATAGAGCAAGTATGCAGAGAGTTCGAACACAGGGAGCCAAACAGGGTAGATCAAACAGGGGTGTGTGTGTGTGAGAGTGAAAGTAAATGTGAGATGTCTATACTATGCAAATGCAAAGATTTTTGTGGGTTTTTTAATTTTTATTTTTTTTATATTTTTTTATTTTTAATTTTTATTTTGATTTTTAATTTTCTAATTTTTTATATTTTCTTTTTATATTTTATATTTTTTATTCAATGTTGGAATTATATAAGCAATATAAGAAAAGTGGTAATACAATATTTATAAAAATATGCAAAAATGCTCAAATTCAGAAATAAAATCTTTTTGGTCTTTTTATGATTTTTTACTGTTTTTGTGATTTTTGGGTATTTTTCAAAATATTTTTGGTATTTTTAAAAGGCAAAATAAGTGGAAACAGTGAAGTAAGCTACTGGCTGTGAGTCAAACTATGAATGAAAAATATCAAACAGCCACCAAAATTTTCCAAACTAATTTTAAAATAAAGATAATAAAATAAGGAATCTACAGAACCTTAGTTTGCAATTTGTTGAGTTTTCTGGAATTTTTTATATTTTTTGAAGTTTTTAGGTATTTTTGAATTTTTAAGGTTTTTCTTTTGAGATTTTTAGTGGTTTTTGGACTGACATTGAAATAGGATAAAACACACAGTAGGTGGTTTTTTTTGAATTTTCAAGGTATTTTAATATTTTTTTGGCATTTTCTAAGTTAGACAGTACTGAAATGAGGAGTTTTTAATTTTTAATAAATATGAAAATGAATAAAATCAAAAACTAAAAATATGGCATGAAAGTGCAAGTGAACAGGAGCTTAACTTGAATTTTTGAGAATTTTTCGAATAAAATGATGCCTTAAATGAATCAGACAAACACACAAAAATAGTTCAACCTGGTAGGGGCATATGTGCAAATATTAAAACATCCAGGGGCATACATGCAAGTTTTCCACAAAATATTATACTGAATAAAATATTTTCTGGACCAAATACAAATTCTCAGACCCGCAGGGGTATCGGTGCAAAAATCCCACCAGGGCGCGTGATTTGCATGCGCCTAGGAAGGACTGAAATGTAATTTCAAAATCGCCCGAGGGCATACATGCAATTTTCCCAAAAATTTAACGCTTAATACAAAACTTAGAGCACTGAAATGAAATAGACAAAAGGCCAAGGGCCTTCCTACAAAAAGCCCACACCTCACGTGAACAGGTCACATGAGGTGACGTGGTAGAGGACCTATCTAAAAATACTTAAAGTCTGAGGGCCTAAATGTAAATTTTACAAAATATTTAAATTACCATATAAAGTTTATGGACTAAGATAAAATTACAAAAGCGTGAGGGGGATACTTGCAAAATTCCCTAGCAAAGGAAATCTGACGGCTGGGGGTCTTCACTTGGACAAGTGGCGCAATCTCCTCGCGTGATACCGCTTCGTGGATGTGCGGCTGCGATTAGATCTGGCCGAGTGATCGGATAATGATGAGAGGCCTAGATCCAACGGCAGCTGTAGCGTCTGGGCCTCCTCCTCTATCCGATGGCTGCGAAGGCTGGAGCAAGAACCGCGGAGGGACTCCGGCGAGCCGAGGTTCTCCGAGGTGCTGCGCCTCCTTCGGTGGAGTTCTTGGCTTCAAATGAGGCTGGAGGTTCCCTGAGGTCTCCTCTTTCTCCTGGGGGCTTTTAAAGAGCTCGGCGGTGCCCGAGGGTCGCGGAGGAGGAAGGCGGAGCTGGGGAGCTCGGCCAAACCCCGACGAGGGTCCAAAATGCTCCCAGGCGCACGTCAAAGGCGTTTGACCTGCAAAACAAAGTGAGAGGGTCCAGGGCAAGTTGCACGGACCCTGCGGTTGCGAAAAGGCGACGCGAAACAATGGGGCGGCGCTTGATAATCGCAAATTATCGAGGGTCTAAATACGTCGCTATGGCGACCCACAATAAAATGTAATTAGTCAACAATTAACCCACACTAAAGATCAATAATTTAGAACTAATGTGGAGTTAAAATTTATTTTTAACTCTGCACAAATGGTGTATAGTGACAAGTATGCAGAGAGTTCGAACACAGGGAGCAAGCAGGGTAGTTCACAAAAGTGTACAAGTGTGTGTGTGTGATGTGTCTACACTAAGCAAGCAAAGAAAAGAAATTTTTGTGGGTTTTTAATTTTTAATTTTTTTTAATTTAATTTTTAATTTTATATTTTGATTTTTAATTTTCTGATTTTTAGAATTTTATATTTTATATTTTTCTTTTTCTTTTTCAATATTGGAATTTAAAGGCAAGGTAATAAAAGACAAGGTAAAATATTTATAAAAATGTGCAAAAATAACCAAAATTTCAGAAATAAAATGTTTTTGATATTTTTAGGATTTTTTACTGCTTTTGTGATTTTTGGGGATTTTTCAAGGTGTTTTTAGTATTTTTAAAGACTGAAATAAAGCAAAACAGTGCAAATAGTGCTGGCTGTGAATAAAATGGGATTTAAAAATAGCAACCAGTACTCAAAATGTTTCACACTAATTTTCAAATAAAGCTACTGAAATGAGGAACAAACAGAACCTGAGTTTGTATTTTTGGAGTTTTCCATGATTTTATATATTTTTTTGAAGTTTTAGAGTGTTTTTAAATTTTTAGTGTTTTTCTTTTGAGATTTTTAATGATTTTTGGACTGACACTAAAATAGGATATAATAGACACTAGGGAATTTTTTTTGGAATTTTTAGAAGTGTTTTAATATTTTTTTGGCATTTTCTAAACTAGACAGTAGAGAAAAAGCAGGTTTTTGATTTTTAATAAATATAAAAATAAAATAAAATCAAAAACTAAATTGATGGCGTGGAAGAACACGTGTCCAGAAGCTTAACCCTATTTTTGTGAAATTTTTTGATTTAAAATGATAGGCCAAATAATTAGAGCAATCATCCAATCAATAAACAGGCCTGGCAGGGGTATTTATGCAGTTTCTCAAACATCCAGGGGCATACATGCAAATTTCCACAAATAATTAAACTAAATATTCGATTTATAGCTCCAAAATCTAATTACAAAAACCGCCTGGGTCTCTTAGAAATTTTCCCACCAAGGCGCGTGACTTGCATGCGCCTGGCGAGGATGAAAATGTAATATTCCAAACCCTGGGGGCTTACATGCAATTTTTCCAAAAATATAACACGTGAAAGTGAAGTTTTGGTACTAAAACAAAATACAATAAAGCCCGAGGGTCCCTCTGCAAAATGCCCACACCTCACGTGTACAGGTCACGTGAGGTGACGTGGCGAAGGACCTGGATGCAAATATAGAAAGTTTGGGGGTCTTTGTGCAAATATTACAAAAATATTTAAACTACGCAATAAAGTTTCTGGACTAAATAGAAATTACAAAATAAGCGGGGATTGACTGCAAAATACCCTCGCATAGGCGATCCGACGACGTTGGCGAAGGCGATGACGCGTGGCGGACATCCAACGGTTGGGCTTCAGGCGCGATCCAGCGGCGTAGGGCACGCCACTTATCCACGTGGCATCTCCTCCGGGCGCGATGGCGGTTCGCCCGTGGACCGTTGAGATTAGATCTCAGATGAGATCCGACGTCGGCAGGTGAAGGCGATCGGATGGTCCACGTTAAAACTGGGGCCCCCTCTTGATCGGACGGCAGCGAGGCTTGATGGAAGAACAGGGGAGAAGGACCGCCGTGGAGACCTTCTCCCGGCGGTGGCGACGCGCTCCGGCGATGAATGAGCGACAAAATGGGCCCGGAAGGTTGCTGGAGATCTCCTCTGTCGTCTGGAAGCGATGGAGTGGCGTGGAGGTCGGCGGAGCTCTTCAGCGGCGACACGGAAGATGCGGTGCTCCAGGTGCTCCGGCGAAGGATCAAAAGGGCTCCAGACGCATCAATATACACCAGCACCTGCACAAAAGGTTTAAGGAGGTCGAGGGCAAAGTGCCTCGACCTCAGGTGGCTCTCGATGGGGTGCGACAGGCGAGATGGGGGCTCGCCGGAGTTGCGCTCCGTCGAGGTGTGAGATGGAGTGATTAGATGAGCGAATCAACGAGGGAAGAAGCTCGGAGTGATCTTAGGGAGATGATGAACGATAAAGGGATAAAAAGAAAGACAAAACGGCCTCGATGGCCTGGGGGCCAGAGGGTGATTACCTCAACGGTGAAGCTTCACCGGAGGTTGGAACTCGCTCAGATCTTGGTGTCTTCCGCAGCCTTGAAGCTCGGAGCGCGGAGCTGTCACCTCCAGGCGTCTCGAGCACGGACAAAGGGGGAAGAAATCTGGGAAATCGCGGTTCAAATTTTCAAAAGGGAGTCAGAAGTGGGTTTTAAGGAGTTGAAGACGGGCTTATTTGACCGAGGTGTTCAGCTCGATTCAGAGCTCCTCCGCCCAAGGAGAGTCTTGGGCGTGCAAGGGCTCTGATCGAGGAAGAAAAGTCGTCAAAGGTTCATCACGAAAGGATGAAAGGTGCAGCGCCCAAAAAATCTTGAAAATGGGGTCAAACCCATTCTGACAATGCTACAGGAGTAGGACCAGGGAGTTGACCCGAGGTCAACTCTCCTGATCCCCTGGTTGGTCCACGTGGACCAACCAGGAAAAACTCCTGGAAAAAAGTTTAAGAATTATTAAAAAAATAGAAATAAGCCGAATTAAATAATAATTATAAAATAAAAAATATTCGATATCTTATATAGTATTTTATTATGAATTTTAATTAATTTTATGAGGCATATTTTTATGAGTTACCTTTTTACCCCTATATAGGTATAATATCTATATATTATAGTATTTTATTTTTATTTTGAGTATTTTAATTTTATTATTTTTATTTATTATTTTCTAAAATTATAAAATACTTTTATCTACACAAATGTATTTTTATTTTATTTTTATGAAAAGTTTTGTATATTGAATAAATTACATGTATAGAAAGTATAGGCATACTTATAGGTATAATACCTATGTATCAAATATGTTTGTATTTTTATTTTGAGTTTTATTTACATTTTTATTCTGATTTTAATACACATAATTATTATAAGTAATATTTACAACATTATAAAAATATAAAAATACAAAAATAATGAATAAATAATAAATTGAATATTTTAATATGTACAAGTATACAATATGGGTCCAGAATTCAACTTTCAAACCGTAGCTCCGCCAAATGCGAAACCACCACCATTGGGTAGATTATTTTATTCTATATACAATTAAAGGTGAGTATGCTACATTTGGAGTTGTCAGTTGTGAGATATGGGTCTGGGAAGTTGGGATTCTGGATTCTTATTCAGACCATAACTTTTTATCTGTACATTATTTTTCTGTGAAATCAATTTTGTATTTTTCTTTATAAAATTATCTACAACTTTCATGTACAAAGTTTCTTTATTTGATGTATAAAAAGTGGAACCAAAAATAGGTCCCAAAATGAATAAAGAATGAATAGGAATATAGGTATTTTCTCTGTATTTCTGACCTTATCTCCCCCTACTTTATTCCTTGTCGACCTATTCATCAAGATGCCTAGGTCTCGGGGTTTCGGGTCATAAAATATTTACAATATTTTATTCTTTTTCTTTTCTTTATTTATTCTATAATTTGGCTTTAATTACAGTATTTTATACACTAATATAATGCACATGCATGAATGCTAAGATGCTCTATTTAAGGGTATTTACAGGCATTTGCTAGGGTTTTTGGTGCCAAAATGATAGAATAAAGATGATGAAATGTGGATTCATCATCCCCCTATACTTTACCTTTGCTAGTCCCTAGCAAACACTTATGCAATAAGTGCAAAAGAAAAAGAAAGAAAAGAAAAAGAAGAAGTT
The DNA here is from genome assembly GCA_037367405.1 of Ottelia alismoides. Lineage (NCBI taxonomy): Eukaryota > Viridiplantae > Streptophyta > Magnoliopsida > Alismatales > Hydrocharitaceae > Ottelia > Ottelia alismoides. The sequence goes on from JAZKJV010002699.1 coordinate 361,008, forward strand.
GGATTTTATTTGATTATCAAACTTGTCTTCACAAAATCAAAGTTTGGAGCTTAAGTCGGACCTTTGGAATTTTAGTGTGGGCGGAACCTTAGTGAGAACCGTGTTTGAAATTCAACAGTCCTTGAGAATCCCAAAACTCTGTCCAAGTCTCCTCAATAGCCAGGTCAGAAATACTTCAACCCATACGCAAACTCTTATGACTATGAATCTGACTTGTACAGTGTAAGTGATCGTGGCTCTCCCCAACTAGAATGACAAAGAAACTGACTTCTCCAGTACGACAACCCAATGATTCCCCAGTCCAATAACTCCATCCTCGAGGAGCGGGGTATTCCCTTCTAAGTTCAAGTGGCAACCAGCTCAAGAGGAGGGGGTGGAGAGAAGAATGGACGGTAGCCAGTGTAGCTACCTATCCCGGGATGCAAGACCAGTGTAGTCAAGTCATCCTGCTGCAGGCTCACATATTTGACTTTGGAACTCAAGCTTGCTTATTGACTTTGTACTTGCAGGCTTTTTATTTTTGTACATGCCTGAACTTTTTTTTTGAATACTATATACAGCAGCATTTACATAAGGGGTTTTTCCTCTTGAACCAGTAGACTATCCCTCTTTTGAAGCTTTATTGCAACCCACAGCCTCCTGTCTTTAGACTTCCTAATCACTGAACGGGTTGGGGTGCACTTCCCTCCCTAGAGGAGGACAAATGTTTCCACTTGTGTGCGTCTCATACCGGCAAATCCAATCCCCTCACCACTCCAACTGAGTTGAGCCATGTGAAAGGTGCAGGTGTCCAAGTTAGGTCATTATCAACAAGAATCGTGCGTGTGCTCCGAAATACTCTACTTAGGCAATCAAGAATCCATTGAACCAAGTCTCGTGATCCTCAAAGAATTAAGTCAACTAGACCTGAAGTACCTCAAACCCAATTCCTATAAGGTTCCTGTCATTAGGTAGATTATAAGGTCCAATCAAGCTCCAATCTCCGGATTTTACTTAGACTTCTTCAACTATCAAACTCAATCCGAAAAATGCTAATGATATGCAATGCAATGCAGAAAATCTTTTTGTGATGCGATTTTCAAAGATTTTGAACTTTTTATGGCTTTTTGAAAAGATGATGCATGCATATGCAATTTTTTTTTGTCTTTTTCAAAAAGATTTTTCAACTGTGTTTGGATTTTAATTTTGCAAATGTTTTTGGGCTTTTTGAAAACAAAAAAGATTTTGGCTAAAAACTAGGTGAAAATATGTACACGGGAGTGCTTCTTTATATATACAAGAGGTGGATTTTAGAAATTTACAGGGTAAGTGGTCAATTTTATACATATATACATATAGTTGATTTTGGTGTGATGTATGCATTCCTTAAACTTATTTGACAAAAGTTTTTTTTTCACACAATTTTTGAAAACTATAGTCCAAAATAATTTTTACACACATTTTTGCAAACATGTACACACATTTGAAAATCATTTTGCAAAGGCTTTCAAAACAGTATATATAGGTTTTTCAAAATATTTTTGCAACCATTTTTCAAACCATTTGCAAATCATTTTTCAAACATTTTATTTCACACAAAGAAAAGAAATTTTTACAAACCACACATTTTTACAAAGGTTGAAAACGTGTAACAAAATATTTTCAAAATAGTTTTCAATAGATGTTCACAAAGATTTTCAAACTATTTTTCAAACATTTTGCAAAAAAAACATTTTCACCTGATTTATTAATCAGTAAATACAAAAAGAATTTGAGGAATAACCACATCTTTTTATCAAGGATTTTTGATGAATTTTAAAGAATTATTATCCATATTATTAGGAAAATACGAAAGTACGAGTTATGGCTAAAGTATATACACAGTATATACGACCCCCCTATACTTAGCTTGAGCTATGTCCTCATAGATCGGAGAGAAAAGAGAAGACATAACTCGTACTAAGTATAGACAAGTCTAAACTAATGAAGGAATTAATGAATGAGAAGTTGACCGTCCCCCCTATACTTAGGATCAAATAATCCTAAGTATAGCAGACTGTACACAACGCAGGGAGGGTCAAGGGTGGGAATGAACAGATCGTACTCAGATTGTCTCCCCCTATACTTAGGGTAAAATATCCTAAGTATAGACAAGAAGAGGAGACACTGGAGAGGATCGAAATGAAAATGAAAGAAACTCGGGGTGCCAACCCCCCTATACTTAGGACAAAGTACGTCCAAAGTATGGAAAACTGTCTACAAGGGCGGCACCTTTTTGATAGATGAAGAAGATAGAAAAGGAAAAGAAGAAAAGAAGAAAAGAAGAAAATAAATCAACAGACGACCGAGTGATAAGAACGGATGGATCTGTACAGCGGAGGATAGAGTTGATCACCATGTATGAGATGCAGATGATCAGAATCAAAGGACACATCTCATACCAGAAGAATGGGGGCAACGTCAATGGTCGGTGGATCATGATCAAGATATAGTTTCAGGCGTTGACCATTGACGCGGAAGGTAGAGGAAGATAACGGTTCGGATATGTCGATGCTGCCATTGTCATGTACCTTCCTGACCACATACGGACCTTTCCACTTGCTCTGCAATTTCCCTGGGAATAATTTCAGCCTAGAATCAAACAACCATACTCTCTGATCGGGCTCAAACTGTTTATGGCTGATATGCGAATCGTGCCATGTCTTCACTTTCTCTTTGTATTGTAGGCTGTTCGAAAAGGTTGTGTCTCTAAGTTCTTCCAGGGCTGCCAATTCAGCTCTTCTCTGGTCTCATATACTCTCGGGATCCAAAAGCAACTCAGTGACTGCCCAAAAAGATTTATGCTTGATCTCCACTGGCAAATGGCACGGCTTGCCATAGACGAGACGAAAGGGAGACGTCCCCAATGGATTCTTGAAAGAGGTCCGATAAGCCCACAAGACCGAGTCCAAAAGCTGTGACCAATCCTTTCGGTCTGGGCGGACAACTTTCTGCAAGATAGTCTTTATCTCCCGATTCGATACTTCGGCAAGACCATTAGTCTGAGGGTGATAAGGAGTGGCAACCCGATGGTCAATGCCGAACTCGTCTGCAAGGGCCCTGACTTTGTCATTGATGAAGTGAGACCCCCCGTCTGAAATCAAGACTCTAGGTACCCCGAACCGTGAAATGATATTTTTCCTCAAAAATTTGCAAACGGTTTTAGCATCTGCGGCTCGGGCGGGGATAGCCTCAACCCATCGGCTGACATAATCCACAGCGAGTAAAATATGCTCGAATCCCTGACTCTTAGGAAATGGGCCCATGAAATCAATCCCCCATGCATCAAAAACCTCACAAAAGTGAATGGGTTGCATGGGCATCATGTCTCTCTGTCCGCAGGTTCCCATTTTCTGACAGTCAGTACATCTCTTCACGAACTCATCAGAATCCTTGAAGAGAGTAGGCCACCACAGGCCGGATTGAAGCACCTTTTGTGTTGTCCTCTTTCCAGAATGATGTCCTCCTGCCTCAAGCTTGTGGCAGTATGTGAGGACGCTATGATGCTCTTCTTGAGGAATGCACCTCCTCCAGATACTGTCCCCTCCTTCATGATAAAGGACGGGATCCTCCCAATGATAAAACTTAGCCTTCGCCAGGAAGGTCTCGAGTTTCTGCCTGGGCCAACCTTGTGGAACTGTCTTGGCTACAAGATAGTTCACAATGTCAGCATACCACGGGAGCGAGGCGATAGCCAAGATCGCCTCATCTGGAAATGTCTCTGTAATAGGTGCACTGGGCTCAGATTCCTCAAGTTTTTCCAATCTGGAGAGATGATCCGCCACCACATTCTTGACTCCAGGCTTATCCTTAATTTCAATATCAAATTCCTGGAGTAGAAGGATCCATCTGGTGAGACGTGCTTTGGCATCCTTCTTAGCCATTAAGTACCGGGTGGCGGTATGATCAGTGTAAATGGTCACTCTAGATCCGAGAATGTAAGATCTATACTTATCAAGAGCGAAGACTACGGTCAGCATCTCTTTTTCAGTCACGGTATAATTCCGCTGCACAGCATCCAAAGTCCGGCTGGCGTAGTGAATGGCAAAAGGTAAACCATCCCTCCTCTGTCCAAGCACAGCCCCAACGGCAAAATCTGAAGCATCCGTCATGATCTCGAATGGGAGAGACCAATCGGGTGGCTGAAGGACAGGAGCTGAAACAACCATATTCTTGAGAGTCTCAAATGATTTAAGACACTTATCATTAACAATAAACTCGGTGTCTTTAGTCAGCAAGTCAGTGAGCGGTCGGGCAATTCGACTAAAGTCCTGAATGAACCGCCGGTAGAAACCGACATGCCCCAGAAAAGACCGTAACTGACGCAAGTTGGACGGCGGATTGAGTTTTCTGATGATATCCACCTTAGCCGGATCGACCTCCATGCCCCTGTTGGAGACGATATGACCAAGGACCGTCCCCTAAGTCATCATGTAATGACTCTTCTCCCAGGATAAAACAAGGTTCACCTCAATGCAGCGCTTGAGCACACGGTCTAGGCAGTCAAGACAAGCGTCGAACCCGTCGCCATAGACCGAGAAGTCATCCATGAAGACCTCTAAACAGTCACCCATCATGTCCGAGAAGATGGACAACATGCACCTTTGGAATGTCGCCGGAGCGTTACATAGACCAAAGGGCATCCGTCTGAAAGGATAAGTCCCAAACGGACAGGTGAATGTCGTTTTTTTCCTGGTCTTCGGGCGCAATGGCCACTTGATTGTATCCAGAGTACCCGTCAAGAAAACAGTAATGACTCTTCCCAGCTAACCGCTCGATAATCTGATCAATGAATGGTAGCGGGAAGTGATCCTTCTTGGTGGCCTCATTCAATCGTCTCTAGTCCACACAGACCCTCCAAGAAGTTGGTACTCTGGTAGCGATCTCCTCTCCAGACTCATTGACAACTGTAGTGATACCCGTCTTCTTGGGTACCACATGTAGCGGACTTACCCATTTGGAGTCGGAGATGGGATAGATGAAATCGGCGCTCCACCACCTTGAAATTTCTTTCATGACTACGTCTCGAAGATTCAGGTTCAGCCGTCGTTGGAACTCACGCGACGGCTTAGCGTTATCCTCAAGATAAATGTGGTGGGAGCAAAGATTTGGGCTCAGCCCCTGGAGATCAGCTATACTCCAACCGATTGCCTTGCGGTTTCTTTCAAGAACCTCCATCAGACGAGATTCTTGCTCTCCAGTCAAATCTGCTGAGATAATGACTGGATACATTTCTGGCTCACCCGCAAGGAATCTGTATGTCATCGACTGCGGCAGAGGTTTCCGTTCTGGACGACTGGGAGGTGGCAGATCTGGCTTATGATATGTCTGTGTAAATGCTACCAGGTCTGCATGGGAGAACTCTCGCTCTGCATGAATTTCTGACGAAGGGCGGCTTGCTGAATCATCAATAAACTGCACTGGCTCGCACTCTGTCATGGTTGTTGGCTCAAAAGGAATCAGACAAGGCAAATAATCATCAAAGTCATCCCAGTCAATGTCTGAATCCGAGGGATCAGAAGAAGATGAGCATGAATGAAAATCATCGGCACCACTCATCACAACACTGTCAGCTTCAGATATATCCTCATCCAGGGATGTGCTCTCCCGGCTCTCGACTGCCATAAGCTTGAGATATAGTGAATCTGAGGGCAAGGTGAGGGTCGGTGCTACGGGATCTTTCCAGTTGGATTCATCATCAGTTATCTCAAAATCACAAACCTGGTGGACGTCTAGCTCCTCCTCTGTCATCTGCTCGGCTTCGCTGGACTGCTCTGAGCATGCCAACTCTCTGGCTCTGGTCTGGTCGATCGTATCTATTTGTATGCTTTCGCCCTCTACGCGAAAACATACCGTCAGTGGCCAAGAATGGGCGTCCAAGTATGATGGGGGCATCGGTTACCGACTCAGGGATCTCCATGTCCAATACAACAAAGTCCACGGGGAATTTCAGGCCCTGAATGGTAACGACCATGTCCTTCAACAACCCCTTCGGCCTCTTAATCGACCTATCAGCAAACTGAAGGACCGTTCTGCTTCGAAGAAGAGGGCCAAACTCGAACTGCTTGAGTAAGGCTGCCGGAAGGAGGTTGATCGAAGACCCGATGTCTAATAGAGTACGATCGAACCGCTGCTCTTGGATCTCGCATCTGACATAGGAAGCTCCTGTATCGGGTCGCTTGGCTGGCAATGTGTTCTGAATGGCGCAGCAAGTGTCGTGCGTAAGCATATGGATTTGATATCTGTGCCTCTTCTTCCTTCGGACAGTAGTTGTCTCTTTCAAATTCTTCTTGAAGAAGGGGATATGCTCAAATGCTTCTCGTAGAGTCAGCTGAATGTGAAATATGTCAATCATTTCGTTGCCGAACTCTACCTGTTGGCTCTTTTTCGGATTTTCTTTTTTGTTCCCCTTCGCTCGGCGGAGTGCCTCAGGGAAGGGGATGGTAGGGGCCTCCTCAGATGGAGGACTAGGAATCGGTCCCTGTGCCTGTGAAGAAGGGGAACCCATACAATCATCATCATTCATCACATATGGATCCGCAATTTGAACAGAAACCTTTCCTTTATTCATATTTTTGTTTTTGTTTTTGTTCCCACAGTCTCTAGGTACAAAATGTGGCAACATCACAGATGGTGGCTCAACAAAAGTAGATGTGGTGGCCTCAGCACCACCACTAGCACCGGTCTTCGCGGCATCAGCACCGCGCTCTGGTTCATCATTCAAAATGGTGGCTTCAGCACCACCGTCTGCATCTGGTAACACGACGGCATCAGCACCGTCGTCCTGGACTCCATCATTGGTGGCATCAGCACCACCGTCTTCAACATCATCATTAGCGGCATCAGCACCGCTCCTCTGCTCCTCTGGCGCTCCTGGTTCAGCATCTGGTTGTCGCTCAGAAGAGGCGCCGCCGGCTAGTATCCTACCGCTCCTAGTAGTAACAAAATCAGCATCATAATACGAATAAGACATGTCACTCAAATAGTCATTAGGAGAGGTGTCCTCTGTGAACTCTACCTGCTCAGATTTTCTTTTTAGGTTATTAGGGTTAGGTTAGATCTGAGCGGGTATGGCGGCCTTGCCTTTGATGATATCCCGCATTTCCTGCCGGAATTCATCCATTTCTTGCCTGAAAGATGCTCGTTGTTCAGATAGCAAGCGGGCAAGATCATCGAGGGCTGGATTCTCAAAGGTGGGACCCTGAGAACCGGATGTCTGTCCCTGCTGGAAATGGGGTTGCTGCTGCTGTTGCTGCTGCTGATACTGGGGGGAAGGCTGGTGATAAGACTGCTGAGGCGGCTGGCGCTGCCTCCACTGTTGTCCCTGATAGGCGGGACGAGGACCACTTTGATACTGATGTGGCTGGGCATACTGGGGCTGCTGGTGTTGCTGGATGTTCTGGTGTCCTTGGGCAGGGTTCTGCTGCTGGGAAGAGGATCCACCATTGCCCCAACGGAATCTGGGGTGATCCCGACGAATTCCGGGCTGAGGGTATCGGTCGTACCAAATCCCATTAACTTCCATCAATGGTTCCTGCTCAAAGGAAGATGGAGGAAGAACTGCCAGTGGCTTCTCAGGCTGATAGACCACCATCTGAGTCTCCTGAGACGGCGGTTGCTCTGGATGGTATTGTGGCAGTGGAACCGGCCCTGCCTGGATATGATTCACCTGTAGGTATGAGGTAGAGGGTTGGTTGGAGCTGCTACTGCTGGAGTCAGCCCGTGACCTGGGAGGCTGTTGGGAATGAGCATGTGCCTCCTGAATGCATAGGATTTGAGTTTTCAGGTCACGCATGGTTTTGGTGAGAAGGTCCATCTGAGCAAGACCTTGGTTCTGCTTCTTCTCGAGGATCTCCATGCGGTCCAACTTCTCACTAATAATGCCCATGTCGGTTGCTGCTGATTCGGCTTGGGCGGCGGCTACCGACGTTGTATTGGGACCGGCATCGATGCGGGCGATCCTCTGAAATGATCCCGCTCGCTGTGTGTAGACTCGGGCCTGGGTCATCACAGTAGAGTTTTCTGCCATGCCTTCGTAGATGGCCCAGACGTCGTCTTCTCCCTTGGAGAAATAAGACCCACCACAAGAGGCGTTCACTAGCCCTTGCAGCTCCGGTGTCAGCCCACAGAAGAAACTCTGCACGAGGTTGGGCTTGGAGATGTCATGATATGGACACCGGTCGATGAGCTCTCTGAATCGATCCCAGGCTTCATGGAACTGTTCATTTGGGATCATGACGAAGTTACTGATCATGGCTCGAGCTGCGTTGGTCCGGCCGAGAGGGTAGTACTTCTTTAGGTACGCGGTCCGGAGATCTGCCCATGTATCGACGAATCGCCCAAGGTGTTTGAGCCAATATGCGGCTCTATCAACCAAAGAGAACGGAAAGGCGATCATCTTGATGGTGTCCTCGGTCATCAACCGATCATGGATAGTGCTGCAAATCATTTCAAACTCTTGGAGGTGGAGGTGCGGCTCTTCGGTCGGCAACCCGTGAAACTTGGGTAGAAGCTGGATCATGTGGGGCCGAAGCTCGAAATCTCCGTGGATTGGCGGGAGTCTGATCCACCGGTGAGTGAGGGATGCAGCTGGGTTGTGCAGTTCCCTCATGATAGTCTGTGGCGGTCGCTCAGCGTCTGGATCGCCTCCTCCTGCATCGGGTCCTCCTCCTCCTCCACTGCCACCGCCCCCAGGTCGGTTCTCTCTCATCTGTGCTATCTCTCTCATCAAATCACCCATGAAGGTACCCTGGTCACGGATCTGTCTCTGCATAGTCTCCAGGGACGCTAGCAAGGAATTGTTGATGGCCACTTGATCGATTATGAATGGAGGGCGATCGTGGTCATCTGGGTGCTCGCCTCTGTCTGCCATCGCTGGATTTTCTGAAAAAGCAAAAGAGGCCATCTCAGGTGCTATTGAATGAGCGGAACTCTGTGATGCACTGAATTCTGACACAATTGGACTGAGAGAAGGAGAAAGGGAAGGGTGGTCGACGGGGAACAGGGCGGATGTGAACTCAGGCTCGGAGAGCGGACTCTCCGAGGTATTCCTAGATGAATGAGGAGGATTGCTGGATAGCAGTGCCGACAAAGTCGGCCTAAGAGATCTCTGTCCCATCATCTTGATTATTTGAGAAGAGCAGGGATAATGCAAGAGAAGAAGAAGATAATGCGAGATGCAACAAAATTGTGCACAATTGTGCGGTGTTTTTGATCTTGACCTAAATAAATCTAGCAATCAAACACAAAGCAAGGGTGAGTTCACCAACTCAACTCGTGAAGCCGTGAAGGTTCGGCTTTTATCTTGTCAATTTTAGCTTGTTTTTCAGGTATTTATCTTTTCACGGGTCCTTAGAATGCTACGCCTATAAGAGAGAGAGTACTGTCGGGAAAGTATCCCCGTACTTGTCATCCTCCTGTGTAACCTGTAACTTGCGCTTTTTGAGGACCTTGTAACCCTTCCTGGATCCCTACTCAGCCAAAGAAATAGAGGGAGGAAGCCGATAGGCAAAACCGATACTTCGGACCTCGCTCGCAACGGAATCACCCGTGAGCGTGCAAGATCCTACTCGGACGCAGTCGGTGAGACAGACACACCCGTGAAGGCGTGGCCTAAGCTCGGTACTTCGGACAAGGTCGGTGCTCACACAATAGTGAGTCACCAATGGCGACCAAGTCCTACTCGACTACGTATGATAGTAGCGCCAATACTTCGGAAATCCATGCGATACACAAGGCAGCCACAAGTTGGGTTTTTGGCTCTAATCCTTACGAAGCGCTCACCTCACTTGGAAGGAGACCTTCCCATGCAACCTGAATACAAGTGAGGGTGTTACTCTCCCCAAGCAATGAATCCAATTACCGATTTTATTTTTGGTCAAGTTTTCTTAGCAGTCCCTTTTTTAATTTTTTTGGTGTTATCGCTTCTTTTGAGTAGATTCAAACAAGCGCCTAACGGTTTTTGTATTTTCTTGATCCTACTTTGTTCCAAAAACAGAGGGAGAATAGAGTCGGAAAAGCCGTGCAAGTCGACACCAAGGTGGAAATCTCACCTTTGTGCCTAAATGATGTATGCAAAGTAAGAAGACTTACAGCGAATCCCAGTTCTCTCCATGCGGGATGCAAAGCAAAATTTGTAAACCTAAACTACATGGCGATATGCAAGGCGGAAATCGTCCTAAGATAGGCAACTGCTAGCGTGAAGAACCACGAGTTAACCGTCAACTCCCAATCCTAATGTCCGGTCTAGGCTCACTCCTCCTCTGCTCAACACATTTGAGTTAGGAGAAAGCGCTTGTGTGGAGTGAGCTCACGGCGCGCGGATCGAGAGCCAATGATCAACTACTTAATTAATCTAAGTCCAAATACGAACTATAGGAACATGCAAGAGTTATTAGGGTGTTTGGATCTAGGCTAATCGAATCAAGCAGGACCTAATCTAAGAGCTCAATCCACAAAAGAAAGGAAAAAGGGAAATAAAACCGGAAAATGACAGCGATAAAATGCGATAAAAACCGCGGTGAGCCCCCGGGTGAACAAACACCCGGAAATTAGGCCCTGTAGTGTCCAAGTGTCCAATGTACCTGTATTATTACAATTAAATAAATCACTCTCTCATAAAAAAAAAGAAGAGCTAAACTAATCACTTCCTCTCAATCTTCCTACTCTCTCCTGTCGGCTTGACCTAGAAGGTCGGCTCCGCTTCCCAAGGTTGCTTCGGTTCACCTAGGCGATCCGCCTTGCTCCGCGGTCCCTCGCAAGAAGACAAAGAAGAGTGGTCAGAATATCTCAATCAATATATATATATATCAAAAATGTAAGAGAGATAAAATGAAGCTATGGTAAACAACAATCACAAACAAACAAAAATATAAACTACTCGCTGTTGCTCCCCGGCAACGGCGCCATTTGATAATCGCAAATTATCAAGGGTCTAAATACGTCGCTATGGCGACCCACAATAAAATGTAATTAGTCAACAATTAACCCACACTAAAGATCAATAATTTAGAACTAATGTGGAGTTAAAATGTATTTTTAACTCTGCACAAATGGTGTATAGTGACAAGTATGCAGAGAGTTCGAACACAGGGAGCAAGAAGGGTAGTTCACAAAAGTGTACAAGTGTGTGTGTGTGATGTGTCTACACTAAGCAAGCAAAGAAAAGAAATTTTTGTGGGTTTTTAATTTTTAATTTTTTTAAATTTAATTTTTAATTTTATATTTTGATTTTTAATTTTCTGATTTTTAGAATTTTATATTTTATATTTTTCTTTTTCTTTTTCAATATTGGAATTTAAAGGCAAGGTAATAAAAAACAAGGTAAAATATTTATAAAAATGTGCAAAAATAACCAAAACTTCAGAAATAAAATGTTTTTGATATTTTTAGGATTTTTTACTGCTTTTGTGATTTTTGGGGATTTTCAAGGTGTTTTTAGTATTTTTAAAGACTGAAATAAAGCAAAACAGTGCAAATAGTGCTGGCTGTGAATAAAATGGGATTTAAAAATAGCAACCAGTACTCAAAATGTTTCACACTAATTTTCAAATAAAGCTACTGAAATGAGGAACAAACAGATCTGAGTTTGTATTTTTTGGAGTTTTCCTTGATTTTATATATTTTTTTGAAGTTTTAGAGTGTTTTTAAATTTTTAGTGTTTTTCTTTTGAGATTTTTAATGATTTTTGGACTGACAGTAAAATAGGATATAATAGACACTAGGAATTTTTTTTGGAATTTTTAGAAGTGTTTTAATATTTTTTTGGCATTTTCTAAACTAGACAGTAGAGAAAAAGCATGTTTTTGATTTTTAATAAATATAAAAATAAAATAAAATCAAAAACTAAATTGATGGCGTGGAAGAACACGTGTCCAGGAGCTTAACCCTATTTTTGTGAAATTTTTGGATTTAAAATGATAGGTCAAATAATTAGAGCAATCATCCAATCAATAAACAGGCCTGGCAGGGGTATTTATGCAATTTCTCAAACATCCAGGGGCATACATGCAAATTTCCACAAATATTTAAACTAAATATTCGATTTATAGCTCTAAAATCTAATTACAAAAACCGTCTGGGTCTCTTAGAAATTTTCCCACCAAGGCGCGTGACTTGCACGCGCCTAGCGAGGACGAAAATGTAATATTCCAAACCCTGGGGGCTTACATGCAATTTTTCCAAAAATATAACACGTGAAAGTGAAGTTTTGGTACTAAAACAAAATACAATAAAGCCCGAGGGTCCCTCTGCAAAATGCCCACACCTCACGTGTACCGGTCACGTGAGGTGACGTGGCGAAGGACCTGGATGCAAATATAGAAAGTTTGGGGGTCTTTGTGCAAATATTACAAAAATGTTTAAACTACGCAATAAAGTTTCTGGACTAAATAGAAATTACAAAATAAGCGGGGGTTGACTGCAAAATACCCTCGCATAGGCGATCCGACGACGTTGGCGAAGGCGATGACGCGTGGCGGACATCCAACGGTTGGGCTTCAGGCGCGATCCAGCGGCGTAGGCCACGCCACTTATCCACGTGGCATCTCCTCCGGGCGCGATGACGGTTCGCCCGTGGACCGCTGAGATTAGATCTCAGATGAGATCCGACGTCGGCAGGTGAAGGCGATCGGACGGTCCACGTTAAAACTGGGGCCTCCTCTTGATCGGACGGCAGCGAGGCTTGATGGAAGAACAGGGGAGAAGGACCGCCGTGGCGACCTTCTCCCGGCGGGGGCGACACGCTCCGGCGATGAATGAGCTCCAAAATGGGCCCGGAAGGTTGCTGGAGATCTCCTCTGTCGTCTGGAAGCGATGGAGTGGCGTGGAGGTCGGCGGAGCTCTTCAGCGGCGACACGGAAGATGCAGTGCTCCAGGTGCTCCGGCGAAGGATCAAAAGGGCTCCAGACGCATCAATATACACCAGCACCTGCACAAAAGGTTTAAGGAGGTCGAGGGCAAAGTGCATCGACCTCAGGTGGCTCTCGATGGGGTGCGACAGGCGAGATGGGGGCTCGCCGGAGTTGCGCTCCGGCGAGGTGTGAGATGGAGTGATTAGATGAGCGAATCAACGAGGGAAGATGCTCGGAGTGATCTTAGGGAGATGATGAACGATAAGGGGATAAAAAGAAACACAAAACGACCTCGATGGCCTGGGGGCCAGAGGGTGATTACCTCAACGGTGAAGCTTCACCGGAGGTTGGAACTCGCTCAGATCTTGGTGTCTTCCGCAGCCTTGAAGCTCGGAGCGCGGAGCTGTCACCTCCAGGCGTCTCGAGCACGGCCAAAGGGGGAAGAAATCTGGGAAATCACGGTTCAAATTTTCAAAAGGGAGTCAGAAGTGGGTTTTAAGGAGTTGACGACGGGCTTATTTGACCGAGGTGTTCAGCTCGATTCAGAGCTCCTCCGCCCAAGGAGAGTCTTGGGCGTGCAAGGGCTCTGATCGAGGAAGAAAAGTCGTCAAAGGTTCATCACGAAAGGATGAAAGGTGCAGCGCCCAAAAAATCTTGAAATGGGGTCAAACCCATTCTGACAATGCTACAGGAGTAGGACCAGGGAGTTGACCCGAGGTCAACTCTCCTGGTCCCCTGGTTGGTCCACGTGGACCAACCAGGAAAAACTCCTGGAAAAAGATTTAAGAATTATTAAAAAAAATAGAAATAAGCCGAATTAAATAATAATTATAAAATAAAAAATATTCGATATCTTATATAGTATTTTATTATGAATTTAAATTAATTTTATGAGGCATATTTTTATGAGTTACCTTTTTACCCCTATATAGGTATAATATCTATATATTATAGTATTTTATTTTTATTTTGAGTATTTTAATTTTATTATTTTTATTTATTATTTTCTAAAATTATAAAATACTTTTATCTACACAAATGTATTTTTATTTTATTTTTATGAAAAGTTTTGTATATTGAATAAATTACATGTATAGAAAGTATAGGCATACTTATAGGTATAATACCTATGTGTCAAATATGTTTGTATTTTTATTTTGAGTTTTATTTACATTTTTATTCTGATTTTAATACACATAATTATTATAAGTAATATTTACAACATTATAAAAATATAAAAATACAAAAATAATGAATAAATAATAAATTAAATATTTTAATATGTACAAGTATACAATATGGGTCCAGAATTCAACTTTCAAACCGTAGCTCCGCCAAATGCGAAACCACCACCATTGGGTAGATTATTTTATTCTATATACAATTAAAGGTGAGTATGCTACATTTGGAGTTGTCAGTTGTGAGATATGGGTCTGGGAAGTTGGGATTCTGGATTCTTATTCAGACCATAACTTTTTATCTGTACATTATTTTTCTGTAAAATCAATTTTGTATTTTTCTTTATAAAATTATCTACAACTTTTATGTACAAAGTTTCTTTATTTGATGTATAAAAGTGGAACCAAAAATAGGTCACAAAATGAATAAAGAATGAATAGGAATATAGGTATTTTCTCTGTATTTCTGACCTTATCTCCCCCTACTTTATTCCTTGTCGACTATTCATCAAGATGCCTAGGTCTCGGGGTTTCGGGTCATAAAATATTTACAATATTTTATTCTTTTTCTTTTCTTTATTTATTCTATAATTTTGGCTTTAATTACAGTATTTTATACACTAATATAATGCACATGCATGAATGCTAAGATGCTCTATTTAAGTGTATTTACAGGCATTTGCTAGGGTTTTTGGTGCCAAAATGATAGAATAAAGATGATGAAATGTGGATTCATCAGCGCTCGGCTGGAGGTGCGCTCCGGCGAGGGGGTCGGATGTGATGATTTGATCGATTGGGATGCAAATTGATTGGGGTGAAATGTTCCTAGAGCTAAGGCGAAGCTAATGCACGAAAATAAGAAGGGAAAATGGTTGCCTCAACGGTCAAGGACCGGAGGGAGGGTACCTCGACCGCCGGAGTTGGGGGAGGTGGTGGAGACGCCTCCGACTTCCTTCGCCCTAGCTGAATGCACGGCGCTGGAGCTGTCACCTCCAGGAATGCTTGGAGTACGAGAGGAGCGAGGAAGGGTGGACCGAAGGTGTTCAAAATTCAAATCAAAAGGTCGGGGTCCTTATATGTTGTTTGACCCGACGACTGAGATGGTCCAAAGATCAAGGAAGAACGGGCGACACGATGCCCCAATCCTCGAGCTAATCTCTGGGCGTGAAGGACCAAAGATCGAGGGTCAAAAGCTCAGAAGATTGCGACACGAAAAAATGCAAGAATCAGCCTGGAAAAATCGACAAAAATGTCGAAAACCGAGGCTCTGACAGAGGCTACAGGACCTAGGTCACCTAGTTGACCGGGTTCAACTAGGGTTTGCACCTGGTTGGTCCACGTGGACCAACCAGGAAAAACCCTGGAAAATACTTTTATTAATTCAATTAAAAATAGAAAAAGGATGAAATAAATTGTGATTATTAAATAAAAATATTTATTATTTTATGTAGTATTTTATCATGATTTTTAATTAATTTTATGAGATATATTTTTTATAAGTTTACTTTTATATCCCTTATAGGTATATTACCTATATATTTTATTAATTGATTTTTGTTTTGGTATTTTTAATTTCTTTAATTCTGTTTATTATTTTATAAAATTATAAAATACTTTTATACATGTAATTATATTTTTATTATATTTTTCTGATATGTTTTATATATTTATTAAAATATAAGTAGGTATTGTATAGGTATGTGTATGGGTATAATACCTGTGTATTTTATATATTTATTTATTTATTTATTTTGAGTTTTATTTGGATTTTTATTCATGTTTTAATGTACATAATTATTATAAGTAATATTTACAAAAGTATAAAAAATAAATTATAAAAATAATGAATGAAGAATAAATTGAATATTTTAATATGTACAAATACAATGTGGGTCCAAAACTCAACTTTCAAACCGTAGCTCTGCCAAATGCGAAACCACCACCATTAAATAGATTATTTTATTCTATATATAATTAAAGGTGAGTTTGATGCATTTGGAGTTTTCATATGTGAGATATAGGTATAGGAAGTTGGGCTTCTGGATTTTTATTCAGACCATAACTTTTTATCTATACATTATTTTTCAGTGAAATCAATTGTGTATTTTTATTTATTTAATTATCTACAACTTTCATGACAAAGTTTCTTTATTTGATGCATAAAAAATGGAACCAAAAATAGGTCCCAAAATGAATAAAGAATGAATGGAATAGTATAGGTATCTGACCCTTATCTCCCCCTACTTTCTTCCTTGTCGACCTATTCATCAAGATGCCTAGGTCTCGGGGTTTGTGTCATAAAATATGTACAATATTTTATTCTTTTTCTTTTCTTTTATTGATTCTATAATTTTGGCTTCAATTACAGTATTTTATACACTATTTACATGCACATGCATGAATGCTAAGATGATCTATTTAAGGGTATTTACAGGCATTTACTAAGGTTTTTGAGGCCAAAATGATAGAATAAAGATGATGAAATGTGGATTCATCACCCCACATACTTCATTCTCACCTCAAGTAGGGACCAGACAGCAATTTACATATACACATCCTGACTTGATAACATGGTCGATCAAACATACCGAATGGAGAGGCATGCACCTTATGATCTTCCTGACTTGATTGACCCTAGTAATCAAGCCTACATGGACCAGGCTTCATATCATACATTCGGAGAGCCTACACATTCACAGGATTGGACTCATGGATTCAATCTAGGAACCCCCTCATTATTGACTCCATCATATGAGGCTCCGACCAATATTTTTCGTTCAGATGGTCCATACTCGACCCAGCATTACATGTCGGATTCTAGGTATGTTGAGTATGAGACCCCAATATCCCAGCAGTATCCTCCAATTGATCAGAACTCACCCATGATTTGTCATGGGAACATTTTAGAGGATGACATTTCCAGACTTATTGAGAAAAATAATCATTTGGTAACAAGTTGAGAGATGTCATGAAAATATTTCACTCAATTTCTGCCAGCTTGAATATGAAAGTGGGGAAGTAAGTAAGTAGATTTGATGTTGAAAATCGAGCGAGCATTAGGGAACCCACACATTCTGTACAGCTGGAGTCACTTCTACCTTCCTCTTCTACTAACCCCTTGCCTTCCAATCCAGAGTCTGATCATTCATCCATCAAAAACACCAAAAAAATTGAAAATCTCAAAAAGACCAAAAAAATGAAAAAGAAGAAAATCTCATAAAAATAGAAAATATAAATGACATAAAAAATTTTAGATCATGCCTTAAGGGAAGCACTCGATGAAGAATTGATTTTAAATCTTCCCTTAATAAAGGCCATAGATCACTTCCCCGACCTAAAACAATTTGTGAGACGTAAATTGAAGCCCCAAGAGGTCGGGTAATAAGAGAGCAAGAACTGAAAGACATATAGTATCTATGGCCAGCTCCTTGGTGATGGGGAGAAAGACTAAGAGCCGCAGAGTGAAGCAGTTGCCTAGGGTTGAATGTGAAATCAAAAACACTATCTTTACCCATGCAAGAATCGATGATGACTCTCCGATAAATATCCTTCCGACCTCTATGTTTGACAAGCTCAAAGTCAGGCCAATCAGGAAGTCGAGAGAGATCGTTCAATTGGTTGATCGATCTATCAAACGGTCGAGAGGAAACATTTCAGTCATCGTTATTTTCCAAGGTGCTCTACTCCAGGTAGACTTCACAGTCATTGGCATTGAGCACCGAGGAGAGTTTACCCAATCTCCCATTATTCTCGGGAAGCCGTCCTTAACCTTGGCTAATGAGACTATAGATTGCGAGACTCGAGAAATCGATTTTACAGCATTGGGAGTGCTCCGACCTCACCCATTCTTTGATACACTTTACTCTAAGGTGACCCACATATACGCATACAATTGTTACCAATGAGAGATAGATGAGTCCCTTCTCTCTACTACACCTGAGATATCGACTGTTCGGACGACCGTTGGTTCAGAGACTCCCCACAGAGACTCCCCACACCTCCACTTCACCAACTGCTTGCACTACCATCATGACAGCTTCTAAGGAGGATTCACAACCCGAAGCTATCATTGAGTCGGACACGACTTTTGCTGATTGATGTGACCATTTTGATGATCCAACACAAGAGCCCACTAATGTCAAGCCAACTGAGATCACTAGCACCTCCCCGAGACGTGTGCTGACCCTTCAGGAATATTACAATCTATATGGTGACTTATCTGATGAGGAACTCATGGTCAGCACCGCACCTCATCCCGAACCTTCAAAGGAGACAACGAAGACTAAATTGACCCCACCCAAAAACATGGTTGCTCCTTCCTCCAGTCGGTTATCCAGTGAGAGAAAATCAAGAATTGATTCCTCGAGGTGTTCTCCCGAACCCCTCAAGGCGTGTCACTCTCCACTCCCTCTCAATGTTTCAGGTTCTAGAAAACCGACTAAGAACTACAAGAAAGAGTAGAACAGGCGACGGTCAACATCCGTCGCCAATGAGAAAATGACTGTCCCCTCTGATCATTGAGGGCGGTCATGCAACTGTCTCCAAAGCCTGCGTCCCATTTGGTATAAGCGACGGTAGTCTACATCGTCCCCTATACTCATACATAGGGACGGTCGTGACCGTCCCTTAAAGTTTAGTATAGGGGACGTGCATGATCGTCCCTTAAAGGACCTTATTGGGGACGGTCAGGACCGCCCCATAAAGTCATTCAGGGGACGGTCACGACCGTCCCAAAAGGGAAGAAGTGGAGACGGTCATGACCATCTCTTAAAACGAAGGGGACGGTCGCAATGACCGTCCCCTCTGTTCATCTGCTAACAAAAAAATTTCCATTGCCCCCTATTTGATCTTCATTTTACCCTGTATGTCACTATAATATAGTACCTGTTACAATAATTTTTTTCTTCACAATAAATATTATGATCACCACAAAAAAAAAGATGCATTCCACATTCATAAAGTCGTCGTCCTACAATATAAGCATTCAAACAAAATAACCTACTTTGCAAAGTAATTGTCCAAAATAGTTATACAATATACTACACTATCCTACCAAGTAACCAAACTATCCTAGTCGTCCTCGTCGTCGTCCTAGTCATCGTCCTCATCGTCGTCGTCGTCCTCATTGTCATCAGCATCATCATCTTCTTCTTC
Source organism: Ottelia alismoides (assembly GCA_037367405.1). NCBI lineage: Eukaryota > Viridiplantae > Streptophyta > Magnoliopsida > Alismatales > Hydrocharitaceae > Ottelia > Ottelia alismoides. The sequence continues at coordinate 380,209 of JAZKJV010002699.1, forward strand.
TCCGTCATCGTCGTCGCCTAGCCTCGCAGCGGTATTATCATCTTCTGTTGGGTGCTAGTCGACGCTGTACATTGATGTGCCTGCATGAATGCATTGAAAATCGCCATTTGTTGTCGCAAATCCTGAATCTCGATATTCATGCTAGACACTTGACTCTCTAATTCCCTCTCCCTTTGTGTCTTCTGAGAGGTCGAGCCGGTCCCTACTCCATACCAATTTCGTATGGTGGCACCACGACCACCACAATGGACGCGTCCCTGATGCTCTGAACCAGTCTCCTGGAGGAAGGCCGCATCAGGAGTAAGAGGCGGATGACTCGTTCCAGTGTTGTCTACAGAGCCAGTGGTTGTGAGCCTGACCATCTCCTCCTACAAATTTATTTAAGTAAGTTCAAATTCATTTAATTTGTAAAAAAGATGCAAAAATGTTATGAATAGCTTACATGAATTGGACCATAGGCAGGATCCACCCAATGAACTTCCCCGCCCACATCACGGCTCTTAGACTTCTCATAGACTTCCATTCGGCTGGGCACACGCTGGTTCTCCGCAGCCTAATGTGAAAAGATTACTAAACTTACGATACCATTTTAATACATAATGGTTAGAATTTAAACATTAATCATAAAATAGATTACTTACGAAGTCATCCTTCAGTTGATTTGTGTTTCTTCTCCCCATTCTATGGGTAGACTTGAAACCTTTCCTCCGATTTTCAGTATTTCTCCTTGAGATGCCTTATACAAAGATAATAATTTTAATAAAATAATCTCAAATGATTTATGTATAAAATGCACATATATATGTCACATACCGCATGTTCTTCTCCCATCCCAAATATAAACCATCGCCCTCCATTGTTCAGCGGGTACATTCTGAGGACAATTTGCCAAAATGGTTTCCAATGGAAGCTCTGGGTCGAAGTACTTTAAAATATAAAGAAAATTACTTATATACTTAAATGATGAAAAATAAATTTATTGTACTCACTCGGGCCTTCAGACGACCTCGATGTTTACGCAACAACTCAGCATCATGTCCTAAAATCAGAGCATCAGTGGCCAGGTCACGATCCAAGAAAAACTAGACTGCAAAGAAATCGAAGCAAATAAAAATAAGTTTATATATACTAAAGAAAAACTTTGATTTGTTATTATTATAAATACCTCCAAATCATGAAGAATGGCATCTTTTATTGACTGCTCCACTAAACGCCAGTCTGTAATGTGGAGAGGGACCCTGGCTCTGCACACTTGTCCCAAGTAACTCTGAAAAACAGCTGAGTTCTCCCCCACTGCATCACCTCCAACTATCCGCACCCTGAGTGTTTCACCAGGACAAAGTCAGTCCAGCACTTGGCACTATGATGGGCCTCTACGTCTACCTGAGCTACTCGATCCGTCAGGATCGGAGGTCTCACTCCCTCGCTGTGGTGCAGGCGGTGCATCCCGAATGCGTCTAAAACGTGGAGGCATATCTGCATATTATGAAACATTTAAATTAGATAACAAGAATGATATAACTCACATATTAGATCAAACAATTGGAAAATAAATGATGGTGAACTTACACTTTAAAAATCCGCATCTACAATATCAGTTGGATGTTCTTGTATTTCAGCTTGATATGCCTCGTTTATATTTAGCAACTCATCATCATCATTGAAATCAAAAAAATCTCTTGGTACTATTCTCACGGGTATGATCCATTCATCACTGAAGTTGTCTGGAATGTAGAAAACTTGTTCTACCTGACTGGCAAGTGTAAAAGGCTCATTTGTTTGCAATTTCCCAAATTGTTTCAATGAAGTAATCCCATTTCTATCTCTTCGATATCATATCCCCTCGCGACCGACATCAAACCAATTGCACATAAAAAGAACACATCGACATTCATGAGTAAAACTGATCTCTATTATGTCAAGTATTTCCCCATAATAGCCGTCTAAACCTGAAGGTAAATCTGTTTTTACTATAACACCCGACATTTGCGTCGATTTCATCTCGTCGGCGGACTTTGTTCTAAATCTGTAACATTCACAATATAACCCTTGTAAGACATAACTTGAGAATATGGTATACATCCAAGAATGTCAAGGTTAATGTTCCACCTATCATCTGTCATTTCCCTCAAATGTTTCACACGTGAACGGAACCATTTGAGGGATTGAGATTTATTATGCATCTCATTAAATAATGAATTGTACTCATCAAAAAATTCGTCAATTTCTGACAACTGCATCAAAACATAGTAGTGTATGAGATCTCTATCATCATCGGATATTACGCGACGGATACCACTGAATATATGCTTGCCACATGATTGAAAGATCCATAATTTAGATTCGTCCTCTTCCACCACGACCTCGCCTTCATCATTTCGTTCATAACGGTTGAAACGCATGCTTTCACCTTCCATATACATTTCACAGAAATTAGTACACTCTTCACAAAGATAACCTTAAGCAATGCATCCTTCGGGTTGTGCATTATTAAAGACCATATTTTTTAATTTTCGAAGGTATCTTTTTATTGGATACATCCAACGATATTGAACCGGCCCACCGATCCTTGTTTCACCTGCTAGATGAACTATTAAATGAACCATTACGTCAAAGAAGGCAGGTGGGAATATCTGTTCTAATTTGCATAATGTGATAACAATATCTTCTTCAAGTCTTCTCAAGATCAACGGATCTAAAACCTTCGAACACAATAATCTAAAAAATCCACTCAATTTTGTTAATGATTGTAGGACAGCATCATCAACAATCCCGCGAATAGCGAATGGGAGTAACACTTCCATGTAAACATGACAGTCATGACTTTTTAATCCAGTTATCTTACGTTCTCTTTCATTTACACACCTCGACAAATGTGATGAGAACCCATCAGATACCTTCAAACTTTTAATGAAGCTGGAAATTTTATCACTCTCAGTGTTGGATAATGTATATATTGCTGTAGGTATAGTAATCCGTCCATTGTCTAATTCAATTGGATGTACTTCTTCGCGTATACCAAGTTGATCTAAATCTCGTCTCGCCCTTAAATTATCTTTTGATTGATCTGAAAGATCTAACGTTCCCAAAATATTTTCCAAAACATTCTTCTCAATATGCATGACATCTAAATTATGACGAATTTGTAAGTGTTTCCAGTATGGTAACTCTCTGGAAAAAATACTTTGTTTCTTCCAACCACTGGGTACACTTTTCTTCGATGTCCGTCCTAAACAACTGCTTCGTACAAGTAATTGTTGTTCCCAAATAATGTTGCCATTCACACGAGCTAAGTCAAGTCGTTGCCCATAAGGTGAGTCGTCAAATTTCTTATTACTATCTGCCCTTTGCCATCTATGCTTCGGTGGAAGGAATCGATAATGACCCAAATAGCAATGCTTCGTACTTCCAGACAGCCATGTTGAATGTGTTTTTTCAAAACAGACAGGACACGCGAGTTTTCCCTTAGTACTCCAACCAGACAAAATTTGCACACGCGGAAAAGTCATTTACAGTCCACAACAGTGCAGCTTGTAATGTAAATATTTCTTTCCTACATGCATCATATGTAGGTATTCCAGTAGTCCATAATACTTTTAGTTCATCCATTAATGGTTGTAGGTACACATCAATTGCGTTGCCATGACCTTTAGGACTAGGATTTAGTAGTGTCATCATCATAAATGATGAACTCATTGACATCCACGGTGGTAGATTGTAGACCATCAAAATCACGGGCCAAATGCTGTAACTTAGACTCATATTACCAAACGGATTGAAACCATCTGAAGCTAATCCCAAGCAAATATTTCTCTCATCACTAGAGAAATGCGGATATCTCTGATCAAATTTTATCCATTCTTCTGCATCAGATGGATGTCTCA